>JBBIGA010000083.1:27780168-27827869 GCA_037576975.1 Alestes dentex | reverse complement strand
GCCGCACACTTATGGGAACTTCTGCAACATAGTTGGGAAGAACTTTCTGCAGAATGAACAATGAGACATTGAACCGCATGAATTACAATGCAAAAAAAAAAAAAAAAAAAAAATGGGGTGTCTTAAAACCGGTAGTGTATACAGGTGTATCTCAATAAATTAGAATGTAATTAAAAAGTTCATTTATTTCAGTAATTCAATTCAGAAAGTGAAACTCATATAAAGATACATTACATACAGAGCGATATAGCTTTTATTGCTTTTCATTTTGCTGATGGAAATTTGAGTGAGAAAAAAAACAGGCAGAAAAAGGGGCAAAGACAAAAGGGATACCTGCAGCATTGAGAGCATTGTGAAGCACAACCCATTCAAGAATTTGGGTGACATTTGCAAGGAGTGGACTGCAGCTGGAGTCAGTGCTTCAAGAGCCACAACACACAGATATGTCGCATTCCTTGTGTCAAGGCACTCCTGAACCAGAGACAGCGCATGAGCATCTTACCTGGGCTAAGGAGAAAACGGTTGGGACTGTTGCTCAGTGGTCCAAAGTCCTCTTTTCAGATCAAAGTAAATCTTGCATTTTATTTGGAAATCAAGGTCCCAGAGTCTGGAGGAAGAGCAGGGGGGCACAGAATCCAAGTTGCTTGAGGTCCAGTGTTTCCACAATCAGTGATGATCTGCTGGAGTTGGTCCACTGTGTTTATCAAGACCAAAGTCAGCACAGCCGTCTACTAAGAAATTTTAGAGCACGTCATGCTTCCCTCCGCTGACAAGCTTTATGGAGATGCTAATTTCATTTTCCAGCAAAATACCAAGACCTGATTTAATGACCATGGTATCACTGTGCTTGACTGGCCAGCAAACTCACCTGACCTAAAGCCCTTATGGGGTCTATGGGGTATTGTCAAGGGGAGGATGAGAGACACCCGACCCAAAAATGCAGACAAGCTGAAGGCTGCTATCAAAGCATCCTGGTCTTCTTTAACAACTCAGCAGTGCCACATGCTGATTGCTTCCATGCCACGCTGCAATGATGCAGTAATCCATTCAAAAGAAGCCCCGACCAAGTATTGAGTGTGTACATGGACATACTTTTCAGTAGGCCAACATTTCGGTAATAAAAAATCTTTTTATTAATTGGTCTTACATAGTATTCTAATTTTCTGAGATACTGAATTTTGGATTTTTGACACCTGTAGGCCATAATCAGAAAAATGAAAAGAAATAATCACTTGAAATATATCACTCTTTGTGTAATGAAGTTTCACTATTTTAATTGAATTACCTCACACCTCCAAGGTTGGGAGATTGAACCTGGCTCCTGGTCTTGTATGTGTGGAGCTTGCATGTTCTCCTCGTGGTGGCGTGGGTTTCCTCCGGGGTCTCTGGTTTCTCCCACAGACCAAAGACATGCATGTCAGGTGAATAGGGGATTCTAAATTGACTGTAGGTGTAAGTCTGTGATCGAATGGCCCATTGACTCTAGGGTAGGCTCTGGGTAACCGTGACCCTAGTAAGGATTAAGTAATTTACAGAAAACAAATAAAAATATGTATTTCCTTACTTTTTTCAACACATTTTTCTGTTATGTCACGTTTCCTCCCTATTGCACATCAACCCCACACATTCCTGCTGAAGTTATAAGGAACATTTTTGTTCGGACTGCTTAGTGAATGAGGCACAGTCTAGGACAGCCAATCAGAACAAAACTCATTTGCATATGTGCCCTGAAGGCACAGTACAAGAAAAAGCTTGTTTAATTATATGTTCAGATGAAACATACATTCATGGGCCTGGTCCAAACCCGGAGGAACCTTGCACAAATTTGTACCAGGTTTCCTCATATTTACACTCAGAGTAGGGAGATGTTTAGAGAGGACACCAAGAGCGTTTGGGACAATGTCCAGGACCTTCACCCCACTGCACATGACAGGTAATTCCATTCTTCTGAGGGGGCGGGTCAAAGGTTGCACGTCGATCAGTATAACATGGTAAAGTTGATGTTTGTGAAAACCGAAAAAAAGAGCCTTGTGTGCAGTTTTTCTGGCCCGGCTTGTGGCCAGAGAAGTGTAAGCCGGATCTTGAATGGTGTAAATAGGTCTGTGTCCAACCCTAGTAGTAAGTCCATATCTATGCACTCTCATAAAACAGCACTAAAAATAACCCCTGCCCTAATAAGATTTGCTCTTTGGCTGCCAGAGCCAGACGTCTGGGGGGGTGCAATATTTCTGCCCAAATAAATAAGTCCTGCCGATAGTTTAATTAAAAAACATTCGCATCTACGCAGATGCAATCCACAGATGGAAAAATAGATGACAGGATTTCAATTCTCTATTTGGAGCTCCAAAGGAGGGAAGGGAGAACGAGGCAAATATTAGATGACTTTGCACCATGGTGACGGAACACACGTGGCTACTGCAACAAAGACCTGTTTCTGAATGCTCAGAAGTGACATGCATGACTCTGTGGGGTGGGAGAAATGCCGATTGTGCTGTTTGCACAGTGTACCGCACCAGCGCATGGACGGTACACTGTGCGGTACACAGATCTTACATATCTTCTATTCTGATTCAAATGGATTACATACAGGATTGGCCACAACATTAAACCTACTGACAGGTGAAGTGATTGATGATCTGGTTAGAGTGGCACCTGTCAAAGGGATTTATTACGCAGCAAGTGAACAGTCAGTTCCTGAAGCTGATATGTTGGATATGTTGGAACTGGGTGTGTGTGAGGATCGGAGGGGCAAACTGTAATGGCCAGAGGGCTGCGTCAGAGCATCTCCAAAATGACAGGTCTTGTGAGATGTGCTCAATATGCAGTGGACAGTACCTACCTACACAATGTTGTGGACTAAGTACAACATTCATGTTGACATTGTTCCCCAGTGGCCTCTTTCAGCAGGATAATGTGCCCTGACACACTGCAATTATTGTTCAGGAACAGTTTGAGGAAGATGATCAAGATGATCAAGATGATCAATTCCCCAGATCTTAATTTGACTGAGCACTCGAGGGACTTGCTCCACTAAGCAGTCTGATCCACGAGGTCTTACCTTGCAACTTACAAGAAATGCTAAAATGCAGATATCACAGTGCACCTTCAGAGGTCTTTTTGAGTCCATGCCTCAACAGGTCAGAGCAGTTTTGTTGGCATGAGGGGGACCCATACAATATTAGGGAGGTAAAAAAAAAAAAACAAAACAAAGAACTGAAAGAGCGAAAACCCTGCTGTGGTTCAGGACAACCAGCTGGTGCTGGCTGTGAAACAGAGCCAACCCCATGTTGTTGTTGCATCTAATTGAAATGACCCCCTTTATTAAATAACACACTTCAAAGCTTCAAAGGTGGAGACAGAAAGCAAATGTCGTCTATGTCAAAGACACATTGCTCAGCTTAAGCTGTACGCTTATTTTGCCCCACCACAAGTAGCTAATGACACAGCGGGTAGCCTAAACAAGCTAACTCTTTCTTTCCAAGACTATCAGTGGACTCCTAGACCCAGTCTATCTGCTGCTTAAACAGCTCACTCAGAACACCTCTTGACTAATATGCCTGACTTAAACCAGTATGGACACCTCCTTTTAGCCAAACAATGTAGCAATATAGCTTTCCCTGTACCTCAGTTCTGTTCAGCTCTTGCACCATGGTCCTGGAGGCACGTTGTTTCGTTTCACTGTGTACTGGGAGAAATGACTACTTGACTTGACTACTTGACTAATGTACACATGGACTTGTAACCAGCATATGATATCATTTGGCTAAATTATTAGCCCTCTAAAGCCCAGTAAATTCCTATCCAGTAGGTATTACTGAGAGAGAGGAACTCTCAGGGAAAGTAGAGAAATGCAAGTCTGTAATTTTATTTCATTTTTATTCAATAAAAAGAAAGAAATAGGGCTAAATTATTAAAACAGTCAATTCTAAATTATCCAATCAGAAAATGTCTCTCCATGGTATCCCGGTACAGCTACTTAAGCTCTCTCATTGGACACTAATGACCTCTGCGATAGATGAATCTCCTTCCAAAATAAGATCCTAACAATCCGATCATCACTCGCCCCTCCCCTTACTCCACTTACCACAGGTGCCAGTGCACTGTTAGGGAACCCTTCCCCCTTTTGCTCCTTTATTCAGGTCTGTGTGAAGGAGGTTCAGGCCGCTGTTAGGGCTATGAAACCCTCTACATGTGCTCTTGACCCTTTCCCAACAGCCCTGGACAAGGCAAATATGGCCTCCCTCAGCCCCCTTATTACTGCCATTATTAATCAAGCCCACTCTGAAATCAGACATAATCAAACTCCTCCTTGAAAAACCCAACCTGGACCCCCAAGACCTGGCAAATTACAGGCCCATTTCCAACCTTCCCTTCCTTGCAAAAGTTCTGGAAAAAGTGGTTTCAGTTCATCTTTGAGGACACCTACACGACAATAAAATTCTGGACAAATTTAAATCTGGCTTCCGCTCCGCACACAGCACTGAAACAGCCTTGATCCGGGTCACAAATGACCTGCTGATTACTGCAGACCGTGGCTCCTCCTCTCTCCTTGTCCTTCTCGATCTGTCAGCAGCCTTTGATACAGTCGGCCACCACATCCCTCCCTTCTTTTTAACTTATACATGGCACCACTTGGGCGCATCATCAGCAGCTACGGGGTCTCATTGCTACATAGATGATACCCAGCTCTACCTGAAGCTGGGTTGCAGTGTGTCTGAGGCCCCACCCACTTCACCAGCTTCATCTTCAGCCCCTTCAACATCTTCACCCTCCTCTCTTCCCACACTCACTGCCTGTCTGGAGGAGATAAAGGCATGGATGGAGCAAAAGTTCCTTCATCTCAACTGTTAAAAAACAGAAGTAATTCTGACACCCCACACCAAATTCAACAACAAAAGATCCTCAGCATCTCTTTCTCTGGTCAGAACATTTCCCTCTCTAAAACAGTCACCAAGCTTGGTGTTATGTTTGACCCTAAACTCACCTTTAAAAGCTATATCGAGCACATCTGCAAAACCTCCTTTTTCCACCTCAGAAATATTGCTAAACTCCGGCCCACACTCTCGCTCTCTGATGCAGAAAAACTAGTGCATGCCTTTGTCTCATCAAGACTGGACTACTGTAATGCGCTTCTTATCGGGATTCCTGACAAGAACATACAAAAACTTCAATATATTCAGAACAGCACTGCCAGGGTCCTGATGAGAGTGAGGAAACACGTACACATCACCCCCGTCCTCCGTTCACTTCAATGGCTTCCTGTTTCTGCCCGGATCACTTACAAAATCTCCCTGCTCACCTTCCAATGTCTGCATGGTAATGCGCCATCATACTTAAAAGAACTCCTCACCCCCCCACTGCCACTCACACACTCTCTGCTCCACCAACACCCACCTACTTCTTCCTCCCAGGACTCGCCCCCGCACCACTGGAGATAGGGCCTTCTCCTGTGCTGCCCCACGACTGTGGAATGCCCTACCCCCACATTTGAGGGCTCCACAGACTGTGACATGTTTTAAGAAAAGCCTGAAAACGTTTCTCTGTAGCCAATGTTTTTAATGATTGCTTGCTGTTTTTTAATGCTTAATGTTTTTACTCCTCTTGGTTTTTAATGCTGTCTTTTAATATAAGGTTATTTTCACTGTCTGTATGCACTTTGAGATTTTTGTTTGTAAAATGTAAAGTGCAATATAAATAAAATGTATTATTGTTATTATTATTATTATTATTATTATTGTTATTATTATTATGATGTCTTCTGGAGTTGGCCTACCACGTCAGATTAAACACTCACATTACTGTAAACTAAAACAATCACTTTCATTTCCAATGGGTGAGATTAGTTACAAGAGGGAAAACATCACTCTAGACACATTACTGAATGTAAATAAAATCAGCAGCCTAACCAGTCAGTGTGTCTGTGCCAGAAGGAGTCACTCTTTACAGAAGGAGTCACTGAAGAAATGCAGCACACATGTGCAAATACATATTTATATGTCTAGTCAGATGCCCATGTTTAATCTAAATTGGCCAAAAATGTGCAATGCTGTTAGCATAGCATCAACGTTCTACTCCAACCTAGCAGATGCTCGGTTTACCATAGTATGATTTTCCTAATTTTTGGGTCAAAACCGAAGGACTAACTCACCCCAGCTGACTTTGCATAGACTCTTTGAGCTGACAACCTTGGTGCAGTGGGGGAATATTGCCTTTTGCAGCATTAGGAGACATTATGAACTTTTACATCATCTTCCAAAAGAAAATTAATTCCAGGTCCACCTGGCGTGATTGACTGAACCTCTCTTTCCTGCCATGACCTTTCTGTGTAGAACTAGAGGAAGGGGGGCTGGGGCACAGGAGAGACAGACGGAAAGTGATTATATGGGGAGGAGTGAGTGAAGGGCCGAAAGAGCCACCGAGATTCATTAAAAAGAGAGTGAGAGTGAAGGGGGGGCGGAGATGGTGGATGACAGAGGCGCAGGGAGAGCAAGTGTGGCAGCGACTTCCCTAATAATGAAGGCCATGTTTATTACACACTGTGAATGGGGCTATTTATCATGAGGGGAGCCGAGGAGCCAGAGAGACAGAGAGAGAGAGAGAGAGAGAAGACAGAGATTGTGAGAGAGAGAGAGACAGAGAGAGAGAGAGAGAGAGAGAGAGAGAGCGGCAAACAAGGGGACTGAGGGAGAAGAAGATAAGGAGGGAGGTGAGACGAACAGGTCTAAACAAATATGATAATGGCGGCGGGAGAAGCTGAACGGAACCCCTGTGTTCATGTTCAGAGAATCATAGGCTGCGAATGAGATCAAATTCAGCCTTTTCACAGAAAAAACACATGCCAGGTTAATGATCAGCGGTGGTCCGTAACGGGTGCGGGTGGCAGTCTCGGTGCTGCAGATAAAAGAGTGAGAACATTCATACTAATGAAAGGATGAAGAGACAGGGCGCCGTAGGTGTGCGTGGACACACACACACATACATAAAGCTTAGCCAGATAAAGCATGAAGGATGACAGAGAGAGCGTGTCGCTGTGTCGCAATGAAGCCACTGAGCCTCCATTATTACACTCATAAATCCTGAGGTAGATCCACACACACACAGACACACACAAAATGCAGTCACACGCACTCTTGGACAAATTTCTATTTTTTGTTGATGCTTAAGATGCTTATATTTTACTGCCATTCAGCAGCCCTCAGACTAGTCAGTTAAGAAATAAATGCATACTGAAACACTACGTATCTATCAATAAAAAATACAATTTTTGAAAAATTATTTTAAAAAGCTTTTTAAATGCTAATGTACACACAAAATAAATTATTTTTTTTTAAATAAAGAAAGACATTTAAAAAGCATCTTTTGAACTGTTTTAGATGTCACTTTTATAGTTTTACCTTGCAATCTATTAAAAAAAAAAAAAGAATACAAGAAAATGTACCAGACACACAGGTCTAGATTTACTTATGAACAACTGCTCTGGTGGTCTGCAATCAGAGGGGAAGTGCTGGCTGCCCCCTACGCTGACTTACTTCTCCAGTCAAATTCCAGGACGTGCTCTTGTTAGCTTGGGAAGAAGAATGGGATGATCTTAAGGAAATCAAGTGAAAGCAGAACCCTGGTAGTGTCCTGCTGAATAATGACTTTGGCCGGCATTATAATACCCTTCTAATGCTCTCATTAAGCTTCACCAGTCCGGGAGCTGCTCTTTAACTGCTCATTACTGCTTTAAAAAGCTGGATTTTCTAGCTTGCTGTCATTTCTCTTTTACGTATCATGATCTACTACCCGGCACCTACCAGCTGGAGTTAACCCTCACTGCCACATGTTGACCCTTTAGACAAGAGGGTCAGTCGTTATCAAGAGCTAAAAGTGCTCTTTAATACACTGCGTTTACTGTCTTAGCAGGTACTGGCTTTATAAAGCTTAATATGGGGGGTAATAATACATAACATAGAAAGTACGTATAATACAAAAAAGGTTCAATTATAGTTTTGGTTTGTATAATCCTCATAAATAACCTCATAACTATTGGCTGGATGAATGACACAAAAGATTATAATGCATACACAAAAGTGTTCTGAGGTTGTTGCTTAAGACAAATACAAATTATTAGCCACTTAATTAGAAACAACAGGCTATATGTGTTAGTTAGCAGCTACTGGCTTTAATAAGCATAATATTAAGCCATAATAATGATCCAAAAGTAAAAATGCAAAACAAAAAGACTGAAACTAAAAGAAGTAAAGAATTTTAAGTGTGGTTGAATAAAGCAGTTGTAAGCCAGAATATTAGCAACTATTAGCTTAATGAGCCTTAATAAGGGTGCAATCATGCACACATTGAATGAAGAACAAAAGATAATATACAATACACAAAGGTGTTCTGAGGTTTGATTCTAGTCGTTGCTTAATAAAATACAAATAACTAGTCAACTGATTAGTTACTGCTGGCTATATAAGTTAGTTAGAAGCTACTAGCTTTATAAAGTAATAAGGCCATAATAATGAACACTTCAGATGATGTGCAGATAGTGTTTTATACACAAACGTGCTCCATGTTTGAATTCTAATTGTTACTTAATAAAATACTAAAAAAAGTCAGTTAATTAACCACTTCTAGATAAAAGTGACTTAGTAGTTATTGACTTTATAATGGTTCATATGGGTGTAATAATACATAATGGCATAGACATGATGTATAATACACACAGGTATGTTGAAATGAAAGGTTTAATTCTAATTATTACTTAATAAAATATGAATAAATAGGCAATGTATGATACACAAATGCTCTGATGGAAGGCTAAAATCAATTCAGTCACTGCTTAAGAATGCAATCAATTACCAGCCAATTAATTAGCAGCTACTGGCTTAATAAGGCTTAATAAGAGCATTATGGTGCATTATAACATCTGTCTATAGGTATACTGCATTACCAAACATGTATCCCTCGTTTATTCCCCCCTTTATTTGAGCCTTGTGTCACTGCCCCATTATTGTCATGCGGACTACAAAACTATACATGCGGAGTGCACAACTGAACCAGACTGTGTGTTTTTCAGGCTCAATATGCAAATACACACATAAACAGCAAGTGCATGTAAGACAACAAGTAGATGTAGACAACTTTGACAGATAAAAAAAGGATAAAAAACAGACAGTAATAATATACAGTCTAGACAGACAAAAATATAGTCTATAGACAAAAGATGGTAATATAGAAAAAAGATGAGAAACATTGAATTATTGCTCAAAAATAGGAGCATTTTAGAAGGTACAAGTTCTGAATATACGTGTCTATGTGTGTGTGTGTGTTCAGGAGACCATGTCGTGTCTCGAGGGAGTTGAGAAGAAGCCCCTGCTGACTCTTGCACCACATAGTGTGGTGGCATTTGGCAGAGGAACGAAACAGTCCATGGGTAGGGTAGGTGGGATCTCTTGGCGGGTGACAGTCCTGGTGGCTCTGCTAAGGCTCTGTGTGACAGGTGTAGATCTCGTATTGACTGGAGAGAAGTTATGATGATTTTCTCTGCCATCCTCACCACTCTCTGGAGAGACTTCTGGTCTGAAGCAGTGCAATTACCTTACTAGACTAAGAGGCTGGTGGTCAAGATGTTCTCTATAGTGTATCTGTAGAAAGCTGTTAGGAGAGGAGGTGGGAGGTTTGCTCTTCTCATCCATCAAAGAAAGTGAAGGTGCTGCTGCTTCTTCTTGTTGGCATTCAGTGCAGTGACAGGATGTTGTTGTCACACCAGGCAACAAATTGGCTCATTGCTGTTGTGTTATCTGCTCACTTGTTGTGGTTCAAGCTGTACTTTGTACAAAACTAATGAGTCATCAAGGTGAATGGCAAAGAGTTCAGAACACAGCCCTGGGGGACACCAGTGTCCATGATGATGGTCTCAGAGGTGTTTTTTCCAGTATATACTGTTTGGGGTCCGTCGGGGTTTTAATACACAGTTAGAGTTTATTTGGTGAATTTAATCAAATAAAATGTGAACTGTCCAACATTATGGCACCAGGGGTGGTCAAACGTCTTGAAAAATCCAACAGGCATCTCCATGGCAAACGCTCAGAGAGGCTATCCGTGTCTCCAGTGACTCCAACGACAGTCAACCCTGTTAAAGTCACTCGGCAGAACATCACTCGCGCTGTTTGATCAAGATAGAAGACCCCTGTCCTAAAGAAACAAAGACACATGTGTGTGTCTGTGTGTGTGTGTGTGTGTGTGTGTGAGAGAGAGAGAGAGAGAAAGAGAGAGAGAGAGAGAGAGGGAGAGCCTGACTGGCTGGCTGTTGCAGATAGAGCAGTACAGGCTTTGATTTGCTGCTCCTCTGTCAGCACGCGTGCCGGACCTGCCTGTAATTAAAACACGGCCGTCTGAAGGCAGCGGGCGCTTGTTTACCCTCATTGAAATTAGCAGCTTTGCCTCCCGGGAGACCACGCAATTAACTAGCCCAGGCCCAATTAGCAGTGAGGCCTAATAGCTGCTGCTGCACGCCAGTGCCTGGGAAGGCCCTCCTGTTCGAGTTAACGAAATGGCACCAGCGATAACACGTTAACACAAGGCAAAAGTCTCTCAGGAGCTCCGCTAATAAAGGTGGGCTCGAGCTAAGACAGATCATTGTCACAACTGGAAAGCAAGCACAGAGAAAGGTGTGTGTCATCACTGTCTTGTGTCACATCACCCAAAAATCTCATAAAAATGATCTAATAATAATATCATTTTATTAATTTTAAAGGATAATTCAAATATTCTGTAGAAGGTGTAGATGCAGATGAAGAATAATAAAGTGTTCCATTGTAGAAAAGCTACAGTGCAAATGTTTCCCAATGGCGGTGAATGCAACCAGATTTTCAAAGATTTTAATGCCCCTAAAAGCCCCTGGAGAGTTACTACATAAAACAAAAATTACATTTTCTAATTGCAGTTATATTCAAGAAAATCATAAGCTTTTGCATAAAAAACAAATTATTTATTATTGTTTTTGATCTGCCACAATTTTGCCATTATCTAATGGACTCAGAAGACATTTAGGTTCACTGGTAGGTTTAGATAATAAATAAAGCAGTTATATGTGAACATGTGAACATTACAATCTCTCGCTCTATTCACCAATGTAAAAATAAACAAATAAATAAAATTTACTTAAAAAAGCTCTGCAGTGCACCATTTTTAAATCAAACCTCTCTGAGTGACTTTGCCCAATCTCAGTAAAATTCTGAGGAAATTGTGAAATTCCCCTTTAATAATGCTTCTTTTCCCCATCTCCTGGAGAAGAGACATTTCACACAAATTTCTGCAGCTCCTTCTAACCGGAAGTTTGTCTAACCACAGTTTGTTCCAGGAGCCCAGTGCGTGCTCAGAGCTCATTGCACTCAGAGCGCTCCATCACTCCTGATGCTGGGGCGGCTGGGCCTCTTCAGATAACAGCCATGTCGTGAAGAAGTGCGATTAGGAAAACGAATGAAGGAACGACAAACACCAGGGCGGGGCGAAGAACATTAACCATTTTTTACCAGTCAAGGGTGTGAAAGAAATTGAGGCACAAGAAAAATGAGGCAAGAGGAAGAAGTATGTGTAGAAAAATGCGCAGACAGATGCTTTCAGGTAAATTTACATTATCATTCACTTACATTATAAGTTAAAGGGCAATCTCACTAATTTTCCAAAATGTAAAAGAGAACATAAAGTTTAATGTAAAATGTGCTGTACATGAGAAACTTACAGTCAGTTTTCATAGCGCTACTTTAATAAGCATGTAAAGGGCCGGCATCACACTTTTTTGATATGGACCCTTTAAACACTCATTTTTTAAGCTTTTTATTCAAAAAATACATGAAAAAATGGAAAAGATGCACTGAGCCTGCCCCAAAAGCCTGCCTCCCTTTTGGTTTGCCTGCTAATGGAGCAGAATGGCAGGAGTTGATAATTGGCCCTCCTCTCAGGCTCTATGGCCTTTTTCCAATCAATAACTCCTCCCACAGGATGCGAGACCACCCAATTAAGCAGAAAGCAGACCACATTCCACAACACCTTGTTCCTCAGTGTATTAAGAGTCTGCTGTAACTCTCCGCACTTCTCCGCTGGATCCATTTTTTTTCCTTCACCCTGAGCTAGTCAGCAATCATTACTAGTGCATCCGGGAAGAAAGGAACAAACACACAATAGAAACAGGCACTAGTTAAAAGACAAGCTGTAGGCCTAAAGCCATTAGAGCTTCCACCTCCCATGGAGACACATGGAGCACTTCAGGAATCACTGAAAGGAATTCTACATGGATAGGCCTCTTTTCTGTTATTCCTTTACTCAAGAGATGCCTTTAATGGCTTTCTAATTACAGAACTTTTTGAGGAGACATGGAAGCACAGAGAATGGAGATGAGGCCAAAGTGATACCAAGTAATTTGTCGGAGGTCACTGGATTCATGGCCCTTTTAGCGAGAGGCCAATAGACCACGGTCACATCTTATCCAGAGATCCTCCGATGCATGCACACCACAAAGAGGAACACATCTGAGAATGAAAGCAGATACTCTGGAGCTTGTTTGGGGTTCAGACGTCAATTTGGTGCAAATGCATATGAGGTCCAGCCAGACAGAGTTCACCTACTAATGCTCCATCTACAAATAAAATCAGGGGTTTGGCCATACTGGTACCTGGCTACAGCAATAGCTGACGGCCTGTTTGCATAATGAGGGTCCTCAGCCTGAAGAAAAGGTCAAATTGAGGTTAAAGCAAGAGCACCTGGAAAGGTGACCACATAAATGAGGGTCTTGGAGGTCACTTGCAATAGACGCATGTATAAAAGTCTGAATTTTGGGGACTGTGAGCAAGTTACCTGGCAAGTTAACTTGGGGCTTTCATCACTGGGACCCTAATTCAGGTCTTAGTAATACCAGCACTGTCATGGCAGTAAAATTAGTGAAAATTAGTTGTTCAAGTGAAACAAATGTGAGCGCATCAGGTTTTTATAAAGTTGGGGTTGGATTCTCCACAAGGGGCGCTATTAGCACTGAGTTTGCAATCACTGAAAGGGAGGAGATCCATACCACCCAGAGTTCAACAATGCATTCATCTGTGCCAAGCAGAAATGTTATGGCTAGGAAGTAAAAGTAAATGTTGCAAATTTCATGCGAACATGTTTTGTGGATTTTTACATTCTAATTTCATATTTAATATCCTACTTAAGTTAGTACCCTAATTCAACTCTTTGTAATGGCAAGAATAAGCTTTCATGCCAACTCAGTCTGTCACACTTCATGTTCTCTGCAAATTGGCTAACTAATTCAACACATCAGTGAGTTGTAGTGCTCAGGGTTAAGATTCTCTACAAAAGGGCACTGTCAATACTCAGATCATCATCACTGAAAGGGAGGAAACCCACACCAAAAGGATCTCACCAGTGCCTGCATATTTGCCACTGGAAATTTTGTAGGCATGAAGTGAAACTAGATGTTACAAATGCCATGTAGACACCAATATTCCATGAGGTTTTTGTTCATTCTTCCATTAAACATTTTCATCTTTAATATCTAATATTTTTGTAAATAAGTGGTGACCTAGTGGGTAGGATGGTGGCCTAGCGGGTAGGATGCTTGCCTTGGGACCAAGAGGTCATGGGTTCGAATCCTACCTTTAGCATTCCACCACTGGGTTTCTGAGCAAGAAACCCCAAGTTGCTCCGGGGAGACTGCCCCTGTAGTTAGGGAATGGAAGATAAAAGTGTCTGCTAAAAGTGTCTGCTAAATGCCATAAATGTAAGTAGTACTATTGAAGACCTGAGTTTGTGCTGAATGGAATGAGATAAAATACAAGTAGTGTATTCTGGATATGTCCAGATGAGAAGAACGACATGCAGCCATCGATACATGCAACCTCATCATTAAATCTTATAATAATGTACTTACATTTTAATAATTATGTAATAGAAGATGTATGTAAACTAAAACGAAATAAATACACGAAACAATGGAGAAAACTGAGGCTTTGACTTTGTGCCACCTGCTTGCTGGCATGATTCCAGCACTTATTCCATTATACGACACTTAATGAGAGTCGTTTAAAGCCTTTCACTCACGTGGAATATATCCTTCCCTTGAACTTCACAGTGGACTCTCCTGACCTCGTAAAACTAAAATAATGTTCAGTCCTCAGTTCTCCCGAGAATAAAAAACATTCCTCTCCCCACCTTCCCAGACACTCTGTTCTCTGTGCAGAGGAGCGATAGCAAAACTGAAAACCTGAAAAAAAAAAGAAAAAACATTCAGGGAACAAATGGAAGCCCTTAGTATCTCACAGCTGGTTGTTTCTGCTCCTGAGTGTGTTCCTGTACCAGCCATTTTTTACGGCCACGGTGTAGGGAAAGCAAGTTGTCTCTCATCTCTCTCAAATATCTCCATTTGCACAGAATGAAAGATCGTTCCTGTGCAGGCTCCAGTGGGGAGCATGTGTGATATTGTGTGAGGGGAAAGTGCTGGTGAAGTCATCAAACTTCAGAACAAGGTCTGTACATATGGCTACATATTTCAGACAAGAGTCTGGATCAAGATCTCAAATACCAAAGTACTTGGGCTGGCCCAAGCATCATTTTACAGGCTTCCAGTAGTCTGTATTTCTGAACATGGAAAGTTTCACCCTATCAATCCATGCCCACCCCAGGGATGTTGACAGAGAAAAGGGGGTGGTTGATATCGAAAGATACTGAATATTGTTGAACTGTTATAACATACCATGGTATAGCGTCATACCACCCAGGCCTATCAGCAAACAGTGGTAGAACTTCAGGTTTGAAGCTCTGATGCTTTGAGCTCCTGATTTTAGTACTCACATAGGTGTCACTACACTCACATACATAAAGACCTGATAAAACGAAATGTTGTGGCTTGAAAAAAGCCAAAGAATAAGAAATACAGACCGATGTAACAGACATGTATTTGATTACACAAAATCCAGAGTGTTGTTGAGAGAAGAGTAAAGAGAAGTTCAAATGATCTTTAACCAGCCCATAGATCTGGAAGAGCAGCAGCAGTAGAGAGACATCAGCTTGTCACTGGTGTGTGTTTGTATAAGAGAAAGGATAGAGGAGAGTCCAGGTCATTTATCAAACCTGGCTGCTCCTCAGCTGATTTATGAAACTTCACCACCAGCTGTCCACTTTCATTCAGCGTAGAGGTCCGCTGCACCTTGCTAACCGCACACAAACACAAACTCACGTGCATTTTACTTCCTCACTTTAGCCCGGTCAGCTGAGACATGTTTGGTGTGTTAATGTTGCTAACAAAGGTGGTGATATGATTCTACTGTGATGCTACTTTTTTTATCAGTGATATGCTAATTTTTGTGCTGTGACATTTTCACTGCTGGTTATTTGTGGTGTACAAAAAAAAATCAAAGAAGTTTTATCCTTACACATTCAAAAAAAAAACTTTGATACAGAGATTTACAGTGTGAATGTAATATGAGGTGTTTAACTAACACAAACTTGCCCTACTCGACTCTGATTCAATCTCAACTGACTTGTGATTCAGCTCAGACTTAACACCTCTTTTCTTTCTCACCCTTAATGGACACATGACTTGACTCAGACTTCCCTTAGATGACCCTCAACTTAACTTAAACTCCTCTTTAAGTCATTATCTTTCTCACCTATAACAGACTTGTGACTCAACTCAGACACGCCCTTGACCGACTCATGACTCAACATCAGATTAGTCTATAGCCGACTGGCTTGTTGGACACCTGACTTGACTTGCAACTCAAAACAGACCCCAGAGTCTTAGATGACTCACGACTTGACTCAGACTCACCCAAAAAATGACCCCCAACGCAACTTGGACTTACCCATAATTGAATCCGAGCTCAACTATCTTAACAATTCATTCATGTTTGAAGTGCGTGATTTCAGTGTCGCTTTGTGTACAGTGCCAATTGGAGGAGTATGGAAGACTTCCATTATATACTAGCTACAACAGTTTTCTAGCTTAATTGTGAAACTGAGGAAGCGAACATGAAATTTCTTAATGACAGTTAATTGTTAAAGTGGATTTTAGTCATTTGACTGGATTGTGAGAGTGCTGTGAGGACCTAAGACCTGGAAGAAGCTAAGACCTGGAAGAAGCCTCGGACACATACTCAAGCTGTGCATGGGTATGTGTGTATGTGTATGTGAGTGTGTATGTATATAAGGCTTAGAGGAATACAGAGAGGGAGAACTTCTGTCAAAACAGCAGCAACAGCATTTCCAGCACAACAGAGAACTTAATTATGGACTTAATTAAACTGCAAAAGAGCACAAACATGAGTGTGAACTCACAAAATGGCTTTGGTATGCCTTTTGGTGAGTAATTACATGCATCATAGTTCACAGTTTAAGATTCCTATGTTGTCTAAGAAAGGGGTTTCTGACCACAGGGCCAGTACCAGGGCTGGTTCTGGACCTTAGATTAGGGGGCCGAAACAGTGTGACAATTATGGCGGTTAGAATCCTAACTAATGGACTGCACTATTTTAATTATTATCATTAATAAAGTTAACATTATTAGAATTGTAGAGTTTTATTCCTCCCATTACTTTAAAAAGAATTCAAGCATAACCCACAGACTACCAAAACAAAAATGATACCATGATAAAAAAAAAAATTAAATATCATCACTGGCTGGTCACACCCAGCAGCAAAAATCTTAAGGCGAAAGACACATGTCCATATGAGGAAGGAGAAAGTCATCAGGATGGAAACATTTACAGCAGACCTTTACCATCATCAGAAGTCAATTTAAGAAGCATCTTAAGTATAGCCAATACAAGCTGATTCATCCATAGCCCCCATATCCCCATACTCAGTGTAGATTTAAAAAAAAGGCCCGCATGGCAAATGGTAAAGCAGCAGAAAGCTTCTCATTCTTTTTTGCCACTTGCCCTAATAGAAGCAAATAAAACCATTCAGCTGTAATGAGTAAATATAACATGAAAGAAAGCAAGAAACATACATTCACTGAGGCAAGGTCTTTTATAACTTTAAGTTAAAATGTTTAACCACTCTCTTTGTTCTAGCTAAAGCAAATTTTAGCATGTTTACACTGTTTTTTACTTCAATTTTCATAGAAAATTTCATTTAGAAAACAAAAAATATTACTATGACATTTAACCATCAGCTAATTGACCTGGACAGGTCTGCGGCAATTATGTAATAAAAATGTGTCTAGAAATTATGCTAATTAGCAAATACCTTAGACTCTCCCTAAGGAATAGCAAAGGGAATATTGACCACTGAGGCAAACCACTCTCTCCAAAGACCAAATCTGACCAGTCAGGAGGTCTTTTCAGTTTCGAAACACTTTGCACCACAGTTCTTGACTGTCTTTCTCTGTTGGCACCTAATCTGACCAATTAGAACCACCACAATCAGAGGCTGCTCGTTCTCAGCTCAGCCCGTCCCTCACTGCCTCGCTACGACGTGCAGCAGAATCTCAAACACACACACACACACACACACACACACACACACACACACACACACACAGAAGACGGATTACATGCACTAGCAAGCCGCGCCAAAAGGCAACACTGGCACAGGCGTGTGTCCTTCATCTCAATGGGCAGGTGTTGTGTAGGAAATTAATTGGCGGTGCAGATGCTGGCGGCTTTGAGCAGAGACGGATGGGATTAAACAAGAAAAAAGGCTCCACATCAACAAAGTGGGCATTAGGGCCGGAGTAAACACTCACCCCACTGAGCTTAAACGGAAATGCACAGCATCCACGAGCATTGTCTGGTACGTACAGTGATTCCTCGAGGGTCTTAGAGACCTCACCTATCAGTTATATTCACAATCATCACAATCCCAGATTGACCACCTTAACTGGAAATATAGACATAAAACCTCAGTATCACTATGGCTTAATCTGTCAATCTCTCAGAACGAACCACAGCCAAAAACAACAAGCATGTCAAAGAGTTCACTTATATCTGGTAACCCTTCCATGTAGCTCTCAACCTTCCAACAAATAGACCCCCCCTGTCCTTCCTTTTTTTCTTTTTTTTTCACTCATCTGCTCATTTGCTGCCCTTTTTGTCATTATAATAATAATAATAATAATAATTATTATTATTATTATTGTTGTTGTTGTTGTTGTTGTTGTTGTTGTTGTTATTATTATTATTATTATTATTATTATTATTATTATTATTGTTATTATTATTATTATTATTAATGTCTCATTTCTTGATTATCATTCATTGTTATTATTGCCAACTACTGATGATGGTGATTATTATTACTGATATTTTGCCATCACAAAATATGTTAAACATTATACTTATACCAATGACGCTTATTTATCATTATTATTTTTACTGTTCTTCTTATTATATTATGTTCTTTCATATTATATTATATTGTAATATATTATATTATATTATATTATATTACATTATATTATATTATATTATATTATATTATTATTGGCCTGGGATCAGTGTCATCTTTTTATTTTGAATTTTTTAAGGTTTTTTGTATCTGTCTATGAAAAGAAATAATAATAGTCATTCTAGAATCAGGAAACACTGGACTGGTTGAACAGACCCATACTGATCTTAATGTTAAAAAGTCTGATCTGTGGAAAAATCTGAGATACAACAAGGGAGTGTTTAGTCTCTCTATGTTGTGTTTAGTCTCTCTATGAAGGTTCTAACTTCTGATTAGAACCTTCATCTTCTCAGGTCTGTTTGGTACTTGAAGCACTGTATGTATGTGCTATGTAAAACGTAGTTAGATTATAAAGAATTGTACATATTTAAGCCCAACAAAGGACTATAGCTCATTGCCTAGTCAAACTCCAGTGCTGTGATGCAGCTTGTGATTTTGAGATTGTCCATATATTTCTAGGAGTAACTAATTGGTATTGAAATTGTACCGAATGGTGAGGTTTTTCCAAGTGACACCTCTCATACCTTGCTCAAAAAAGAGGTTCATTAAAGGCCTATCCAACGGAACGTTCTTTAAAGAACTAAAAATTATCTTTCATAGTCAATCCTTCACATCTCTATTTGGGCATATTTATTTGATCGAGGTTATGTGGTTTAGAAGGTGGTGCAGCCCAGTGCTTCTTGGTTTTGATTCTTTTTCCTCCTCCAAAACACCTGATTTGATCTCTCAACAGCTTGGTAATTAGCTGATGAGTTGAATCAGAGGTGGGGAAGCACTAGGCCATGCAATACAGAGCTCCCCTGGGAATGGAGTTGAGTAGGTTTGAGAACTACTGGCCTAGGCATATCCACTGCTGAGGCAAGAATCTTTGGGGGGAAAAAGAGTATTCAGCTAGATGTTGTCAGGATTGCAACAGCAAACAACGTATTACAGCATCCTTCCTCTGAATCTTCTGCCTGATGGAACATGGTGTCCACGCTTTAGCCGGTGACAAACAGATACCGTTGGAATCATCCTTTCCGTTACTATGATGTGTCAACCCTCACCCACCACATTTGTGGCACTGAAATAGTCTGCTCTCTGCCTTTTCTCAGTTTACTCTGGCTGGAAAAGTCAACCATTTACATTTAGGAGCCAAAAGAACATCTAGTGACTCTCCAGTTAGAGCAACTGAGGGAAAGAATGGGGTGAAGTTAGATTAAGAGCAGCATTCAGTAAACAAATTTCAGCCACAGCCAGGTAAAAGAGTCCAAATGTGCTTTTTATCACTTGCTGATAACCTCAATCTAACCAATTGAGAAGGCAAGTACGATCCCTAACCAGCACATTTTGACAGATAAATATGAACTCACCATTTGGCAAGAAACAGCTTACTGTTGGCCTTGTCATAACTACCCATAATGGCCTAATTACTAACCATTAACCTTATTAACCTTTAAACCATTCATAACCATTTTATAAGGGCAGCTTTTTGTGGTACCTTTCTACACAACATCCTTGGACAGCTCAACACACTTGGCGGAAAACCCTACCAATTCTGTTACATCAACAGACGCCAGTGTAGGCTAGCACTGGGATGAGTAGAGAAAGCAATGCTAGTTAGGCTCTCTTGAATTTTTGCCTTAACACAAACTCCTAATCTCTGGACAACAGGTTCAATGTTAGGCGGCAGCCCCACTTGGAAGGCGCTGATTAAAATGTTCATTTATCAAAAGCTGCGAGACTGAAAACAAGAACCTGTATCTACATTTCCAGTGGTCAACCACAGTGGAAGTACTGCAGTACTGCACTTATTTACAACCAGGGACTAGGCCAAAAAATGCTTCAGGTAAGACTAATTGGGGTGTTAACAGTGCAGCCAAAAGCTGTAGTTTCCAGAAAAGGTCAACGTGGCCAGATTTTGTAAAGCAAAATAAAGCTGACAATAAAGCTGTACTGTCTTTCCAAGAATCTCCAAATAAGATGACTCAACCTTCCCAGCGTTAATGACCAGAAGGCTCATGGATGGTCCCTTCCTTTCTTCATTTCCCTCATTTCTAAGAAAAAATAAAACACGCAAAAAAAAACGTGCACCAGACTAGCCTGAGGACCTGTTGTCCTAATTAACTAAATGAGAGAGACACAGAGAAGCAGATGGTTGGAGAAAGATGTTAATAACCATGTTTCCTGAACTTCTCCATCATAAACGCCCCGCAGGTTGACAGCAGTGTGACTCTAACTCTTTCACTTTCCTATAGTCCCTAATGAATAGTGCCTTCTAGATCAGCTCACATATATATTTGGCATGGGCTGGTATGAGGTTCTGATGGTTCTATAACCTTAAGCCAAAATATCATGGTTTTACAACCTTGCGGTACCGCGATTACAGCTCTAAAATCTGCTATGAGGAAAAGTGTGGATAAAAAAATACAACTTTTTGCCATTTAACACAACATATTTTAATTTTGAAACAACATATAGAATATTTGGAACAATAAAGGGGGAACAGTAAATGTGTATGTTATGTTAAAATAACAAATAACTTTGACTTCTTCAAAATAAACTTAAAATATATGCCATCTCGGCCCTGCGACGTGCTGCCGACTGTCAAGGGTGTACCCCGCCTTCGCCCACTGCAGCTGGGATAGGCTCCAGACCCCCCCGACCCCGAGTGTGGGACAAAGGGGAAAGGGGTAGAAAATGGATGGATGGATGGATGGATATGCCATCTCTTTCTTAGGGGAGTCTAAACTTGGAAGACAATCAGAACATAAATAATGGAATTATTTTCTGTAAACAAAAAAAATATACAAGTAAAAAGAAATGCAGCAATTCGAGTGAGCCTAAACCTGCAGATCAGCAAGGTTTTTGGAGCTCACTTTTTATATACCTATACATATACATACATTATGTATACATTGATACACAAATGTGAGGATGTTTCCCTTTCCTGGGTTAAGTTTGACATGGTGAGGTAAGAGGATACGTCCACTAGAACAGAGGTTCCCAACCACCGTACCGCAGTATACCCAGTATCAGTCCATGAGTTATTTGGTACCGGGCCGCACAGAAAGACAGAATAAAAAATATTTTATTCATTATCAGAGTCTGAAAAATATTTTGAAACGTGATACGGTACATCAAAAATTTAGCCCACACACTAGCAAAAATGAGTAAAAAACAAACATCTTCTTCGTATTTTTATGCACTTTGTTTTTACTTGTATCTATCGGTCCATGAAAATATAGTTCTACACATGGCACAGAAAAAGGTTGGGGGCCGCTGCATTTCTTGCCATGTTACTAAGAAGTGACAACTCTTGAACATTAGCCTTCCACCATGCCAGTTTCTGAGACAAATACAATTACGCCTGTGTCAGCATTCTTTTGGGGTTGGTGGTATGGGGGGCTCCTCTCTTTCGACCCTTTGTTGTTTTGCTCATGTTTTTTTCTGCAAGCAAAACAGAAATTTGTCTTTGTGGCAGTTGAAGGTGCAGTGGTGGTGAAAGTGCCGGTTCCTTGTTTTTGATCAGTAGTGGTAGCAGGTAAATTTTGAGGTGGCAGTGATGTTGTTATGTTGTTTTTGCCAGGTTCACAGCTTCCTCTACAGTGGAACTGATGGAGTCATCTTTGTTTTGAGAAAAGCTGCCCTTGAAACGGGATTCAGTGAAGCAAGCAATGTCAATCACCTTCTTGACTTTCCCAGAGGAATAATGGTGTTGCAGGTCCTTCATCATTACCGTTTTCATTTTTTTGCTAGGGCATCATCTTCCAGTGAGGTGCTCTACAGCAGGCTTCAAAGATGAGTGGGTGGTCTTGGTTTCAGAACCTTGTAGATCTGTGATGTCATTTAAAAGCCCCAGAATTTGGCAAACCATCTCCAAAGTGTGCTTGTCACTGTCAGATGCCATGAGCTTCTGTCTGCCGTGAGCGCTGCACAGCAAGCCTGCTGCTGCTCCAGAAATCTCTCAATCATTTTGAAAATGGCCCTCCATCTCCTCACTAAGTCAAGAATAAGTGATTTTTCAGGTAAGTTCAGGATTGCCTGATTCTTCTCCAATTCTTTCCTTCTTCTCCAGCTGTGAGAGAACCCCTGTACAAGGTGTCTGAATGCTTGTACAACTCTATTTTGAGTACTTTAGCTACAGCTCTATTTAATTTATGGCCAAAACAGCCAATTCAAACACAGGAGAACCTTTCAAATGCTTTTGTATGTGGGTTGCTTTGTCTGTTGCAATGCTAGACAAAAACTCCTTTGTGATGCTCCACTACTGCCGCACGTTTTCAAAGAATTCTAAGATTTTGTCAGCTGTGTGGTCCTCTGGGAAAAAAACAGCTTTGAGGCAGAAGGACTTCAGTTCCTGATCTAGAGAGAGGAAACGTACTCTGAAGATGATGTATGGTTCTCTTCTACCCACTATTGTTGGTCGACACATCAGTAGTTGCAGAAAACCACAACCCTTCTGCCACTTGTTTCTGCAGCTGAGCCCTGACCTCTGTGTACATCCGGAAGGTTTCATTCTTTGAAAAGAAATTTCTTGACAGCACTTTGTAAAGAGGCACTATCGCCTTCATCAGATTCATAAACCTAGGTTTCTCTATAACTTGAAAGGGCATAATGTTCTAAGCAACGAAGTATGCCACAGCATTGGTCAGGTTTTTAGCATGTTTTGATCTGGGTGAATAGCTGATTTGTTTCTCAAATGTTTGGTGAACTGTGGGCTGACCTGCAGCTTTTGACATTGATGCTCCTTTGCAGCTAAAACTCCTGTTGCCCTAAAAAGATGAAAAGGAAAGGTAGACATGTTAATTTAAACTAAATCTGTAGTGACAATTCTGCTGCAAAAATGTGCATACTTCACTAATAAATATGTATAGTACTGGATTAAACATAACTTTAAAGAATATATTATATGATCAAGCTGTTTTTATGTAAAGGCACATATACTACTCCTGCTACTTCTACTAAAAATACTATCTAATAATCATGCTTTAAAACTGATTCTGTTATTTCAATGCTTTCTATCTTTACAACACATTTTAAAAAATGTCTTCATTTTAAATAGGTGAACACAATGGTAGAAGACCTAAACAAAAGTTTTGATGTGATACCAGGTAAATTGAATTAGCTTAGTGAATTGCTAATTTCACAGAAAATGAGTACTTCCCTGCTCTCCTCTCGTCTGTGAAGTAATGTTAACTGGGAAACTTGCTGATGCTAGCTAGTTAATTAGCCATGTTATCTGCTTCAGTAGCGAGCCTACATTTTTTATGTTGTTTTTTATGTACCTGGTTTTCAAACATTCATTTCAAAACAGCATTACCTTGAATTTGACAAATGGGTGGTGATCCTGTAGATGTGAAATCATATTTGAAGTATTGCCTCCTCTAGCAGCCACTCTTTGCAAGCATTTCTTGCATGTTGAATGACCTTCCACCTCCAAGCCATTGCCATCTGTGGTTTTGTTTTGGTACCGAAAAATTCAGCCATCTTCATCTTTTTCAACGGGGGGAAGTTCAGTGGATTCACCTTCTTCAGCCATCAAACAGCTGACTGACTGTTCACACCAACCGGAGGGAGAAGGGGGAGGGCTTCCTGCACCTTCTGTCTAATACCATAGAAACAGTGTGATAGATACTGCTTTTGAAACCATCACCTTTTCAAACGTTTTCATTTTCCTTGAAACTAGGAATTGGCCTATCCCTAATATATATAACAAATTTAGCTCTCTGAAGAACCATTTTTGTCAATCAGATATGTGAGTGTGAAGAACCTTTGAAAGGTATAAGACAAAACTTGCACTTAAGGCTTCTCACTAGAGTCTTTACATTATCAACCAAACTTTATCTTTACTTGGAAAGGAATGTGGAGGCTCTTTCAACTTTATAAACATCTCATTAAAAAAGGATTTTTGAGGGCCATCCAAATAAATGGTTCTTAAGGAATACAGAAAATGTTTCTCTATGGAATAACACATAACTCTTCCTTACACACTTTTCGACACCAGCGATGCTTTAGAAGGAACGCTTATGGCTCCTTAAAGAACTATTTAATTAATGGTGCTTTAGAATATTTTTCTTAAATGGAATGTGCCTTCATATAATGTAAAGGCTCAACATCAAGGTTTTCCTCGAACCCTACATCCAAGCCAATACCTTCTATTTAGAACCTGCTAAATGTTTAGAGACACCGGGTAGGAGGCTGCCTTGGTTTTGATGCTTCAAAAGCACTCAAAGTAATCAAATATGGTTTTATTTCCCAATATGGAGCTGAGTGCATCTTTTCCAGGAGATAAACAGCTCCTGTAGTGAAACGTGAGGAGTGATGGATGATCACAGTGATTTAGGATGTGCAATTTCAGTGGCTGTGTTAATACTTTTGAATTTCCCAAATGTCATGCACAGCGACAATAGCCATGTTGGCTCTACTGAGGAAAATAATGCTCTGACCAACACTCAGATCTATAGCTTAGTAGACATCTGACAAGCTCAACCACTGATTACTGTTATTCACTACTGCTTATGTATCACTCTTTATCTCCAAGTAATATTCATGGTTAGAGGAAAAATGCAGCTGTAGCTGGGGGAATGGCACAGCGATTGGACGGACAACTAGAAAATGCTAATGGACCTTTTGTTAGAGGAACATTCCAACACAAAACACTAATACAACATTTTACAGTAATGTAACACCAGCAACTGCTTGCAGAATATTCCAATTAAGAGCTACAATGACTCCTTTCTTCAGCTCACCCAAAGGTTTTCAAAGGAGCTTAGGTTTAAAGGACTGGGTCAGAAGTTTGATTATTTTTTCCACTGAACCTTTTTGGATCAACCAAAACATATGTGAATATCCAACCCTTACCCAGGCTTGCAAATAATTTGTTGGCATTAAGGTGGTGTCTGTAGCACGAGAGACCCTAAAATGCTCACATCTTTTGCACATTTTTCCCCGTTGATTTGGGAGGGTATACTAGCATCCTCTTCCATATACAGTAGGTTCAGAAGAGCTCTGGTTGTTTTAAACTTCTTAAGTATTGCCTTAACAGTGGAAACAGGTGGTCAGGCCTATTTCTGCATGTTTCACTCTGGCATGTTATTAAAGTGATGCAGACTTGTGGAAGTGGATTAGGACACAGTGCAACTTACTGTAGGCTATAAAAGCGAACAAAGTTTTCCAGAGTATGTGAACACTGCTGGCAGCCTTTTATACTATGTGGTTTGTCCTCACAAAACCACACCAGGAGTAGGAGTACAGATTCAGAATCGTTCATGTGACAACAGGCATTATAAATACGGATGACTCTGATATTCGATCGGTCCTCACACCATGTCCCAAACCACATAAACAAGTCTGCTCCACCTTAATGAGCCTGGTGAGCTTTGAGCAAGTCTAGAGAGGTTTTGTGGGTGTATGTATCGAAACAATTTGAGTGACTACTGATTTGGCTGATCGACACCTGGATAAGCAGAAAAGCAATACCAATGACTGCAAGGAGAAAAAGGGAACATTGCTGAGTTAGAAATGGGTGTTAATATACCACTGACTTGAGAGTACATTACCGAGTAAAGCTTCAATCATGAACTGACTAATCTTCAGCCTAGTCAGACGTGCCTCTTAAGCACATGACGCTAAGAAACTGGAACTTGCTATTCACCGCACACACACACTCGCACACAAACCCCAGAGAAAGTGCAGGACCCTATGCTGAGATCTCTCTCTGTGACGCTCCATTAATATTTACAGCCTCCTCTGAGGAGCGATGATCTCACAGCGGGACGAGGAGAAGTGAGGGATGAGCAGAATAAAGGCACGGGAAGAAGAGAAGGATTCGCCACGACACATTCGGGAACAGCAGGACCAGCAGAAACAAGGGACGAGAAGAATAAAGGGAAGGAACAGAAAGCAAGGCTTGTTCAGTGGGATGGGTTTGGTAACAGTTGGTGAAGGGAAGGGAGGAGGGAAAGGGAGAAAAAATAAAACATTAAGGCAGAGGAGGCATTTGGAGCAAAAACAAGTGACCAATGACAAAGAAAAAACAAAGAAATGAAAAGGTGATTTTCTACAGCAAAAGAAAGGTAATCAGGTATTTTGCCCATATCATGCAGCTCTAAAAAGCAGAGGAGGCTTAATATACACACAATGAAATTAAAGCCTGGAAGCTGTGAATGAAGTGGGGGAGGGGGCGCAGACAGGGCATGAGAGAGGAGGTCAGAAGTACAGAGTAGAATATTGTAGGATATACATTTGCAAAAAAAAAGGTTCCCACACCAGGTGGACCAATTAGGTTGGACCATGTCAAAAGTTGGCAATGGCATTAGTAGTACAAACCGGCATGCAATGCATTCCTGCTCCTGCCATGATCGGTGGCACCAGCACATTCTGTCACTGGATGCCTCTTTCCCACCAGGCGAATTCCATTAATGAACACCATACCACTGTTGCCATTTATAAACAGCTCAGAGTGGTGGAGCTGCCTGTACTCCGTGAAGCTAAGAACGACACAGAACAGTAAACAGTCACAGTAAAGCCGTTGGAAATGAAAGTTCTCCAAGTTTGTCTAAGTCGGGTTTGGCTCGAAGACTGACAGCAACAGCGTACCTGAGATTTCAATCACAGTACCATAGAAACCACATCCTTTCCCCACTCTGGCTTACCAGATGATTCAATTTAATTCAATTTGTATTGCTTAAACACCTTCAACAGTAGACACTGACTTCTAGATCCAATAATATATGTCCAGATAATACCAGGAAGATCATATTAGACGAGCTCTGAACAAGGTAGTGAGTTTGGACTGTAGTGCATTGTAGGGATTTCCAGTAACACTCTCAGTCGCCCTTCCACTGCAGAGGCTAGCTATATTTAGTCATCAGAGAGATATGGACAACTGCTGCACGCACTCCATTGCTTGCACTGTCCATGTACGATGAACTAGTAGTTAGTCTGTGAGAACTGACAGTGACACAAAAACAAATAAAAACTCCTTCCTTAAATGATATCTGGGCTGCTGAACAATGGTACATTTGAAAGACAAGAAGACTGTCATCACTGTCCTTTTTCTGATTGTCAGAGTGTACAGTTTTGGCAACTGACAAGACTCAAACCTGGTTAACATGCTCATAATAGCAATATGGAACAAAAATGTCCACCTATAGCAAAATCTTTTCAAGTTCAAAAAATGAATTGTGTCTAATACTGGAACACAGGGAACCCCTTCCTAGAAAAATTGTACGAAAATCTGGTCACCAGATCTGTTTTCTTTAGTTCCAATCTGCATCTAAAATGTTGCTACCTCCCCCTTACTCAACACTCCAGCCAATCAGGGGCTTCTGGAGAAGTTCATTGGCTAGAGCAAATATTGCAGATTGTGGCTAGGACTCGACTTCCCAGGAAGATTAATCTCCAGGACTGAGGTTGGACCACGAATATAGACAGTATTTTTGTGGCAATATTGTAAATTACCATTTTTTACCTTCACCAACAATTCTGGAAAAAAAATCCAAACCGTGCACAGCATTCATTCGGTTCAACTGCTTGATTGTATACACAGCAAACATTTTCATTACATGTGAATAAAGACGTGTGAACAGTTCTCTCCTTTTAAACCACAGTCTCTTCCATCATACAGTTGTGCCTAGTAACCAGATTGCTCCCTTTACCTTACTTCAGGCCTGTCCTTTTATTTACTGCAATGAATCCCACAGGTGATGAAACAAGTTTTTGACAAATGTTGAACAGGCTCAGCAGAGCCTTTTGAAGAACTGGCAAGTCGGTGTCACGCACCCTCACTGCCACTTTTTTCAGGGAACCTTTTAAGGTCCTTGTCAGCTTATATTAAGGTCCAATCAGAAACATAACGGCCGGGAATGTAATAAATGACGCCAACAAATGCTGTCGGCATGACAAATTCCCTGATATTAGTGTCCTGTTGCCATAACACAGAAAGCAAGTTCTGCAAGGCTTGACCAGGTAGGTCAAGTAGGTCAACCAGTCATGTGAGCATGAAGGAGTGAATGCTAATGATGGTAATGGAGAATGAGTGTCAGGGAAAAAAAAAAAAAGAGAATGAGTGTCGCTGGGTGCCAGTTGGCATTCTGGAAATGGAATCTGTGGCTGAAGCTCTCCTTCGAGGCCTACAGCTGACAGAGAGGGCGGCGGGCCAGCGGCTCTGAGAGCGGCAATAGAGGTGCCGGAGAAGGAGGGTGAAAGGGATTGTGCGAGGCTTCTGGAGCCAGAACGAAGGAGAAGACTTGTGAATCCCGACTCGTTAGTCAGAAAAAAACAAACAAAAAAAAAAGATGCCTCAGAGCATTTGTTTTCTGAGAGGAATTACAAGCAGAGGGAAACACGAAACCCTCCAGCAAGTGAAAGACAAATCCTTGCCGCTTTCTCCGCCCCACCAGTGTCCCCTGAAAGACACGCATGAGAGGATTACACCCTGCTGCAACGGTTTAGTCTTGACAGACAGCATGCTTCCCTCCCTCTCTCTATCTCTCTCTCTCTCTCGCGCGCGCGCCTACGACAAAAAAAAACAGCTGGAGATTGTTTCCTTTTTTTGGATTTGAATGTAAGCCCACCTGGGGTGAAAGTTGCACAGCGAAATCCAAAAAGGCCTTTTTTCCCCCTCTATGACACTCGCGGGTGAAAGAGGTTAAACTTTGGAAAGGCTGAAGAGGATGGAGGCGAGATAATGCCCACTTGCCAAAGTCGCTGTAGCCACTTCCTCTTCTGGCAAAAGGAGAATCGCGATGTTGAATAGGACGTCTTACAGGGTTGCTGTCTCACACTGCTCCCACAATCTTTTCCCATGTCAATATTTAGACACCGCTCACAGGAACTAGATTAGTCTTTTTCTCTACATTGTGAGGACTGAATTAGGCAACAGTTCGTAATGGCGTAGTCAACTAATTTCCTCTTGGAATGTAAATAGGCTATGAGGACAGGTCAGCTGTTTTAAACCATGTAAGGATTTCCTCGGAACAGACTGAGAAGCAGAGAGACACTTTATGCCATATCATCACTACAGATGTGCAGAGAAGGGTACGATTTTTAGGTATCATTTTTTTCCCTGAAAGACCTGAAATGTCCTCTGTTCATATGTATCAACCCTTAAACACAGCACAGCCTCAACCAAATCTTTTGATTTTAAGACATGTCATAGGGAGGACCTGTTCAACTACATAAAGGGAATCAAAACTACAAATATAATGAAAACGAAAAACAGCGTTGCAGTTTTGTTCCATTTTCTACCCAGTATAGTAAAGAGTGACAAACAGTTAAAAATATGTATAAGAACTATAATCAGAATCAAAAACCTTTATTGATCCCAGAGGAAATTGCTTAAATAACAGCTTGTGCTCATATAAACAGCTTGTGCACTGCATCGATGCATCACTGGCTTTAAAATGGCACAGCTTTAAAGGCTGATTAACACAGCATACCTCAAATTATTTTTGCACCATTAAAGGGATATCCTTGCCTAAAACTAGCATTTAATCTTACATGTCACATTATGTCATAACCCATGGCATAGCAATATTAATATATAAAATCAGTGTCCCCTCACTACAGTTATCAGCATGCATTGCACAAATACATCATACAACCGCCGGAAATTATTTTGACTGCTAGATTAGCCACTTATATAGAGGCTAATACATTCTGACATGAGGTTTTTCCTAGCAGTGACATTAGTTAGCTATCGAAAAAAAAAAAGTCCTCAAGAACCCAACCCCCAAAGTTGTATTGTTGTGTTTTTAAATACCTCTCACCTTCAAGAAACATCCTCAGAATTTAGTTTTCCTAGTGACAACCCAGAAAATCTGACTACAGTGGCAACAATGTAGGAGGTGAGAAGCCTTGTTCCTCTTTAAGTCATGATAGAGATAAAAATGAATAAAAGTGATTAAATCGGCATCAGGGGGCGCTCTTCAGAAATTGGTTGTGTTGGATTGGTTGGCGCTGGACTATACTGCTCACTGAAGTGACAACTGTGATAAGCAATAAATGAATAAATGAATAAATAAACACCTCATGAGTGATATTTGTCATGCACTTTTATGACAATTATGTTTATTGTGACACGTTTAACTGCCCTCTTCTCCACACAAAGAAAAATACAGTAATTCATCTTAAAACGAGATAGACTGGAGGTCCCTTCGTACATCCACTTCATAAGCAGCCTGACATGTTTATAATGAATGATAGGCTTATTACACAGATAAAACACTGGCATGATTTTTGCCAGAGGACATTAAATTTCTGCTCTGAATAAAAGACGTGCTTTAATATCGGCATATCCAAGGTGTCATGGAAGATTCTCCCTGTCAGTAAAACCAGTTTATAGTTGTAGCTACTCTACTCTAAAGCTAGCATCTGGCAGTTTAGCCAGGATATAAAAGCATAGAAAAGCAATAAAAACACAAAGCCTACATGGCAAACTCGCATCTCTTCATACCTTTGAAACCTATCTTTTAAGTAAAAGTTTGTCTGATTTCTATATTCCTATATTCCTTAACTTTATTTCTCTTCAAGCCAGTTACTGTGCCTTAACGACTGATATGTAAATGACCTCTGTTCTGATTGGCAGCTCTGTATACTGTCTCTTTCAAAAAGCAGTTTGGACCAAAACCCTCCTTATAACTTCATGGGAGGGGCTAAACTGCTGTAGGCTGAATACAGGGATATGTTAAAATGTTGCTTTACAAAAACTGTGATTTGAAAACAGGCTGTTCTTTATAGTTTAATTTTCATATATGGACTGTGGATGGGGGTGAACATGTTAAGAATATTTGCTCACTTTAAGCTTTTTAAAATCTATAACAGGGGTGATATGAATCATTTGATGTCTTGAAAGTCATCACAATGTACCAGTATGATCACAATGCCGATATTTCATCCATACTGTGCTCTGGACTTGCCGTCAGCGGTCAGGCAATATGTGAATGAGGCAAATGCACTCACACTACACCCGAAAGCTGCTGCTGCACCTCTACCCATCTGCATGACGAAACAGCCAACTGCCCCTCTCTTCTCACAGAACATTTTATTTGATTTTGTTGCTGTTTCTAAAATCTACAAAAACGTAAAAATTCACTTTAAAGGGGAGCTCCACCTAATTTTCAATATTTTCTCCATGATTAAGTGGTCAGCATGGAAACACATTTCCTGAGCAGGTTCAGGTACAGTAAACGCTCTGTTCTGGAGCAACTCAAAACTGTACAGTGGTGGTGAACAGAACCAGACGTCTGCCTCTTAAAGCAAGAAAGTTGCTCCATGAAATGGTTGCGATGTTTTGAGAAGATTTTGACCTAAAAACATACTTAAGCCTATTCATGACGGAGGAGATACACGCAAGGGGGTCGAGAGGCAAAACAGTTCCACCTGCCCCAACTTACTATTATTATTTTTTTTAAGACTTATCATTAAGACTTGTTTTACCATCAAGATCACATACAAACACTCAGAAGACACGTGTGGGGTCTCTGAGAATATTTTTACGCATGGCCCACCCCTGACTTTTCCCCCTGTAGTGTTGAATTACGGCCCCTACAGTGGTGGATAAGCTTCTACACAGTGGGGTGCTGAGGTTCAACTCCACCTCACACGCACACAAACACACACACTCTCACACTCACACACACGCGCGCGTCTTCGTACCTGCCTGCGCGTCTCCCATCCGAAGCGCCGCGGAGAGCAGCAGCAGCAGCGTCAGCCTCATCATCGCTCCTCACGCTGCAGTGTTTACCTCCCTTCACATGTTCAGGAGCCGCTCCGGGTGGTCCGCCCCGCATGTCCCGCCGCCCGAGCTGAGGAAGAGTGGAGCCCCGGCTCCGTGGTGTCCTAGACTGGAAAACTTGTGCCCGCTCCACCAAGCGCTCGGTCTCGGACTCAACTGCCCAAGTTCGGCTCCGGCGCGCATCAGAGCCACGCCCACAAAGACTCTCTGGCAACGCCCACGAGCAAGCTGATAGGCTAACGCCGCGGGAGGCAACGCCCCCACCCGACCTTCATTGGCTGGGGCTTCAGACTGTTTAACTCTCTTCACTCGGGGAGACTGCCCTCGGACCGTCCACCTGCCGAGAGAGGAGAAGAGAGAGACCAAGAGAGAGAAAGAGAGGTAAATGGAAAAAGGAGTGAAACATTGAGGAAAGGCAAAGGAGAGAACAACATAAAGAAAGAAATCAAATAAAGAGAGAGCGACATATATATAAATAGTAAACAGAAAGAGAGAAAGCTTTGGGTTTTGCTGTCGGCCTAATGATGTCTCTCTCTCTGGATCTGTTTCCTCTCCTTCTCCTTCTTTTTCTCCCTCTTTCGAGCACTCTCCAATCTCATTCTCTCCTTTCGCTCAGACACACACACACACACACACACACACACTATCTCCCCCTCCATTCTCTCTAGTCCTTGTAAACAAACTAATAAATAAATAAATAAAATATATTATACGAATGTTTGTTCAATCAGTAAGGGAATACATATAAATTAAAATGTCCAATAAAGCAAATATGTATAAACATGAACTGGTTTGAAACATTCATTCATTCATTTTCTGTAACCACTTAATCCTTACAAGGGTTGCGGGTGCCCGGAGTCTACCCCAGGGTCTACGCAGGGCACAGAATCACCCTGGGTGGGGTGCCAGCCCACAACAGGACGCACACACACTATTCACTCACACACTCACACCTATGGCCAATTTAGCATCCCCATTTCACCTGACATGAATGTCTTTGGATTGCGGGAGAAACCGGAGACCCCGGAGGAAACCCATGCCACCACTAGAAGAACTCCACACACACACACACAAGACCAGGACCTGGATTCAAACCCCCAACCCTGGAGTGTGCCACCGTGCCCTGGTTCAAAACATAAATGATATAAATAAATTATAACTACTAAAAGTGTACAGCGTATTAAAAGCATATATCTGCATGAAAATACAAACACACACAGACACAAAACAACATGTAAGAAAATATATTTGTGTAATGAAATGTTGCTCTGTCTGTACGGAAGTGTCACTAATCACAAGATTTCTGTGCGGTGCAGAGATGCAGAGATACTGATTCATTATTGATGACTGGTTTTCTGGAAGCACCTTCTTAGTGATTGTGCTCCTGCTTTCAAACCCCTGATCACAGTAAGCCTGCTAGCATTAGCTTTTGGCATCGATTATAGCCAGAATCAAATCTGGAATCTCACAAAATCCCCTTAATGGAGTTAAAATTTCTCCAAGCTTTGAAGGTTAGGAGGACACTCACAATGAGTCATCTAGCAGTTGCCTCTGTTTGTGAATATGGGGATGAAGCTATCTATGGAAGAGTGCACTTGCTGCTTGTCCCACCACCACACCTGATGGAGATAATGAAGTTCACCGGGGTTGGTGAGGCTTCGCATTATACTTCAAACTGAACTTATACCAGGGGTGCCCAACTCTGAAATCACCAAACTAGGCCTTCCAGGACCATATATGGGCATCTAGGCCCCAACCTTCCAGTAAAGTAGTGGTGACCAAATGTGGGCCTGGAGATCCAGATTTCAAAGACTTAGACTTCTCAGGAGAGAAAACCCGCAAACACATGCTACTGAACTCCTTCAGAAGTCCTTTGATTTTCTAGTGTATCTCAGCGTGGTAACGGTGTTTCTGACACATTCGCAGTGCAGTTCTCTTCCAACTGTTTTTATGACCAGTTTTTGTCTCAAGACTGCATTCATGGAGTCAAAAGCTATTTTTTCTTTCAGAGCCACTTTTGTTATTGTGCTCTTTTACTTTTAGTCTTGTTTCAGTGTTTTAATTTCCTCTTGACACGTTTAGCTGTGTGATGAATAGCCAACCCTGCTAACTTGCATGTCTCACAGTGTTAGATAACTCCCACTGAGATTTATCTTCAATCCAAATAGATAGTAGTGCCTGCACTTTGTTAACTTCCCAGTAGTTAGTTTATATAGTATCTCCATTGATGTTGTTTTTTTGCCCAGACGGTAAAAAAAAAACAAAACAAAAAAAACAATGAACTCTTTCCAAGTCTATCTGTTGTCATGACAACATTATGACCAATCAGAAAGCAGTGACGCAGTCAGCTCGGCTGCTGCCTTCTTTTGGCCCTGGCATCCAGCAGCACAGATATTGCTGTGGTACGGTGTTGGTACGGGTCGCTTTATTTGTGACGGTTCATATGGCACAGTTACTTGTGCCAGAGGAAACCCACCATTAGAAGCAGGTTGGAGCTAAATGCTGCAGGAAAGTAGATTTCCAAGAGGAGGGATGGTGACCACTGCAACAATGCACCAGAATGTCTCTTTCATTTTTCTCACAACAGAGGGCACATTCTCCAAACTAAGATTTAAACACCAGAAATCTTGATTGGAAAGAACAGTATTTGCACCAGCTCTGAGCTTAAAGGAAAAGTCCTCCAATTTCTCATATTTTCCCCTATTCTTCAGTGGTTGAGATGGGTTTGGTGATGTCTTTATAGTGGTGGTGAACGGAATGGAACATTTCACATCTTGTAACATCCTGCTTTCCATGGTTTCATTTATGGGACTTTTATTTTGACACTTCTGAGTTCCCCCCTTCTTAACTCCTCTCTTTGGTTTGTCCAGCAATGCCGATTAGTTTCACCAGGTCTTTGTCACTTTATTTAAGCTGCCTGCACACTGAGACACACATCATTCTGTTCATTCGCCTTTGGTATTGTTTTGTTTATTTCTTTATGCCTTTCTGGCCTTTGGTTATTGACTGGTTTGTGCTCCACTGTGTGTCTCTAGTCCCTCCTCTGTTGATGGCTGCCCCTCCCTGCTCCCAGTGCTCTGGTTCACATCAGCCTGCTGCTCAGGACCAAGCTGGCTCAGTGTGTGGGCCTCTCTCTTCAGGAGTGCTAGGCATGTCCCTATGGTGAATCCAGGTAAAGGGTCAGTGTGGGTGCTGTGTGTGGCCTCCTCGCTTATTGGGCTATGGGTGCCCTAAGAAGATGAGTGCACTATGAACCTAATTAGGTGGAGCTGGTAGGCCCCCCTTAGGTGAGTTCCGTGAAGTGCGTTGCTGGGCCCTCTCACTGGAGGGGCAACTCCTGAGAGATTGATGGTCCTGCACATCAGAGAGCTCATGGCCCCCTTGGTGACTGGTTTGTGTTGGCCAACACGTCAGTGAATTCTTTGGTCCCAGGACAGCCTCATCATCATGGACAATGTATGTGTCCTGTATTTGCTGTCTGTGTTTTCGGAAAAAATGGTAGCCTGCTTGTTATAGACTGGCTGATTCCTGTATCTGTGTGTCCTGTGTTCTTTGAAACAACTGTAGCCTGTCTGTGTGATTTTGTGTCTCTGTAATGTCTGTGGACCCTCTGTTGACTGTCCTGTTCACAGCTCCTGCTTGTGGATTCTACTCTCCACACCCTCATACCACACGACACACCTTAGTTTACATCTAAACTATATAATGATGTTTTTGTAATCACTAATTCATAATTATACATAAAAATGCGCATTTAAAATTAATTTACTCTGCTGAATACTTAACTGCCACCACCAATGTCTCATACTATCACTCTGAACCGTTTGACTCAAAGATACTGCATCAAGCAGACCATGAAAATACAACCATCACTTTACATCCATTCATTTTCCAGTAAAAAACAAAGGACGATCACTAGTTCGGTCTCTGGCAATGCCACAGCCATCCCACGAGTCCAAAAAAAAAAATTATCTGGCTCACTCCCTCTGGCTGACCCCCTTACCCCAGGCCCCTTGGTCAGCTGAAGTAGCATAATTAGTCTTTAGTGTCTTCTTCCAAGTGTGTGGAGCACATTTGAGGAAAACCTGGACCTTCTCGCCTTCACCCTTACTGAAGGTGATGGAGGAGTCCTACTAAGCAAGTGGAAATGGATGACCATGGTTTTGGAGAGCTGCTTCAGGCTAATGCTGAACAGCAAAGCAGTGGAATTCAGCAGAGTGTAGCAGGCGTTCAGATCATCTTCCAGAAATCCAGGGCTGCTTGCCAATAATTCCCATAGCACTCCCGGCTCTGAGGTTTCTGAAGCGAAGGATGAGAGAGGCCCACATTCAATGCCAAGATTTGTAATGGAGGGGCCCATGACCTATTGATTCCTTCGCCTACTCAACCCTTGACATAGGACTCATGTGCCACCCCAGACACCTTTGGTGTTCAATCTTCATACAATTCTCCAGAACAGGAGACTAATCGAGTAAATTGTGATCAAAGTGTATGTAAGAAGTGCTGTAGTTCAGACAGAAATGGTCAATATACAGCTGGAGCTGGAGGAGAATGTCGAGGATATTGGCCTTTTAAAAGTGAACCATGAGAGGGTGTCCAAGAACAATTCAGGAGGAGTTCATTACCTCTAGTTGCACTCTGACTTGGGGAAGCAGAGGTTGGAAGCCAGTCAAGAAAGTCTGCATTACGAAGAAACGTTGATTTTGTGGAAAAAAAGGCCTCTTCGTGGCCTCTGGGAAAAAGTAAGTAGTGACTGAACTACAGTGTTAAATGGTGGTTGAGTTTTAAGATTTTGACAATAATAAGAACAGTACTCAATATTGTGTAAAAGTCAGAGACAGTCCTTTCATCAATTTCATTTCCAGTTAGAATAAACAATTAATCACATTAAATACAAAACATCAGTTTCTGCAGAGGATCCTATGGAGGATGACCAGAGTGTCCACTTTTGGCTGCATAATAACTTCTCTCAGAAGTCTGTTTATAAAATTACATATTCATTAGTTGTTTGTAACCCTTACTAGGGTCACAGGTACCCACGGAACACATCCCTGGGTCTACGGGCACAAGTTAGGGAAACCAGAGACCCCGGAAGAAACCCATGCCACCGCGAAGAGAACATGCAAATTCCACATGCACACACAAGGCCAGGATTTGGATTTAAACCCCCAACCATGGAGGTGTGGAGCAACAGTGCTACCCACTGTGCCACCGTGGGGCCATATTGCATGTTGTTAGTTAATTAATTCAATCTTTTGACTGAATTGAATCTTTTCACATCTTTTCATGTGACATGTAATTACATGATAGAAATCAGCATTAATAAGCAGTATCAATTTCAGTTTCAGTAAAATCCTAACCACAACCACCCCAAAACAACCCTAGTAGTGGAGAACTTTAACAAGATTAGAGCTTTCCCTGAAACTGAAAAAAAAATATTCTTGTCAGGCATGGTCAAGCTCCGACATCACTTTTGTGAAGATCTGTCAGACTCGAGTCATCTTCAGATCTCAAGTTCCTGTCTCTCACGTTTAATGGTCTTTACCCCTGCTTAGGACATTTTTTGAGTCAAAGACACACTCAGATTACCTGAGGTACTTGTGTTAATGGCGACAAGGCCTCTCAAGGTCCACAAGGCCGACAGTAGAACAATGTCTTGAGAACTAAGGCCTTGTTCAGTGAATTCATTGTTTTATAGTAGAATTTATACTTTAATCGATTTATGGATGATCTGTTGCTAGGCAACATGGCTCAGGTCCCTACAAAGGTACCACAGTCAGGTATTAGAGGTTTCTTTAGCTTTGGACAGATGCTCCTTTCAGATCCTTAAACCAATGCTGCTGATCTAGTTGGACTCAGCACAGATGTTCTCGAGCTGTTTTCATTCCAATTAAAGCTTTAGAAAGACCTGTTTAGGCACTGTTCAATTATGCCAAACCACTTTGCACGCTCACTACACCACCTTCTATACTTTTTGGTACATCTCTGTGATGACCGTGCTGCCATGCTGGCAATGTTTTGAAAACTTACATTTGTGCACCGCTCCACTGGAAGAACGGGCTGACTGTCGGAAAGCGTGACATTTTAAGATGTGAAGAACCCCCAGAGGCATGGCCCCAGGCACGCTGCATGAGTAACTGGGATGAATATGACGCTGGTGGCCATGGGAAACCTGGGTGAGTAAATAAGCAGCCTGCTTCATTGTCTCTGAGCAAACGCTGCTCTTCTCTTATTGGACGTCCTGCTATTTGCACATGGAGGGGGCTGTAATGAAAGCCAGATCATGGAGAAATCCAGCAGGGATGGAATCGAGCTCCTGGATGTACAGTGGCATGCCGTCATGTGACGGACGGAAAATGGGCATATATTGTTTTATATAATCATCAATATTGGTCTCTGCAATAGTGACACTGCAAGTACTGCAATATGAAAAAAGCCTCTAACAAATTACAGTGATTCTGACATGGTGACAGATTACTGCTCCACATGAGTTACTGAGTTACTCTATGTGCTCCTTCTATTTTGATGTTTCTGTGGGTTTGTGTACCTGTATTCAAAACTGGTCATAATTTGTTTTTACATGACCTCTGTTTATCCTTTAGAATTAAACTGGCTGTTTCTGTTACATTGCTTTTAAGACTGGTGTATGTAAATGAACTCTTTTCTGATTGGCTACTTGTATTACAGCTCATTCAGAAGGCAGCACAAGGCTAAAATACTTACTGTATTTCAATGCGAATGGGAGGGGCTTAATTTCTGTAGGTTGAATTAGGAGATACAGTATGTGGAAAGAAGTATTGGGAAAACCTCTACTAAATTACTAAATTCAGATTGCCCCTTACTTCCAGTGAAAGGCAATCTTAATGGTTCAGCAGACCAAGACATTTGGACAACGCCATGCTTCCAACTTTGTGGATACAGTTTGGGGAAGAACCTTTTCTATTCCAGCATGACTGTGCCCCAATGCACAAAGCAAGCTCCATAAAGACATGGCTGGTTGAGTTCAGTGTAGAAGAACTTGATTGGCCCACACAGAGCCTTGACCTCAAGCCCATCCAACACCTTTGATATGAACTGGAACGGAGATTGTGTGTCAGGCAATCACTATGTAGCAGTGGCCTCTCAAGGTCCGGCACTGGTGCAAAAGTTTAGCTTTGAGTTGACTTTTACAACTTTTGCTAACTTTGAGGTTGGACTGCGGAAAAAGCTCCATGACCTCAGTTTGCAATGGGGACCAAGACCTCAGATTGTTGTGTCACCTCATATCGCTGGCTGGACGAAAGGACGTTGCAAGTGGTATAGAAGCAGACGGAAGTCCATGCTAGGCTAAAAGCTAACACTAGCCAGCCAGTTATCCTGTCCATCCTGCTCACCAATTTGTACAAACTACCCAGCACGAGTTCAGACACTGCTGTGTTTTTGTGTTCAGGGAGCCATCAGCAAGCTCTAAAGCTCACACAAAATTGAACTGTTTAGCATCACTGGTGATTTTAATTATGCCTGTCTCAAATTCGTTCTCCATAAATTACAACAGTATGTGGACTTTGCAACAAAGGTGTGAATGTGCTACACCATGTTTACATAAACATTGCTGGTGCATATCACTCTGAGCCCTGCTCTCACCTTGGCCACTCCAATCACATGTCTGTCATGGCGATCCCAGCCTTAGGCCACTTGTCAAACGTGATAAGCCTGTTCAAAACCAGATGAAAACCTGTCCCCCTGGAGCCATCTCTGCTCTTCAGGACTGTTCTGAGGGCACTGACTGGGACTCCTACCAACCTGGAGGAGTACATGGAGTCGGTGACTGGGTATATCAGCAAGTGCATCAATGACACCTTGAAGATCACCACCACACGCCCCATTCAGAAGCCAAAGATGACTGTGTAGGCTGCTGAGAACCCGAGACATTGCCTTTAAATCAAAGGCTGCCATGAGAACACCAAGGGCCAAGACCAGGTTATTCAGACCATTGCCAACTACATCGCATCTCTAACTGTGACAGTGAGGCCTCCTTTCAGATGTGTTGAATCACCTCTAAACTTTTGAAGTGCAAAATTGCATGGTATCAAGGAAGACCACCCCACCCTCAATGACCAAGTTCTTTGCCTGACTATCTCTGATGAGAGGAAACTCTGTTTAGAGTCATACCACGAAAGTGCTGTCTGGACCAGACAACATGCCTGGTCATGTGCTCAGAGGATGTGCTGCCCAGCTGGCAGATGTCCTGCTGCTGCTACATTTGTGAAATTATATTTATTGTCTTATGCCTTCATTCAGCATTTTTACATACTTAACTCTCTGCTGCTAGAATAAAGTATCAGTCATAATACTGTATTTATTTAAACTGTAGCTGTCGACTGCACTAAATGTTGTCCTCTTGTTTTATTGTTCTTATGTTTTCCCAGCGCTCTCGATCTGTTTGCACTCTGTGTATTTTGTCCCATCTGCACTTGTAGTCTTATGATGTTCTGTTTCTTGTGTTGGACCATGGTCCTCGAGGCATGTTGTTTTGTTTTACTGTGTACTGTGTATATGGTTGAAATGGCAATAAACCAACTTGACTTGACTTGAGGCTTGCAGCGTAGTTTCCATATATGGGCCATATAGATGGGGTAGTGAACGTACATTTAGAAACTCGTTACATTTACCCACTTTAAGCCTTTTAAATTCCAGAAACGTGATGTCATGGGGCCTTTAATGTATTGTTAGACATGATAGTTTGCCCACATCATGCAGCCTTAGGACAGACCCCAACCTTGAACGGAACAGGATTTGTGGCCATAAATTTAATTGTTTCTGGGGGTCCAGTGTCCTTAGGATTTTGACATTAGTTTATGAAGTTTAAATGGTTACTTTACTGCAAACCATAAAGGAAGATAATGCTTACTTTTGTCAGGTTAGGTGGAGTTAAGTGTAGCACAGCAGCATCTACACACTGGCTGGAACAGGATCTGGTTATCACAGTATTTATATGCAGATCAGGATCAAAACTGGACATTGGAATCGTTGTCCTTGAACTCCACTTATTTGCCTCATCAATATGTTCTTTCACCTCTATTTCTTAAGGGAAAGGACAGCTTTCCATTCTTTTGCCAGATGTTTTAGAGTGAAAGTAGGTTCCCTCAGTACTAGCAGGATAACACCAGCTTGGGTTGGGGTTGGTTGACACACTACTTCTGTTTGTTGTTTTATTCTTCACAATGTTGCAACACATGGCAGCAGCTTTCCCAAAGCACATGCCAAATTCACTTCCTGTTTGGTCAAAATGTACAATTACAATTTAATCCGGAACATTTTTGGTTGTTTGTAGCTGAGATCTTAAGCTCATGGTTCAGCAAGAGTGGGCTTATCCTAATGTACGATACATGGGTCTCTAACACCCCCAGTTTTATTGTGTAGGTATGTTTTGTGCCCACTTAGTATGATATCTCAATGTCAAGACACATACATAAAAATGTAATGTATGGACAATTACGCTGATTTGTCTCTTTCATGTTCACATATACCTTAGGGGCATTCTGTTTTTAAGAATATTGGCACAAATTGCAACCCTGAGAGCTAATTTGATGCTCACAATGCAGCATGTATAGATATATAATGTTCATTAATTAATACACTTGTACATTAAAGAAATTAAATTCAGGTTTCAGAGCAGATGCAGCCTTTTCTTATTTGTCTTTGAAGAGATCCGGATCCGCAGCAAGAAAGAAAGAATAAGTCACATCTGATGTAGGTAAAGCAAATGCAATTGACACCATTGTCTGGAGTGACTTACAGTCATTAGTTACAGGGACAGTCCCCCTGGAGCAACTGAGGGTTAAGTGTCTTGCTCAAGGACACAATGGTAGAAAGTGGGGTTCAAATCTGCAGCTTTGTGGTCATCAGGTTCACAGGCAAATGTTTTACCAACTAGTCTACTACCACCCCTAGGAGACAGAATATTGAGAAATCCTTGGTAATCATCATGAGACCTCAGAGATACTCTTGTAGTGCTCTCAGGATTTTGCCCTGCAATAAAATGGAGACATGGATGCATGTTTGGTGAAGATTTTTTGTCCAGAGCACTGAACCCCAGAAGTACGCAGCTGAGACCCCACCCATGTATATTTCTTCAGAGCTGATCTTTCCTCAAGTGCTTGACAGGACTGTGATTAAAATAATTCTGATTAAAGATCATGTTATGGCCCTCTAGAACTATCTATGTTTGTAGATCAATTTTACTTCATAAGAAACGTGTTTCAAAACCCGCTCCAAAAATATTTGAACCAATTGAACCAGAGGATTTACCTTTGGTGAGGTAGACTCTTTGTATAGAGAAAGCCTGAAAAATAATTCCATCCAATCTGAACTGAGGGTAGATGTGTAGAGGGATCATGAAAGGCAGTTCGGATGCAGACCTGCGGAAAGGAACTGTTTGACATTTTGTTACACAACATAATGAACTTGACACCTTTTTTGAAGTATTGCACAAATGTCCAAATACTTTTTGGGATCATACTAGAAAAATTCAGATTAGTTTCATTGTTTGATGCTGGTTACCAAAGTAAACCTCAACCCAACGTAAAATCCTGTCAAACCCTGGCACTGACAAACTCATGACTAACAAGCCTTTCATTATAGACAAAACCTTTGGTCTGAAAGCCACAACCATAGTACTGAACAGTCAACAGTGCAGTCAATGTGTTGTATAAAGAAAACGCTGGAAATGATTGCCTAGGACTGGTTAATAGCAAGTAGCTATTTTACTTACTTGCAGTTAGGTTGGGGATACTACTTTAATCAGTATTTTTTTTTTTCAATGTTCTTTTTTTCAGGCTTAAATTTTGTGATGTTTGAGTTAACATTTTTTTAATTATTAAATTTAAATTTAAATCATGTTAGTAAAGAGTCCCCTAAGTCCTCATCTCTGGTTTACACTTCTAACATTGATAGTCTAGGCCAGTTGTTCCCACACCAGTCCTGACGTACCCCTTGGCCTGCACATTTTAGTGTTTTCCGGGTCCCAACATATCTGATTCAACTAATAAGTTAATTTCCCAGCTGTTATTGAGTTGAAGAGGGTGTGTTAACAGCTGGGCTTGAATCACTGGTCTAGGCTTAGTTTGATTGGTCTAGGCTTAAGATGGATAAACTGGCCTAAAAAGGTACCTTGAAAGGCTCTTGAATTGGTCTAAAATGAAGTCCAAAATACCTGTTGCTGTACATAGCACTCGTTAGCAGCATTAACTCTGTATCTGTTTTAGCTCTAAGCTGACATCCAGGGTCAGGACATGACCGAAAATTATTGAACTGGTGACAGCGCTGCTCTACAAACCATTCAGCTCCTGGCAGGCGTTCACTTGCCCCTACCTCACACTAGCCTGATCTTCATTTCCTCTAAATTAATTCTCTCTCCAAAGCTCACACTCCAAAGCTCACTATCTAAATGAGCAGCAATTACTCAAGCAATCAACCAAATTTCATCTCTATAAATATTTCACCATGTGGTTATTAATGGTACAGTGACTGGAATAACAAACAGCTGGCCGAGTCTGTGTGGAAATAAAGTGCATCAAATGCCCGTCTCAATCCATGTGCTTTGGATGAGTATCCACATGTGATCCTTCTGCTAAATTTACATCTCCCTTTTCATTTCTGTGGAGAAATAGCAAGAGTAAACGATTTCACACTGAATATGTCACATTTAAAACATTCCATCAAATATGACATTAAATAGAGTGGCTTATAACAAGATAAGCTTATAACTTCGTCTGTAGATGAAGAAGGTATTTGTGAAACAACCAGGTATGTCACAGTGCTACATTCATAATAGGAGAAAAACGTTATATCCATGTATTATCAACACGGTCCTTGAATAGGTTTTAATCCTACAAAAACACTTAACTTAAAAAAGTCAGGTACCACTAACTAATTAAGAGATGTTAAAATTAGCTCTTGCCTGTTTGAAAATTTGATAGGATTGGTCAAAGAATTTACAGTCTTAGAATTTGTAACACAGAGACACCTCAGTGTTTGCCTTATTTCTCATCCTGTGTAAGGAAACAGCAGCCCACTTACACACATCAGTAGTAGCAGTGAAGAATTGATTAGTGATCTATGAGCCATTGTGGAGCCATCCCAACCCACACCATTTAAAACATAGTCTGAATGCTGCTTTGTTGCTTTTTGACTCATCCCCACCAGCAAAACTTTCTAATAAACTGACCTGAAAGTGCCTGACTTTGGTCAACCTGTGGGATGCACAGGTTGCAGGCCTACCTGCGGATCACTAGTAAGGATCTTCAGGTATATCAGGGTACATATCTCTTAGGACCTGACCTGGACTAATTACATTCAAGCTCAGACAAAAAGGCCAGACAATGGGTGTTCCATCTAAGACTACAGAGGAAATTCAGGGGCCCCCCAGTGATTCTAAAAATTTTATATACCATGGCCATAGAAAGCATATTGACCCTGTTATGTACACAGTTTTGTCCAGGACCGTTTCTTCTACACCAAGTGATGCTGTACCAAAGCTATCACTGTCACAAGGATTAGGCGATAGAGAATTTACCAAACTAGGAGTTCGCCCATGTAGCTTGATGGATGAACCCAGATGCGGACAGAAGCGAGAGGGTTGGTAGAATCATGCGCTTTGATCTGAGAAAGCTCTTAATACAGAGTTAGGATTCCCACCAGAATCAACGTTCACATTCATACGCACAAGGTAGTACTCACGTGAATCCAGAGTTGAGTAGGCTGGCGAGATGAAGGGACTCAATGAACGAAGAAACCTGGATCTACCTGTTTCCTGTTTATATACCTAGTCACGCGCTCATTTCTGGAGCCCCGTGCGCATCACCTGATGTGTGTATGTGACAGTCACAATCATTAAGGACTCTGTACATCCTATTAACTGTCTGTTTAGCTTGCTGAGAGGCACAAGAAGAGTTCGTTCTCTCAGGTCATCAGACACCCCATCATGTGTCAAAAAGGTGCTTTAAAAAGCTGCCCAAAGGGTTCTTTTGGCACTGCCATAGATGAATTATCCATCAAAAGGTTCTTGATGGAAAAATTATTCTTCTATGGCATCACACATGGACCCTTTCTGGCTTCCTTAATTTTAACAGTAAATGCAGGGGAGTGCATCAGGGCTCTATATCAGGCCTTGTCCCGTTGCATTCTCTCTCTCTTTGGCCAGACTGTAAAACCCTGTGACACCTAATCAGGCAGAGGGGTCCCAAGGAGAAGAGGGTTAAGGACCTTTCCTCTCTGCCTAACATCCCCCTCAAGCCTCCCTGTCATGCTTCTTCCTGTCCAATGCCTGTAGGTCACTGTGTGTTAATTCCAGGCAGACCCCTTCCTCAAGGTTTTAGCTATGATTTATAGCTTTATGTTAATCATGGATTAAAATGGAATTACCTGGCCTTTGGGAAGCAAGAAGAGATGGCAGGTTTGGGGGAGAAGGTCCATGAGATTTTACATAACGCATCAGTGGAAATTCATACACAAGTCAAAGGGTCAAAGGGAAACATACAGATTTGCATTGACATTTGGCAAGTCAGGGTGTGTGAATATACTCAGTTGCAACTGTTTCTCTGCACTTCTGTCACCGTAATTTCAGTGGTTTAAGCCCGTATTGGAGTACTTTGCTTGAACATGAATTTATTTATTTATTTTTTCAGCAGCCAACAATATCTCAAAAATATCTCAAAGCCTGTTGAAAAAGCATCCCGGGAATGTACAAAGGTGCACCAAGGAACAAGACTACTTTGAAGTATATATAAAATATAATGTGTATTTTCATTCTTTAATGCTTTACTTGTACAAGTAGGTGCATTCTAACTTTTGACCAGCCCTGAATATATATGTATCTTTTGTCTTGTTCAAATTCTGCTGATGCCGACTCAAATGTTAATGATGCACTTTGGTGAGGCAAAAGCTTTCAATGCATAGAACAAGAGAATAGGCAGCCTGGCAAATCCTTCAACTGACGCCTTGTGATTTAAACCCAGAACAGTGGCAGAAACACACCTTTTCCAGAATGAAGGAGGACGAGCAACATTATCCTTCACATTGAATATCTTCCTCTGCTTCAGGAGGTTTGCTGACAGGCTATTAGTTCTCAGGGAAAGAGGCTGAAAATCACCACCAAGAAGAAAAAAAAACCCTGCTTTGTGGCACCTTAGGAAATATGCAAATGCACAGGAAAGACACATGACGGACAAAAGCGGAGTCAGGCAGATTGTGTTGAAGCACACCCTGTCCAAAACCTTTTCACTGCTGCAGACAAATGCGTAAATTAATCAATAGAACAGATGTCTGGTAGAGGCAGCCAAGGATCTGTCATACACCATCTTACTGCTTTCATAGCTACTGCTACACTGACACCCTGCCACCTACACACCCAAGCACATTCACAGAGAGAGGATGCAGTGCTGCCTTCCATGCTGAATGCATGATGAATCCATGCTGAATTTGTTTTCAGGCAAATTAACCAATCAGGTTTTGGCTAAATCTCAGTCATATCCTTCTTAAATATTCCCAATTTCAGGAATGCACTCAGCAGTGGAAAACATGACGATGTGTGTTTGGACTAGAGCTCCAAATCCAAGAAGTCCAAATTCATTACTACTCGAGTCCATGTCAAGACCGTGTCCAAAGAATTTCAAGTCCAAATCCAGATCAAGTCCAAATATATCTGAATCCAATCAAGATGTTCATATCCAAGTTGAAACCAAGTCCATAGAGGTTCAAGTGAAGACCAAACCCAAATGAGAGAGAGACAGAGTTAAACCCATTTCAGAAATGATAGCATCTTAGATCTAACATGACATTTTCACCATCGTCCATGATCTCCTCATTGGAAAATGAAAGAAGACTCATAAATTTGTGCTGTTCCACCCACAAGTGTTTCCCTTTTTTCTTCTCCAGCTCCACATGGATCTTCGCCAATACAATTACAAAGGAGGAAAGAGGGGTCTCTCGTGAGCATCATTGAAAGTGCATTTAAAACAGATTACTTCTGGGGCCCAGGAAGTGGATCAATAGAGATGCTGATTACAATAAGCCTACAGATGCCTGACTTAAGTAATATTATCCTCTGTGTCTTCTTTGGAAACAATGAGAAATCCATAGAAAGCTTAGCCCATTAATACTCTCAGGCCTTCAGTGATAAAGCAATAAGGGCCGCAGTAAATGGAAATGGTTAATGATCCATTTTCGAGCATACTTATTTAAAACTGAAGAAATGAAATGGAATGGTGAAGATCTCCAACTGTAGCTTGTTTCTTTATGTAAGGCTTTAAATGAGCTGCTAAATTGTCAGCACAGTTTACCTGTCACACAACAAAGCAAATATTGTTCATTACTTAGACCCTTTATCTATTGATCGAATGATTCAGTAACTACTGTGTAGTTATAAATATAAAAGATCAGAGGTGGACAGTAACGAAGTACATTTACTTGAGTACTGTACTTAAGTACAGTTTTTGAATATCTGTACTTTACTTGAGTAGTCTTTTTTTTGGAAACTTATAACTTTCACTTCACTACACTTGAAAGACAAAATCG
>JBBIGA010000083.1:27744680-27759752 GCA_037576975.1 Alestes dentex | reverse complement strand
TGCATCTTTTAGAAAAATACAAGGTGCATGCATATATAGTGATTTTTTAGTCATATATATCGATTATTTGAACATGTGGAACCTCAAAGTAATTAGCTGACATGCTTTTAAACATGCTTTTTAAATGTCACATGAGTTTTGGGAAAATGAGAAAAATGTAACAATCTTCGGCTTAGAAGACTTGAAAAAGATTAAGTAAAGCTGCCTGAGATTGACCAATACATGTTTTGAATAGTTAAATCATCAGTTGGTCTACAAAACCATTAGGTATAAGAATCAAACCAGGTCGTAAGGAAAAAATGAAGTTTTATGTATTAGAACATCAAGAACCACTCATGGTATTAAGATTACCATGGCTTAAGCTACACAACCCTGTCATATATTGGAACACTGCGGGTATCAAACTGTGGGCCCCTAGTTGTAAGAAACATAGGGATATCATGTATCTACGGACGATGTCCATTAATAGTCCTTTAGCAGAGGTTCCAGCAGAGATTCCTGTGCAGTATAGGGATCTAGCAGAGGGTTTTAGTGCGTCTAAGTCTGCCCGCCCCCCTCCACACAGGCCCTGGGACTGTGCCATTGATCTCCTGGTGGGGAAAGAGCCGCCTCGGTCCAGAGTCTATCCCCTCTCTGAGGTAGGGACCAAGGCGATGGAGGACTATGTGTCCGAGGCACTCCGGCAGGGATACATACGCCGGTCCCTGCATCAGCTAGCTTTTTCTTTATTGAAAAGAAGGACGGGGCCTTAGACCCTGCATTGATTATCGTGGGCTCAACGCGGTCACTGTAAAATACCCACATCCACTTCCTCTCATGCCCCCGGCCAAAGAACAACTCCATGGGGCAATCTTTTCAAAGCACGACCTATGGAGTGCATACAACCTTGTATGCATTAGGGCAGGCAACGAATGGAAGACCGCATTCAGCACCATGTCAGGCCATTACCAGTACTCAGTCAGGCCATTACCAGTACTCAGTAATGCCTTATGGTTTAGCAAATGTTCCTTCTTGCTTTCATGCCTTTATTAATGACGTGCTCGGAGATTTTCTACAGGTATTTTTAACAAAGAACACTGAAGAACAAGAACACCAGATTAGACTTTACCAGAAAGCATCTTAAAAAGTCTGCCCAATTCTGGAATAAGGTTCTTTGGACAGATGGAACCAGCTCATAATCTGAAGCATTACATCGTCTGCTAAACATGGTGGAGGCCGTGTAAAGACATGGGCATGAAGGGCTGCCAATGGAACTGGGTCACTGGCGTTTTTTGATGATGTGAAAGGTGACAGAAGTAGCAGGAGCCATGCGCTGCAAAACTCTTTGGAGGGAGTTTACAGTGCAGATATATAACTGCGAAATCAATCCGAGAGTTACTAAAGGTAAAGAAAAAGGATATTCTTTAATGGCAAGTCAATCATCTGATACCAAGGTCATGATTTTCAGTTACTGAAGACAAAGGACAGAAAGACAATCAAACAAGCAGCACCTGAAGAAGTACTGGCCTGGTAAATCATCTCAAGGGAGGAAAATCAACATTTGGGGATGTATTTGGGTTCTAGACTTCAGGCAGTAATTGACTAGAAAGGAATTTCATCCTGCTATTAAAGCAATACATATAATTTTTTAGAACTTTGTCCAATTACTTTTGAGACTCTGAAAATTGAGGGACTGTAATTTCTGATAGGCCGTAATTTCTGAAAGCTGATTGCATGTCCTTTGTAAACCCCTAAATCAATGCTGAAATTGTGTACTTTTGTCAGATATTGACTGCTTGATTTCAAACACATTGTGGTGATGTCCAAAATGCACCCATGTCATTTATGGGCCTAACTGTAAATAGGTGATAATAGAGAAAGTCTAACCAAAATGTATGATATGCTAATTGCTTCCAAGAATAGTATGGTCACACTCCCAATGACTGACCTCAGCAGCTCCCAAATGAAAACAGTTGGCCGATAGGGTCCAGTTTTTATATAGTATTATTGGTGAGGATCAGCATGTACTGCATCCTTTCAAATGCCTGCGAATGCAAAAGCTAGATATGTACCTCACCTCCTCAGTCCCAATGTAGGCCTCATGTTAGTTATATAAGTCATAAGATGTATCTAATGGGCTTTGCAGGACAGTAACGCATTGCCTAGCTCATTTTGTTGAGTGTATGTCAAAAAAAGGAAAAAAAAAGTTGAACAAAAAAGTTCTAGGCACTAATTACTGAATCAATGCTTGTCGTACTACAGCTCATAACAGGCTGAAACTACTATTCCCTGTGTCCTCTTCTGACACCACACACAATGCATGGAGAAATTAGAGTGCTACAGTGTGTAATTACCGAGATTACACCTTGTAGTTCCTCCAATTTTTTAAGTAAGAGGTGTTGTGGTGTCAAATCGCGCATCTTCAGGGAAAATAACCTCGGCTCGCCTGGTTTTGTCGGCATAATGAAACAAAAGTAATTGGCAGGTGGCATTTCTGAGGAGGATCGGCTAATAACAGGGCAGGGAGACAAGAGCATTGCACAATCCCCCTTCAGCAAATTTCACATAAACTGGAGTACACTGCCTCTACAGCAACTCTGAATCAAGTGGACAGGAACCAGCCATGATTAGCAATCAGAAGAATGAACATACATATATACACATGTAATATATATGTTTTATTTTTTAAATTTGTGTAATTACACATTAATTACCAACTGTGTACCTACTGGTGATGTGTTCACTACTATGTAATTGCATAAATGTGCAATCAAATATTTACTGTAACAGTGATTAGTTTGCTAGGACTATGGTTTGCTAACAGTCCTCTTTAGGAAATGCTGAGTGAAGCAATTTTCAGAGATTTGTAAATGCTTTCCTCACACCTTGTTACAACTATCTGGTTCTGCCTCGACCAAAGTCTCCCAACCTGAACATTATTGAAAATCACTGATCAACTTCAACAAAGCATACCGTGTGCCCAAACTTTTGTATGTTGCTCCTTTCCTTTTTTTTCCCTTTTTTTACTTGATTTTCCTTTTTTGAACTTGATCTTTTTCCATGTCCAGGAACAGAAAATTTTGCTCAGACATTTATATATGTCATTGTAGTATAATTGTAGGTTTCCACACTGTAGCTGATCTGTTGGGTTATCTTACTAGGCCCCCACATCCCCATGGTAGTGCGTATGCTCCTGAAGTATTAGGCACAGCGGTGCTGCTGGGGATCTAGAGGATGGCTAATACAAGTTGTGCTTCAACAAATGAGCTGAATCTAACTGTAATGTTTCAAATTAAAAGGGTAGACTGATCATGACATTTTCTTTGTTCACCAGAAGGCCAAACATGAAAGTTCCTGTCTTCTTATCAGCACAGATTTCTAAGATACTTTCAGTAAAATTAGAATGGGAAGACATATTGTCAGATATTGTTGGGTGCTGTCTTTTCCTGTATCCCACAAATATCATTGTGACTCTTTCCTGCCCCCTGTTCTGTATTCTCGCAGTGAGCTCCCACTTCTTCTGTTCCGTTACTAAGAATTCTCTAGAGAGAGTAAGCCTACTACATGTCAGTGAAGACAGCTATAAAGGATGTTCCCTCATTCAAATGCATATTCAAACGTAAAGCAAGCATTCATAAAGGACCTGCACTTAATTAAACCTGAGTCTCTTCAAAGGATCCCACATTTCATTTCCCCAAAATAACTGTGCTTGTTCCAACTGTCTGTTTGCTATATGTTGTTTGAGATAATTGTATTGTAGGACAGTGGGTCGGCATAAAAAAGTTGGCATTTTCTTTGTAAGACACAACTTTCACGGTGAAAAGGAATGACCATGAGGAGGAATCACAAAGAAGAATCAAGGCTCAAAAGGAAAAACTCCCTAAGGTCATGAGGAGGGATCAGTGAGAGGAACTGAAACTCAAAAAGAAAAACTCCCTAAGAACATAAGAGGAACCACTGAGAAGAACCAAGGAAAAACTCCCTCAGAGCATGAGGAGGAACCTCAAGCTCTGAGGGGAACCAAATAATCCCTACAGTCATGAGTAAAGAGAAACCAAGACCTCAGATTTGACCCTAACTAGAGAAAAGTCCACATGTTCACTTAATTTCACACAAATAACCCATTAGGTTTGGATGAAGCTCTAGACTAGTTTTTCTCTGACTCAACGTCTTTGCAGAATGAATGAAAGGATGAAGATCTACGAATTTGAGGAAACAAGTGTAGGAAACAACTTGCCTAATGTACAATGTATAAGGTTTGACCAGAGAAGAGACATCAAAGGCAGCATGCATTCCATAGTTTCTCCTAATTCTGAGGTTAGCCACTGACTGCTTTATCATCTGTATCATTTCTGAATGCATGTGGGCACAGTGGAGTCTGTGAAGGAGGGAGGCAGAGACCCCGCCTGCATCCCAATTGCCGGGAAAACAATATAAATGTCATTGTCGCTGTTTAACGCAATCTGTTTGTTCCACCCCATGTGGCAAGTGGCACGACGCTGCACATATTTGCCCAGAACCAGCTGTCACAGAGAGATATTAAAAATCCACAGAGGAAAACGATTTGAAGAGGCTCATAAATTAAGCACTGTTGAATACTCGATTTTAATGTCAGCTTGGGCTAGACATGAAAAGTTTGGGCCTCTGTGCGAAAAAGCTAAAACTTCACCCAGGCAAAGTCATGACCCCCCTCAGCAGGGCAAGTCTTTCCAAGCAATAGAAAACACCACAGTGCATGGACACATGAGACCAAAAGACCATGAGTGGCAAGACATGGACAGTAGACAGGTTTGGAGGCCTGAGTCAATACCGTAGACACAGTCTAAAGGTGAGTTTTACTCCTCACCTTTAAAGCTCTCCACCGCCTTGGTCTTCCCTACATTACTCAACTCCTGACATCTTACTCTCCCTCTCACTCTCTCAGATCTTCTGACACTAATGTTCTTCTTGTTCCACACACTAGACTCTTCACTCTTGGAGGTAGGTCATTCAGTGCCACAGCTCCCAAACTATGGAACTCTCCTCCGCAAACACTCTGTGACTGCAGGTCTCATCAAAGACCTTTCTTTTCAAATAATATTTATCTTCCACCATGCCTATGTTTTTTTTCTCTTCTTTTTATGTAAAAAAAAGTTACTGTATTTGTCTTGCTTTTTTTTCTATGCATAGCGACCTTGGGTTTGTGAAAGGCGCTATATAAATATAACCTATTATTATTATTATTATTATTATTATTATTATTATTATTATTATTAGTTTTTCAAGAGAGTTAGCATCAATGCATATACATGTGCTGATAGCTAATCCCTTGGTGGGATGCTGCTCAGAGAGATGTTCTACTGTTTTAGCAACCATTTATGCACCCAAAGTATTGCAATATCATATTGCATTAATGTTTTAACCCAGCACTGTGCATTCCAAAAGGTAATGTTTTCCAGGCATCTGCGAAATACAGATGCAATTATCAGACTGCTATAGTGAAGTTTAATTCATCCCTCCAGAAAACTGTTCCAGAGTCTAGTGTCAGCATTCTTCACACCCTTCCAGCTAATACTCACTATTGTACATAGTGAGCTTAAGCTTGTATGTACCTGCCTGGCCACTGAATTTTTTATGAAGCTGCTAATGTACAGGTCTTGAAATGAAGTTGCCACATTTAAAGTCACTGAGACCTTCAGTATGACCCATTCTACTTTTAATGTTTGGCTATGGAGATCACAAGGCTATGTACTGGGCAATGTTAAAATCGGATTTTCAGCATTGGTAGATAAAGCAAGAATGCTGCACAGACATGCCAAGCAATACCCAAACTGGAGATCAAATGGCCTGGCTAAAGGTCTGCACCACAGGCAGTCTCCTTTTATTTGGATGACCTTGATTAATGGCCAGCCTGATGTCTGATTAAAACCCAATTATATTATCACACAATTAGATTTTATGTGTTCATGGAAAAGGAGAATGGTGAAAAAGCTGGAGGGGATTTCGGGGTTTAGGAGGTGGGTGTGGGGGGGTGAAGTCATAAATTTGTCAGTGGTCAGCTCATAGAAATGAATCCACAGAGATGAAGAACACTACCATCCATTACATTATTCCAGCTGGTGGATAAATAACTAATGGCTGCAAAACACAAATAAATGAGAAACAACGAAGACATTTTGATGTCACATGCTATTATAATATGTCATAACAGTTTGTCAAGTCAAGTAAAGAAAAGTAGATTTATTGTCATTTTGTGATTTCAATTCTTAAAAAATGTATATTTTATGTATCATGACATCTGAAATTTCACGTCACATGTTCGTTACATACAAGGTTGTCACTACTGATTATTGTAGTAATTAGGTTATCTTGTGATTATTTTCAGGATTAACTGAGTAATTATAAAAGTTTAATTCATACAGATACAATTTGTAACTACAGACCTGCATGCATTACTGTGATCCTGCTAGTTTCCTCAGTTTCAGTGATGATACAAGCTCTAATCTAATGATTAGCTTTTAGTCTCATATAATTTCAAAGATTATCAGTAATTAGGGCAGCTGGTAGGCTAGTGGTTAGGGTGTTCACCCTGCGATCAGGAAGTTGTGGGTTCAATTCCCAAGACTGCTAAGCACCTCTATGGTTCCCTAGAGACAGGTAGCAAGGCTCAAGTGAAGTTTTATTTGATCTATTATCTTTAGAATATCACTTTGAAGAAATTCAATAGTCTTACTGTTGAATTTGACTAATAATATAAATAAATATTGTGATATCTCAGATTTCACAATTGACTTACTTGTACATGACATATTTATATTTAAATGTATTTTTAAATGGTCTTTACCATCCCTAGATTTAATAAAATAAGGCTGGGGATAGTGAAGACCATTTCCAAACCTCTTCTATTTTTGTAGTAGCTCAAGTTTGATTTTCATGTATTAAATCATTGTCTAATTGTGACATTTGACCTTTTTCTTCCCCAATTTCTTGACTGACTGTGTGACATCCGCTTCCAGGATTAGTAGAGGTTTTTCTTGACATGATGTGCTGTTATGGGCAACATGGATTTTGAAATAAAAATGCAGATGTTACTTGAGAAAGATCTTGGCTTCTGATAGCATGTAGCAAAAGTGTGAATGCTTTCACGAGACGGTAGCTCTGGCAAGTTGAAATCACAGCTCACAACAGAAGCAGTATGAACAAAGTGATGGTCCTCTATGACTATCTTCTCAATTATTTATCTCCCCTTTTCTATCACCTTAGCCTTCTCTCTAGAAGCCCCATTCCAGTGTTGGAGGCATGCTTCTGTGCATTCACATGTATTGGTTCATCTCCAAGAGAAACCATGAGGGAGGTGAAGCAGCATTGGGACCACAAGACCTGTAAGTCTGTGTCTTTATGTATTAAACCATCTAATAGAACCTGCACCTTGTGCCTCGCCTCACTCTCCCTGAGCACCCCTGTGACAATGTAAGTCATTTATGGCATAAAACAAGCCAAAAGAAACTCACTGAACAACTAATTATGCATTATATATTATTATTATTATTATTATTATTATTATTATTAATAATAATAATAATAATAATAATAATAATAATAATAATAATAATTTAACTAATTCACCAAGTGAAGGCAAGCTAGTAACATGGTGCCCAGGGAGCAGTGTGTGGATTCGAACCCACAACTTTCTGATTGCAGGGCAAACGCCCTAAACCAGGTGTGTCCAAAGTCCGGCCCGCGGGCCAATCATGGCCCACTGTCAGATTTCATACGGCCTGCAGCTTTGGTCTTATAATGTGTTATTTATGGCTCTCTAGCTCTGTCAGAATAAATAAATAATAAAACTTTAAAAATGTAATTCCTCCTTTCACCACACAGTAGCAGCACCATTCTAATGCTATCGGGCTCTGATCCGTGCCGCAATCCCTCCTCTGCTCATTGCTGTGACTGCAAAGAATTAGTGTCAGCACGTTACCTGTTCCTTGATCAGTCTGAAATTGAGTGTTTTGAACAGTAACATCTGTCACTATTAACAGTGAAAAGCCTAATGAAACTGGACATATGGCACTTATTTTATTAAACTTTTGAATAAGATTTGGTAATAACTGTTATGTACCTGTAGATGTGACACAAAGTATTGCTTTCTGAAAGATCTTGTAAAAGACAAGGGCAAAATTCACTTGTTTTAAACTTTACTTTGCATTACTTGTAACTCCTGTTTAAAATGTTCTTGAGGCAAAGATATTTATCAAACTCATGGAAATTTAAGATATTCTATACTGTTTGTTCAATGTTATCTGACTTTCCAGATATGAAAGAAAGGCAGAATTGTGTTTTTTGAGTTGTTCACATCTGCTTGAGTGGCTTATATTTGGTTACATTGCCATTTGAAAAATAAAGGTAATTGTGACAATGAAAATTGTTTTATAACAGTATGGATTTTCATGTAACTTTGGTGGTTAAAAAAAAGTCAAAAGGGACTACTGGCCTCTGGGTATCTTCACTTTATCAAATTTGGCCCTCTTTGCAGAAAGTTTGGACACCCATGCCCTAAACACTAGTCCACCAGTTTCTTTATACTGTCAACATCTGGTAATCAGGTAATCAGAACAGAGGGAAAAAGCGGACCGGTCAGAGCTCCCAGAGAACTGGACAAAACTTAGTTTGCTGAAGGTACGCAGTAAGCGGCCATCAACTGACTGAACTTGACTCAGACACCGGTTTTATGAGACCTTTAATTATGAACACCTGGACAAAACACATTAATAAACATGCCTGCATTCCTGACCATGAGCTAGACATGTAGACATGAGTTAGTAAGAGCTAATTACAGCTCCCTTTTCTGCCATTTGGAGATGCTGCCTTCTGCAAATTGCATTTCTATTCATCTTGCCTCGAGATGCTCTCTGAATCCCGAGCCGCTCTTTAAGCAAAGCAAGACCAGAACCTCTTTAGCTGCGAGGGCGAGACCAGCAAAGGGACATTAGAGGATATTTCAAGATGAAAGTCACTTTGATATCAAAACACAGCAAACGTTATCAAAAGCACTGATATTCACAAAGCTTAGAGGAGTTGGTGTAAAGTCTTGCAGGGGAGAAACGATTGCAGTCGGTAAGAGATCGTGAGGAGGATGAGCTTTAAATATATACATTCTAGCAAAAGGAAGTACAAGGTAGGTGTTTCTAATAAATTGGCCGGTGAGTGGAAGTACAAGGTAGATGTTTATAATAAAGTAGCCAGAGAGAGGAAATATGAGGTGTTTCTAATAAAATGGTCAGTGAGTAGAAGTACAGAGAGGGTTTTTCAAGTAAAGTGGGCAGTAGATGGAAGAACAAGGTAGGTGTTTTCAGTAAAGTGGCCAGTAAATGGAAGTAGAAGATGGTTATTTCTAATAAAGTGGACAGCGCACGGAAACACAAGGTAGGCTACATGTTTCTGATAAAGTGGCCAGTGACAAATTGTTTCTAATATAGGTGCCAGTTTAAAGTAGGTGCTGTTAATAAAGTGGCCAGTAAATGAAAGTAAGGTGGTCTAGTGGTTAGGGCATTGCCCCTGCAAGGTTGTGGGTTCAAATCCCAATACTGCTAGTATCACCACTGAGCAAGGTACCATCCCTACACCCTACTCCTGTGTGCTGTGGTGTGTTCACGCATTACTATAAGGGGCCACTTTACTTTAAAGTGGACAGTGCCCAGAAACACAAGGTAGGTGATTGTAATAAAGTGTCCAGCTTGTGTAAGAGCAATGTGTTTCTAATGAAGTGGCCAGTAATTACATAAACAATTTTCAGATCTTGGATAATGAATAATAATGAAACAAATAAAGTGATTACTGTTTGGAGTAACTATGACATTGTTATGTTCTTTGAGTTATGAAGAGCAAGTCACTGCCAGCTACCCCGGCATCTCAGGAGAGTGTGTTTCTGCTAGTTGTCTTCAGAGTGTTCCTCGACACGATTGGTGCCACCTGCTGTTCCAGAGTCCAAGTGGTTGTCCCTGTGGTTGTGCCTGTTCCTGTTATGGTCCCTGTTCCTATCACTTTGCCTCTGGCCCTGTTACATCCATACCCAGTCATCCTTGCTCAGTCCAGGGCTTTGTCTCCTGTCCTGTCTCATGACTAGCCCTCTTTCCCATTCCAAGTTCAGCCCCATGTCCAGAGCCTAGTTCCCCTCCGTCTATCCTGTCACCTCCTCCTGTCCTGCCATAATTTCCGGATCTGCCTTTGTAGCCTTCTCCATCTATTAGCCATGTCCCAGCACCAGTCCTGTCTCTGTCAAGCCCCTGGTCCAGTCCTGTGTATAGTACCCAGCTTCCTTCTCCATGTTATTTTTCTCAGTTCCTGTTTTCGTCTTTTCCTCTGGGCCAGCTTCTGGGCCAGATGGTTTGATGGGTTCCCTCCCGTCCATTTAGTTCCCATTCCTTTGGTGGAATGGCCACCAGGCACCACATAGGAAAAGACGACATACTAAGTACTAGCTTGATAAGACATACAAATTGCTTGCCAGTGGCATTATAAGGCCCCTAATACTATCTATAATAATTATAATGTGTCATAATATTTTGACTCAATGTTGTACTGAAAAAAGAGTCTCAAAACCAACCAGACCTGCCTATCAAACTCTGAATATGGTGCTAAAAAAACACAAAATAAATGTCCCTGAGAGCCTGTAACATCATTAGCCACTGCAACCAAGGCTGCAAGGCTGCGGGCAGTTTAAATAATGCATCTTAGGACATTCTGTTGCTTCTACTGGGATCAAGCTTCATGATATGGCCAAAAGATATAGAGTATATTAGGTGATGCAATATGCTATGCCTTATTTAACAGCTTAAAGGAATAGTTTAATAAATTTACACCAATACAATTTTATTACACCAGATGTAGTCGATCAGTTCCAAATTTTGCTCCTTCAGTTGAGAACTGGAGCTGTGAGCCCAACAGTGCCAACAAACACTAGAAGTCACCCAAATCTTTTGCACGAAAACATTCAAACCTTGCTAAAACCACATCCAGCTCTTTAAAACATCAATGTGGTTTTAACCAGTGGGTCCCAGCCCCAGGCCACTGATCACTACAGTACCAAGGATGGGACACAATAATGCAATAATGTTCTAAAGGGCAGCAGTTAGTAGCTTAACAAAAAACATTTTTTATTATCATGTAAATAATATTACATTAGTAACACTATTCTAAATATCAATATTCTCAAGACTGTATTACTGTACTACATAATCATCTACATATGTTTTTTTATGAAAAGTGACACTCTCAATGCCCAGGCAATGGACAGACAGATAGAAAGAGCAAAGGGCTTAACAGTGGCAAGTAATTTTCAGTGATGCAACCTAAGTTGGCCACTTTTGACAAGACTGGTTGAAAAGCTAACTTTGTATTCCCCTCACCTCTACTTTGCTAGTGCCACAAAGACAATAAAACCTTCAAGGTGATCCTAAAACCAAAGAGGCTTTACTGATGGACAGTTAATGAATGTTAAAGCTCAAACTACTTACTAAAAAAAGGTACAGACGTGTGGACATGGTTGACCTAAACACTGTAAACACCTAAATGTGCATAGCAAGAGGTGGGGGGCTTCAGGATGAGGGTTGGGAACATGCTCAGAAGAACCATGTTTTAAAAACGGTTCTCTACAGAAGCATTTACTGTGGGCTTTCTATCACAGAGAAGAACCAAGAAAAGAACCAGGCAAAGAACCATTTATGCAAATTTATTGTCCTAACCACCACTGCCTTTCATAAAGAACGCTTGAATAATCACTCCTTTTTGTAATTTTACACAAGTGCATTAGCAATGTACTAAATGTTAATGTCATAACAATAAAAGCCAAGAGTGGTCCTCCGTAATTAGAGGACAAACTGATGCTGCCCCCACTTTGTACCACTTTTTAAGCGCCTTCTGCATTATAGCTCCACTATATCAGTGTGAAATTACACACTGCATCAGTCCTTCCTAGGCTTTTAACCATTGGTCAGTTTCTGACCACTGGACAAGATATGATTGGGGTAGTGGTCACGCAATGATCCTGACATGCTACTGTGTGTGGTGCCTGTGTAGTGTTGCTGAGGTTACACATGTCGGTGCTTGGCCGAGAGTGGTCTTCAACTCTCCAAACATCCAACCAAGTGTGATATACCCCTGAGAATAAGCTAGAGGGAGGCTAGCTCGGCAATAAATGAACACCCCAAGTGTACATTTACATGGCAGCCAGTTTTCTAATAAAGTGGCCAGTAAGCATATAACAAAATAATCCTGCCTACCAGGGGCGTTCAATAAACCCACCATATGGCTAACTGTTGTGTTAACGGTACTGCAGCAAATGGAAATGCTGATGGTTTCTATTTTGAAAATGATAATGCTGTAATTAGCTTTACAGGCTGGGACATAAACGAGAAGAAGTGGTTCGATGTGAGGGTCACAGTGGAAGGATAGAGCATTGTTATGGGGGTTATGTGTGCGTGGGGTAAATATTGGTACAATTGGTGCACATCTGGCCTACTGGTTAACACTTTTTTAAAATGGTCTTCTTGTTTCCAGTGAATCCTCAGTACTGCCCATGTAATGACTGTTTTTTGGCCAGTTTTCCACTTTCACCAGCCAAGACATTTTTGGAGTCTAAATTTTATTTCTTTAGGTCAAGCAGCCTTGTTTATGTGGTTTGTACAAATTACTGTTCTATTCCTTGAAGGTACAGCATTGATTTGACAATATCTAGGGGAGCTGAGGTTGTGACTGGTTTAGTTTTGGTTGTTAAGGGTATAGTTTTGAGAGTTTATCTCTGTTGTTAGTTTTACTCATTTTGAGGTTTAAGGCTAAGGGTTTCAATCTGAGAGCTTAACTCACTTTAAGAAAGTTGAGGTTGCGGTTGCGCTCGATGCTGGTGATCTCCAGATTGCCCATCACCACCTCACAGTTCTCGTAGAACTTGCGTAGAGTGTGGTAGTGCTGGTCCAGGTCCAACAGGGTGCTGAGCTTGTTATCAGTACCAGGACAAACTGCAAAATGCAGAGGGAGGAAGATTGGTCAATGTAAGAATTATTTCCATTTCATAAAATATCTCTACATAGAATGATTGATATGCATATTGTAAATAAAGAGAGAGGAAAATATATATGGTAGGAGAGTGACTTCTGGATTGCTTGCAACCTTTTGCAACCTGATAAGAGCTGTGAATTCAAACAATTCTAGAAAATTTGCTGATTGATGGAACTCCCACTGAAGCAAATTTTACAACTGTTAGCTCATTCACTCCTAAAGCAAGGGCTTAAAACAGGTTTGTGTTTGTAAGAGGTGGTTTTCTGATTAAGGGCAAGCCAATGGGGTCTTGAACATTTGTTTTTGATTTAAGTTCTGCAATCTCTTATAAACACAATTTCATTTGACACTAGTTCAACTTATTATGAGCCTGAAAATAAGATAATTAGTACTTTGCCCTTGAAAGCCATTAGTATCAACATTGGACATATAGGAAGTAAAATAAACATTTGGGACAACTCTAAGATATTTACAACAATATTATTATCATTATTAATAGTAGTAGTAGTATCAATGTTGCTTTTTAAGGATGTATTTGATACACAAATGCTTTTTAAGGGCAGAGATGAGGAGGCTGGGGGAGTGTGATGTCAGGAGTGTGATGTGGCAACGTACATCTTATACACTGAGGGCCAAAACTAAGAACATCCACTAACAATGCTGGACAAAATGGTTGCAGATGTGTATATGCAGTCATATGCAAACACTTGAACACCCCTGATTTTGTTAATTTTATTAGTCTGAATAAATTACACATGCTTATGGAGAATGCACAAACATGGGATTTTTTTGTGAATTTTAGTGCACAATTTCTATTTGCACACTGAGTTTAAATATTTTTGTACAGGCCGTATTTTATTCTAGAGCAAATGCAGCAAATAAAACATTAATTGTGCACTAAAATGTACAGGGACTTCCAGACTTTTGGACAGTAGAGACTTCAACTGAGAACTGTCAAGGAGTGATGACCCTTAAATGGATGAATGGACGACTATTTCCCTGTTACCCCCACCCATCTATAACAAAGTTACAAAGAAAGTTTTAGTCTGGTCTGCTTTTTGAATGAGGCACAGGGCAGTCAACACAGAGCTCACTTACATACATCAGTCTTAAAGAGCCAATAATAAAAACAGGCTGTTTAATTATGAGGGATAAACAAAGGTTGGAAAGTGGTCTGTAGTGAAAAAATGACATAAGTAGAGGACTAACAATAATAAAATCCAACATTTGGTCACATTCTGCACCCATTCACATGTAACAGCCTACTCAGTTTGAGCTGACAGCTGGGCTGCGGACGGGACTGTAGCGGCAAACGCATTTCTAAATACACTGGGTCAGTGGCTCTCAATGCGACTCTCCTGAAGAGCAGCATCTTCACCGCCTGATTCTACTCAGGAAGACCTTGGTAATTTATAAGGCCAGTGGAGAGTAAAGCACTCCAGTGGAAAATATTTATGGCATTATGGAGTTATTTGTTTATTAGGTACACATACCATGCAGTTACAATTATTAACTTACTGAAAGACATTGCAAACACTATATTTAGTAGTATTATTGCAATACTAATATTTGTCCATGTTGCCCTAGTATTTACTTGCCATTACTTTGCCATTACTTTACTAAAAAGCCTCTTACCTAATTCTAGCTCTATTGTCCTCAATAACATATGAATATTGACAGTCAAGGAGCACTTTGGGTTGTTAAGGTGTTTAACTCAGCTGGTAGTAACTTGGTTAAAAGCAGATGTTGATTTAAGTATAATTTTACAGGTATGAAGAATAGATGAGGACTACTTAAGCAGTGATGTACGTCGCTCTGGGTAAGAGCGTCTGCTAAATACTCTAAAATACTGCTAAAATACTCAAGTATTGCTTTTGTAGAGACATTTTACTTTTGGAGCTCTTTTACATAACACTGACACAACATGCCATAAGTATGTCATATCACAGGGCGTCCACAGGTTACGACATGCAACATTTAGGGGCCGATAATGCACATGGCGCACCGTGCTTTCGCGACTTGCGCAACCTATCATTGCTATTTTGTGCGAGCGCATCGTTC
>JBBIGA010000083.1:27730265-27744580 GCA_037576975.1 Alestes dentex | reverse complement strand
GGTACCTCAGAGGTGCCTAGCAGTCTTGGGAATCGAACCCACAACTTTCTGATTGCAGGGCGAGTTCCCTAACCACTTGTCTCTGTCTGACCGTGCAGTTATAACATAAGCAATTTATGGGGATTGATCAATAAAGTGTTCTGATTCTGACATGTATAAAGATGCACGTGTGTGTGTTTGTGTGTGTGTGTTTATATGTATGTTATATATATTGTAAGGAGTACTGTGATATGGTATGCAGGAGCAGATTTAATATGTGGAAAGGGTACAGGACTGTAAAACGTTTGGAATCACGGTCGAATATATGTTATAAAGCCATTTTGAAATGCGAGTTGTCTCGCCCTGTACAGTTGGCCACACTGGCTATGGGAGTTGCTATAATAGGCAACATGGGGTGCAGTGTGCAATATGAGGTACACAGCAATTCACCATGGGTAAACAAGTTTAATTCCAAAATGGTGGTTGGAGGGGAAGTGTGCAAACATTCTAGGGGTCTTCAAAGGTTATTTTAGGTTTTACTTCAGAGCTCCTCAGAGGTAAAAGTATGCAGATAATCACATTATTTAGCTACCAGGTTAAGTAAGACCAGAAAATACAGTGTTACAGACTATTAAAGGAGGAAGGAAAGAGCCAGAAAAAGGGAGTTCTGGCCCCGCTCCCTCAAAACAGAACCTGCAGGCATTCGTCTTCTGAGAGGAATTATGAGCACACATGGCGAACGAACCCTCCAGCAAGAGAAAAACAAATCCCTGCAGCTTTTTGTACCTCACTAGCATCCCTGAAAGACATGAGGGAGAGGATTACACCCCGCTGTAATGGTTTACCCCATGCCTAGGGGACAGGGCGTTTGAGTTGAATGTTCACCCCTGGGAGTTTGGGAACACAAGCGGAGTTTTTTTTTCCTCCCCACTTTGCACACAATGGCCTCACCAGTTTCGTTGTAGCTTTAGTCTGCAGTTAGCTTCATGTTGGGCTTTTTTTTTTTTTTAACAGCACTGCAGTCCAAATGTTTTCTTTGGCAGTGTGACAGTGGGGCTTATCAGGGAAAAGTCTCTCTGTAGCACGAAGCCACAGAAGATGTACTGATCCGCAGAGCTTCCAAAAGGAAGGACTTTGCTTTAGTTGTGGTTTCCGAACTGGGAGCCGCAGCCCCCTGGGAGACCACAGGAGGGTGCTAAAGGGGTGGGGGGGACATGTTCAGATGGGCTCTGTAGTGGCAAGTCTAGAGAAGAGCTCAACTCAAACGACCTGATTCAAGACAAGGTCATAACACTGTTCAAAAATGGTAGATGGTAAACATTATTCAAATTTAATGTAGATACCAACCAATCAAAATTCACAGCTGCCTAGAGCCCACTTAACGATCTGTAATGCCGAGGAACAGCGTAATTGACAAGGTCAGCAACGGCTGTGGAGACAGCCAGCATAATGGATGAGGTTCTGGGGGATAGGGCTGAGGGTGGGGGGCTGTGGATGGGATGAGTAGAGGGCAAAAGGAGGTGCAGTGGCACTTCATACAGCTTTAAAGGAACTGGGCAGGCAAAACACAAACACAGAAATCCACGCCAGTCAGTGCTGGGAGGGGACACACGTCTCCCAGAACTGTGGAGGAGACTGCGGAGGGTTCAAAGATTAGTGAGCGAGTAAAACTCTGGCTGCAGTCAATATGAAGCGAGTAGACGAGTATCAAAGGGGTCCATGGCTGAGGACATTCACAGCGAACCTCAGGAACTTGGTGGAAGAGGCATTGACCACACACTGGCCTGCTCTGCCTGATAGTATTGTGACCTTTGGGCTTCCTTGCAACTCTTGACCAAAGACTGGCACTTAACTAAGCAACATCAATGAGCATGTTCTCACTCTCACACACACGGAAACACATGCAGAACATGCAGAAAAGAGATAAAGCCAAATGTTTCCTAATTAATTCACCCCAACAAACACTTCCATTCAACTTGAGATAGTAAAGCGCACTCAGCCCAATGAGTTCATTGTTTTTGGGACTCTGTTCTTAGTTGTTATTCACAGGCATCGAGAGAAACTAATTATAGATATTTACATATGACAACCCGGGCGTGCGGTTCAAACTCTCGCTTGTTTTAAAACAGAATGATGTGCCTCTTCCTCTCCGCTCAGGTCCATGAGCCAGGGCTGACAAGTTTAATTACTGAGAGATATTCGCCCCCCGCGTTCCCGTGAACCCGCCAGCGGACTGTAATCTGAGTCGGAGCTGATTAATAATTTGATTCCTATCGCTAGTCAGCCAACAGCAATTTTCTTCAGAACATGAATGTCACATCACGGCCAGGGTCAAACTCTGTGCCATCTGCTTCTCTCTCTCTCGCGCTCGCTCTCTCTCTGTTTGTTTTATGTGTTTGTACACAGACACTCACCAAAGGGACTAATTTGCTTTGCGGTCATTACTACCACTCTCATTAGAACCGTTTGCAACACTGCGGTTACACTTTGTTGTGATAGTCCTCTATGGATTACATAATCCGGTGAAACCCAGTGAATTATCAACAGAGCTGAGGTAAAGGTTAGGTTCAGGGTTAGATTCCACCCATTATTTGAAACGCTTATCCTTATCCAGCGTTGACAGGTCTCCAGTACATCACAGGGCAACTTAAGGTTCAGTTACTTTTCAGACATATTAAGGTCTTATTAATACAGTCAACTCACGATTCGGTTCATTAGACGACGGTTTGATGCACTCATTACATATATTTGACAGTTTACTGATGAGATTAGAGCTGGATGGTGGGAGGGGTGAAGTATGACGTCAGTGTGCTGGACTTGGCTGTTGCTCAGTGCTGGTTTAACATTATAAACAATGCAGTGACATCTAATTTCATAATTAATAGAATGTGTATTCTCTAATGAGATATCACAACATTTGTTCTAATAGATATTGGGTTCAATGTTAGATGAGTTTCTACAAAGCATCTTGTTGGTTCTCTGAAAGGTGCAAATAGTGTATTTTACTAAGTCTCACTTGGAAATAAATGGTTCAGGACAGTGATTGAGTCATACATCCTCTTTCATTCATGCTTTAAAAAGAACCTATGATGGGAGTCAGTTTAGAATGATTTTACTCCTGGTCATTTTGGAGCATTTCTATCGGCATTTCTATCAATATGAAATACAGGTGCGCACGCTCATATAAATCTACACACACAAACAAGTTAAACAAGCAGTTTTAGGAGACTCTCACTTCAGTCTGAGGGAAGAGAAAAGAAATCCAAAGGAACTCCAAAGGTAAACCATGGGAAAATATGGAATGGGAAAAAAAGGGAATAGAGGCGACAGTGCTGTTTCTTGGTGTTGCAGCGCCACACAGTGGCCACTCCAGACTCAACAATTCGACTCCTAATTGATATTCTCAAACTCACGTGGGAAACACTCTGTACCTCCGTTAATGTTTTTTTCTCTTCTTTCACTCACGGACGGTCCAGAGTCGTCTCTGCTTAAGTCAGTTTGAAACTTGCATAAAACTACGTAAACAAATAAATAAATACATACATACTGACAGACACACACATGCACACATATACATAGACACACATACATAAATCTATACACAAACATACACACATTCATACACACTCACACACACACACACATACAAACGCACACACACATTCATACACACTCACATGAACACATACATACACATACACACACACACAAACACTTACATGCACACTCATGCATATACACATCAATACATAAACAAACAAACAATCAAACGAACAAATGAATAAATAAATGAAGAGACTAAAAGGTCTGTCTGAAAAACTTCCTGAAAAGCACTCTAAAGTGTGCAGAGGTTATAAAGAGTGCACGGCGTCTCTGATACAGACTGTCTGAAAGAAGACGACTCTGCCTGGTCACAAAACCTTACACTGAACATCACTGTCTTCTCCTCCTGAAGTTTGTCTCTTACCTGCCTGTGCGGCCCCGCTCCTGCAGGCCAGTGCGGTGAGGAGCAGGCAGGAGAGCAGGGGGCCCGGCTCCAGCCGGATCACAGGGGGTCGGGGTCTCTCCATCTCAGCAGAGCATCTCCACCTGCGGCTCTCACAGGCTGAACTACAGTTTCCTCCTCCAGACACCTACAGCTCATTCAGCTCACTCTGTGTGTGTGTGTGTGTGTGTGTGTGTGTGTGTGTGTTTACAGAATTTATCACAGTTCTCTCGTTGATGCGCTCCTGAATGAAGTGCCCAATACACGGGCGCAGCACCTTATGAAGGCTCGCCTCCTTCTAACCCCGCCCACCTCCCACCTGATTGGACGACAGCGGATTCCTTGTCATCAGTTCTGTTTTGTTTTTGTCGAGCTTCTAAACGAGCTTTAAAACATTTTAAGAAAAAGAAGATGAAGAAGAATAAGAAGAGGAAGAAGATGATGATGATTATGAAAAAATAAGAAAAAAGGTAGATGATGATGAAGAAGACAAAGAGGAAGAAGCAGAAAAAGAAAATATGTAGAAGAAGAGAGGATGATGATGATGATGATGAAGATGATGATGAAGAAGAAGAAAAAGAAGATGAAGATGATGATGAGGAAGAAGAACTAAAAGAAGGGAAATGAAGAAGAAAAAGAGAAAGAAGAATTAGTAGAAGATGAAGAAGAAGAAGAAGAAGAAGAAGAAGAAGATGAAGAAGATGATGATGATGATGATGATGATGATGAAGAAGAAGATGGATAAGTAACTGTGAGGCACTTTAGTATAAATGCGACCCCGTCTGTTTTATTAATTCACTCGATAATTAACTCCATGGTGTTGTGTAATGCTTTATTTGACTAATGCTAATGTTATTCAGGCTTATTTTTCTCAATTAATTATATTTAATCCATTACTGTCTAATTAAGACCTAACTGCTGTTCAAACTATGCAGTCAATTATTTTTAATGTTTTACAATCACTTGAGGCTCTACAGATTATTCATGTTTGTCACCGGTTTAGATTACAGGGATATTTTAAAGGAAAATCAGGGGGAAAAAAAGTCTTTATTTTAAAGTGTCTTTAAACAACCGTACCGTCTGTATAAATGCAGTAATAAATAAAGTGAAATATTATACTCTGTTTCATGGCAATATAATGATGTAATATTACTCCTACTGCTACTACTGCCATTACTAGCCCTAATACTAATAATAATAATAATAATAATAATAATAACAACAATAATAATAATAATAGTAATAATAATAATCATCATCATCATGATAATCATAATAACCATAATAAGATAATTATCATTTTTATTATATTGTTACAAAAAAAGCAGCTTAGGATTTTTAGGCAGGCAGCGCCCTCTAGCGCTGGTGAGTGTGTCTACACTCTGCTGTAGAAGAGCGGTGTTCTTCAGGACGCGTTCTGATTGGTCCAAAGGGAGGAAAGTTAGGATAGCTATACCATGGACATCTAAGAGTACCTATTTGCATATTTTTACACTTTTATTAACAATTCAATCAAACCCAGACGTTTGTAAGTTTAAGAAAATATTATAATGTATTAATGTATTAATTACACTACATATATGTATTTGACCCATCACTAACCTTGTTCATTGATACCAGTGATTTTATTTTTATTTATTTATTTATTTTTTGACACGTAAAGATAACTGCACATTGCACACTTTATTGGAAACTCCACCTCTGTAACCTCGGTTGGTGTATTCTTAGAAACTGAAGCTGCTGGTTCATTTCTGACCAGAGAGCTGCTCTTGGTTGGATATTTTTGGGTGGTCCCAAACAGTACCTGGACAGTGGTGGTCGGGTGGTCTCTCTACACTGATGGACAGAGTAGTGCAGCAACATAGAGGCTGCAGTCAATAAGTGATAGGTGTTTCTGAAAAAATGGCCAATGGGTTCATGCAACAGGTAGGATCTAATGAAAGTGAGGATACGTCTGAGGATTTACATGAAATGTGTGATTGGTTAGTTTATATTTCTGTTTTAACCAGAACTTTAAGGTTGATTTTGATGCTGTGGTCATTGACTTCTTACAATATCCTTCTTGCTTTTCTTCTTCAGCACCTTCACTGATTGTGGAACATCAGCTTCAGGGATTTGTTGATATTTATTAGAATTCATGCTTCCTTCTACTCCCACATTTACTGTGCCACTGACCAGATAACTTGAACCACAGCAAATCTACACAGACAATACTGTTGGTAACTGTGGCCAAAGAGATGCATTTTGTATTCCAAAATGCCTCTGGTTCACATCTAGGTGTTGTGCAGCAAACATCAGATTGGGATGAGGTAACAGTTGAGGTGTGGGATTGCTGTCAATGCCACACAGTGGGCCACTGACTGTCTCGACCAAGCTGGGTAAATCTTGCTACAGGTCCATGTTGGTGATGTGGGGGTTTGGCTTTACACACCTGACTGGTTGACCAGGTCTTTCAAATTTTTTCCTGTCTTCATCAGTTCTTTTCAGCTTCCATTTCTTAATGTTAAAAATGTATAACTTTTATAGCTTTCTCTTCCTTGTAAAGATCAATGATCTTAGTTCGAGTTTCTCAGTTAGCCGGTAGCTGTTGAGGGGGAAGCACAAGAATCAGAGGTCACATTACTTATTATGCTGTGGAATTCTTAATCACAGACTTGATTAAGGCCTAAAGAGTCAAATTAGCTCCGAAACCTTACTATGTTAAATAAATAAATAAAATTCATGGATTGACTGAAAAAGCCTTTGCACATGCCATGTTATTCTTTTTTTGCACAAATCAACCAATAATGCCATTAGCCTCGAGGGGTGCCCAACCATTTGTAACTGTATAGACAAAGGTTAAGCTGATTATTTTAAGGGTCTTTTTTTTTTTTTTTTTAAGTGAAGGCCCCCACGGTGGTGCAGTGCGTAGCGTTGTTGCCTCACACCTCCAGAGTTGGAAGTTCGAATCGGGGTCCTTGTCTTGCATGTTGTCCTCGTGGTGGCGTGGGTTTCCTCTGAGGTCTCCGGTTTTTCCCACGATCCAAAGAAAGGCATGTGTATTGGGGATTATAAATGGAGTGTGTGTGTGTGTGTGTGTGTGTGTGCGCGCGTGTGCGTGTGCGTGCCTTGTGGTGGGCTGGCGCCCTGCTCAGGGTCAGTCCCTGCCTTGCACATATTGACCCAGAGATACATGACCCCAGGGAGGATTAAGTGGCTTTATGTCTTTTGGCAAAAGATGCCAAAAGACATAAAACGGCATGGACATTTTTGGGTAAAAAATAAATATAATTCTCTATGGAACAGAGTTCTATGGAGTCAAAAGTGAAGTCATAGTACAGTCCATCTTTAATATACTTTACAAACGAATATACAATCCTAAAAGAAAGTAAGGGAAAGGGGACGAAAAAAAATTAAATAAATTCTCACTAGCTTTGTAGGCTTATGGCTGAGTGGTCCAGTAGCCCAGTGCATGCTACCAAATTAGACATTCCGTCTCTCTTCCACACTTACACAGTGCTGGTGTCCCAGTGTACGCTTACATACGCTTGAACATGCACACATCTGTAAAGCTGAGCGCGTTTACTCACACAGACGAGGGAAGTGAATGCATACAGGAGTGCAGGGGAGTCGTTGCAACAGTCTCGGAGACCCCACAGAGATATGGACAGAAGGGGAGCAAGCGGCTTCGTGAAACTCACAGAAATCCAACAGAGAAGAAAATGTATAGATATATATCCTGCAGTGCACTTACTGGCTAAACAAGCATGGGGAGCATCCTTTCCTCGAGGTTTTGGGGTCTGAGGGACATCAGGTAGGCAGGGGTCTTGCGGGCTGCTGCCGTCACAGAGGCACTAGCACATGAGGTGACATCAGAGAGCGTGTGTCTTATCGTTGCTGCGAATTCTTTGCCTTGGTTCTGTTATTAATTTCTTCATTAATTACATATATAGATTTGTGTGTTTTCATTAGCTGTCAAAGCAAACTGGATCAAGCAGAATCAGCTGTAAAGAGCGACGGCAGGCGCCAACGAATCGGCCCTGAGCAAGAAAGAAAGAAAAAAAAAAAAACTATCAGACAAGCCCACTCCCAAACCTTCAAAGTAAGAGCCTGCGATTCAAGCCACAGAACGTTCCGCTCTGTTCACGTTTGGCAAGGTTTTGTGATTTTGTCTCTGCGGTGCTCAGGGCTCGCGAGAGTGGGCGTTCGGCTGCAAAGCCGCGGGCGGGCGTGTGGGAGAGGCTAGCGCAGCTGATCGAGGCATCATCTTGCATAGGTTTTAATGAAGTCTTGCACCTTGCTCCTGAAGTCATCCTGGAAGACAAGTATGTGGAGATATTTGTGTTATATAAATACATATTGTTATATATAAAAAAGCCTCTGAAATCAATGAACTGCAGTGAAGTGCCTGCCTTTTGATTATATGTTTTTGAGGCTATTATATACACATATACATTAAATGTATATGTGTATATAAATATATGTATATATACGCACTATATATATATATAAAAACTATGTGGACAAACGTATTGGGACATGCACTCATTATACCAACAGGCTTTAATGACATTATACTCAAATCCATAGACTTTAATATGGAGTTGGTCCCACTTTGCAGCTCTAACAGCTTCCAGTCCTCTCTGAAGCCTTTCCACAAGATTTTGGAGTTTCTGTGGGAATTTGTGTCCATTCATTCTGTAGAGCATTTAGGAGGTCAGGCACTGATGTTGGATGAGAAGGTCTGGATCACAATCTCCGTTCCAGTTCATCCCAAAAGTGGTGGACAGGGTTGAGGTCAGGGCTCTGTGCTGCCAGTCAAGTTCTTCCCCACCGAAACTCATCCAGCCATGTCTTTATGGAGTTCGCTTTGTGCACTGGGACACAGTCATGCTGTAAAAGAAGAGGCTTTTCCCCCAAACTGTGTGAACAAAGTTGGAAGCATGGCGTTGTCCAGAGCGTTTTTGGGATGCCCCTCACTGGAGGTAAGGGGGCACCTGAAGTGTGTCCCAATACTTTTGTCCATATGATGTGTTTATATACGCACATCATGTGTGTTTTATAGAAACTGTTTTTTTTTTCCCACACAATTTTAAATTCGAGTACACTCATTTCCATGTTTTAAATGAATATTGGAATGTTTGCATTAGCGTAAAAGTATGTTTCTACAGTCAATTCCAGCCTCTTTTAAATTAAATTAAAGCAACCCAACTAAGAAAGGATGGACAGCAATACATCATGGTAATGTCAGGTTTTATACAGTTACACATTTACAATTGTTACATTCAATCTTTCACACTGTAGAAAAAAAAAAAAAGAGAGTGCCAGTGAGCTTTGTTCCCCACCTTGTCCCGTAGATGATGCTCAGCAGCATCAATGTTCAGTGGGTCGTCGAAGTTCAGAAGATCCTGCACAAAAGATTATTCTTTATTTTCAGCACAGATGCTTTCACAAACCCAAACATACAATTACCAATAAATCGGATGCTCATTTTCAGCAATAGCATGGATTCAGTATAAGATAACCCTTTATTAGTCCCACAGGTGGGAAATTTGCATTGTTGTAGCAGAAAGTGGAGAATACAAGAGAAGAAAGTAGAAGTAGCATAACAAATAGAAGAAAAGCTATACAACAAATCAGGATAACAGAAAAAGTACACTCTACAACTATCACAAAACTATAAATATAGAAGTGTGTGTGTATGTTTGTGAGTAAATAATTATTGATAAACACTGTACATTCTTCTGCCGGACTACAACATTATTGGTCCATTTTGTCACTTCTCCCTATTTCAAGTTGTACAATGGCAAGGAGGAATATATGGACATTTTGCACTACCCAACAGATATATGCTCAAGTGGGAACGGTTTGCAGGTTCACAGCCCCCGTCCAATAACCGCCAACAGAAGGAACCTAATAATAACGGTATTAGTCTGTTGTCAATTGCCATGCCAATATTACAGAAATGAACCTGTCATTTTGCCCACAATTGCTGCCATCGATCCACAGTTCCTCATGAAATCTGCAGTAATCAACCCCTCCCAAGAATGATCCCAGAATCGCTCCTGGGTAAGGACTGGCGTAATCATGATAAGTGTGAAAATGTCTTGCTGAGATATAGTTACATCAAACATGCAGACAGACATATATACAAAAGGTCACTTACAGTAAATAGTGAATTCAATCCCCATACTACATCCTAAAAAGGAAAAGATGGAAAGTTAGCACATTGCATTTAGCATCATGTTAATGCTAAACACACACCTCAGAAATCAAGAACGGCTACAAAATTTATATCAATGTTATTAATAATAATAGTGCCCCTTTAAGCTATTTCACATGGTCTTAAAACATGCAATGTATTAAACCTACATTCATTTTTAGAATGTAAAGTGTCCATTTGTCACACGTGAACACACCACAGCACAACACACAGTATGAGCAACGTAAGATAATTGTCTGCAATGAACCCATTCACCAAGTGAAGCAGCCAGCAACACAGCGCCCAGGGAGCAGTGTGTGGGGACGGTGCCTTACTCAAGGGTACCTCAGTGGTGCCACTGGCAACTCCCTAAACACCAGGCCACCAGCTGGCCACAAAAATGGTTCACTGATCATGAAATGTTATTTTAAAATGGGGAAATGCAGTTAAAGTTTTGATTTGACCATAAGAATGTGAGTGAATCAGATGCTTTAAGAATCGCTCCATCATTCGTTTGCAAATGACAGTCCCTGCGTGCTTCAGACACCAAAATATTAAACAGGCCTTCAACAAAGCAGCAAAATCTATGACTTCACAAATAATTTGGCGCCCAGTGACTTCACTACATTTTCAATTCCACTTGAAACCAACTCGACTAGCAGAATACAGCAAAGCAACAGACGAAGTAGTCCATGCTAGCCATGCCAATGTCATCAGCAGCCACAGTTCAGTTTCATCCAGCGAGTCCCAAATTCACACGCTCGTGTTCTAGTGTCAGTTTGTGATGGCTGCAAGCACCTCACCTTTAGCGTGCGTGTTGGTGCCCACCCTGTGCCATCGATTGAATGCTCTCGCAGTAAGCTACAAGAAAGGTGTGATTAATTCAGTTTGTTGCATGTTATGTAAAATGCCTTTAATGTCTCTCTTAAAAAATTTAAATGAAAAAAAAAAAAAGTTAGCTCTAATAAAAAGTTTAGCGATTAGGGTTGGATATGGATTTTACTCATCCTGATATCAGTACTGATAAAATGAGGGAGTGTGAATGTTAGAACGCATTAACACTGCATTAACACTGATAGCAGCACCATCAGTCCAGGAGATTATCCACATTTCAGTGCTGACCAGTCAGGAACCAGCACCAGCTTAGTGCCAGTTCTCCAAAACCATGCCTAACAGCAACTGTCAAAGAAACAGTTTGTTTAAAAAAAATATCTATATTTATAAATCTACTTATCTTTTTGTCCACCTCAGATTACAGCCATGGCATGTTTGGTGTCCAAATTTTACTTCTTTAGTTCAGTTAATACTGTTTATTAGCAATTTAGCTAATAGCTGAATAGTGGGACAAGTAGTTGAATTTCCACTTTAAAACAAACAAAAATAGTAAAAAAATAATAATAATAAAAGTTGCTCATTTATTTATCATTGCAGTAATTATGGCATATTTTTCTACGGCACATTTTTTCTATAATTTTCTATACCTCCTGATGTTAGTGTGTTTCTATATCCAATTCATTGAGCTCCAATGGAAAGACCAATCTAAACATCAAAGACACCCATAAACATAAACCTGTACCTCAAACAGATTTCCCCTGTTTCTGCAATGTTCGGATGCCATATTCTCGTCAAGCACTTCACTTTAGGAGGCTGTGGAGGGGGAACAGAGAAAGGGAAAGAGGGGCTTAATAATTCAGCACACTCTGACCTTACACGGCTAGCGTGTGTATATTAATTGTCCTGTCAGTGTAGAATTCTTCTGCACCAGTGTCTATTCGTTCTCCCTTAAACCCACAAAAACAGTCGGAAATAACAGCATGAATCTTCAGTCACTGCGAATGATGTCAAGTGGTACAACCGCTGCAGCACTTAAAAGAACAACAAGGGCACTCACCACCATATTGTAGGCTTCAGGGACTTCGATTTCAAACTGAAACTTTCCACTCTGATAGTAGCCTTCATCTGCAGGGGGAATTAATGAAGCAGAAGGAACGCTTGCGTTTAAACCTTGAAAGGGCTAATGGATAATTCAAATGCACCATAAAAGGCTTAAGCAGGTACGACTGAATGAGCTCCCCACTGGTTAATGATTCCACAGCTATTCTGGTTTAAGTCTTAAACCTTAAAAGGAGCACTTCAAACAAAAACTGCACATGATGTTAATAACTAATGAATGGCAGTAAAGAAAGGTTGGGACCATAAAAACCTGAAATACTAATGTTTCTAACTGCAGATAAAAGTGAAACAAGTTTCTTTGGGTACAGTATCCTTCCATCAGGGTCACTTACCTGGAGTGATAGTGAGCTGAAAGTGGTGAAGCTTGTTCACATCAAGAAATGTGACCTTACAGGTGTCTACACAAAATGAACACATTTTCATTAATGCAGTGTTTTCATTCCACACATATACACATACACTACTCACAAAAAGTTAGGGATATTTGGCTTTCAGGTGAAACGTATGGAAAACATAGAAAGTTCACACTACAGTGATATTATATCATGAAAGTAGGGCATTTTAGTAGAAGCATGCAATGGTGATTTCCTCATCTCAAACAATTCACTGAAACAAAAGCCAACAACAGTGGTGAGTTTACCACAACAAAAAATGTCATTGTCTCAATAACTTGTCACGTGCCCTTGAGCATCAATTCCAGCTTGACAACGACGTCTCTTGCTGTTCACAAGTCGACTTATTGTCTGCTGAGGCATGGCATCCCACTCTTCTTGAAGGGCGGCCCTCAGGTAATTGAGGTTCTGGGGTACAGAGTCACGAGCCTCTACACGGCAACTCAGCTGATCCCATGGGTTTTCTATGGGACTCAGGTCTGGAGAAAGTGCAGGCCACGCCATTTGAGGTACCCCAGTCTCCAGCAGCCGTTCCCTAACGATGCAACCTCGATGAGCTGGAGCATTGTTGTCCATGAAGATGAAATTAGGCCTGTGTTGTTCATGCAGGGGCACAATGACTGGATTAATGATGTTATTCAGGTAGTATGGGCTTGTCACTGTACCATTCACAGTGTAGGGCAGTTCTGTATTGACTAGACACACCTGTCCACATTGTAACACCACCACCACCCAAGGCTCGTCTGGTGACAACAGTGGCTGATGCATAGCGCTCTCCATGATGTCTGGCCATCATTTCTGCTCAACGTGAATCAATTTTCATCGGAGAACAGCACTGAGGTCCACTGGTCCCTCATCCAGCGTAAATGCTCCCTGGCCCATACAAGACGATGACGCCTGTATCTGGTGGTGTGGTCAGATACCCTTGCAGGTCATCCAGCCCGCAGACCACGCTGATGTAAACAGTCTCGAATGGTCTGATGTGACACTTGGGTGCCTCTCACCTCCCTTAAATGTGCCTGGAGTTGAGTGGCATTCATCATCCGGTTCCGCAGGGCACTGTTCACAATGAAGCGGTCATCAGTGTGGGATGTGGCCTCTTCTATGCCTTTCTGTGACTCTTCCAGTCTCTGTATCTCTGCTGCCACCTGCTGATGACACTCTGCGACACTCTAAGCTCAGTGGCCACTTCCGTCTGAGAACATCCTGTTTGAAGCCTCGCAATAGCGAGGTACTGTTGATCAACTCTTAGGTGTCGTCTTGGTCTCATGATGTCAAAATGCGAACAGCATGAGGAGGAGGATTGTTTAAATACTAATTCTGATTGAACCAGGAAATTTATCGGTCGATTCATGGATCAAACACCTGTTGTGAATTTTGCCGTTAAGTTCCTTGTCAGAGAACACCAAGTTGTGTAAAAAGTACTGAAACATTGAACAGTTGGACATGTGCATTCCAATGTTTAGGGAAGGTCACATTAAATGCACTATAACCTTTGCAGGTGAACTTTGGGTTCATCTTGAAATTTCACCTGAAAGCTGAATATCCCTAATTTTGTGTGAGTAGTTTATATTAGGGGTGTAACGGTACACAGATGTCACGGTTCGGTATGTACCTCGGTTTTGGGGTCACGGTTCGGTACAGCGAAGTTAAGTAACAAAAAATTTGTTTTTGTTTATTTAAAAAAAAACAGCAGTGTATTAACCAGTAAACACACACTCTTGCTTATTGTTTTATGTATAGGTGACCAAAAAAACAAGTTAAACATCTTGTGTTAATAGAAAATAGTAATTAATATTAGTCTTACCTAATAGAAAGTAAGTGA
>JBBIGA010000083.1:27700156-27721280 GCA_037576975.1 Alestes dentex | reverse complement strand
TGAAATTTAATGAGCAGTCTGGAGAATGAAGAACTATCCACTGTAAGGTTCCTCAGTGATTTGTCTATGGCATCCCACTAAGAAAGAACCTTCCATTTGTGTAAATGAGATGTGCAAGGAGTTTCAAGAAACATCCACCTGAGCGGTTTGTGTCATTTGAATTTCCCTGCGTTGTGTCCATGAAGTGATGAGGGCATGTTTCCCCCATGACCCTTACAGATCCGACCTGGCGGTCAGGCGAAAAGGGCAACCTCAGATTCGCCACACACATCCTATTTGCATTACATTAACCTTTTGAAGGTAGGCAGCAATTCTTTGTCTTCAAAAGCACCACCCTTTGTGGTGTAGTTTGTGCTGCAGTTTAGTCTTGAAGCATTTTTCTTTCCTTTCTCATTTTGTTTATTCATCTATCTTGGCACAAGAGGCACAAGCGCAGCAGTATGTCTATAAGGAAGCTGATAGTGCATTTTGCATTGCTTTTTCCTCTTCTCTTGGGGAATGGGGGCCAAACCAATGGGCCTTGGACATTTATTTCTTATACTGTACTCTTTTGCTGCCAACTTGCTGTAAGAGAAGGGAAAGCTGCAATTGTATCAGTAAGATCTCACGGTTGGGATTTGTACAGACTGACATGGTAAAAATTGTAGGACTAATAGTCATGAATGGTCCCAGAGCTGTGGTCATTTCATACCAGTGAAATCCAGTATCTCTAATTTTCTCCAAATTTGCATGACGTTTCTCAATTCTGCATTTGTCCACAATTTCTTCACCATTTCAACAATTGCTCTTATGGATAGAACCATGCCAAAAAACTGGGACAGATGCCCAGATCTATGTTGGGCAAAGTAAAAAAGTAATTTCTTGCAGGATGTGAAACAGCTTTCATTCATTTTCAGCCAACCTCTCTGATAAGCATCCTATTTCATGGCTGCATTATGCTGAACACACATGCAGTTAGCTGCCATTAGCCCGAGTTGGCTCTTCATTATTAATGCTAAAATATTACAGTCGGTCAGGAAATGGCTTGGGTAAGGTGAAATGGAGGGGGAGGGGAAACCAAAGAGCTGGGCTTTAAGAAACCAAATGACTGGAGGTGCTTATGTCTGCTGGATGAGAGGACCTGTATGTTAACGCTGTAGAGAAGGCAAATCAGGATTAAGGCCTGAGATCATAATCTTGAAGATACATGTTCATCCTCACAATCCTCTTAATCAATGATACATTTCTTTACAAATTGCTGCCAAAAAAGTGATGACTGGTACCATAGAATAACCTCCTTTGTCTCTTGAAAAACCTTTAAAGAACCATCGTGTAAATGTTTAAATCTCCTTATACTACAAATGACCTTGTAAGAACCCTTAAACCTATAAAAGGTTCTCCACACTCAAATATTTCACTCACAGAATATAAGAACCCTTTGTGGCACCTTTTCAGGTTGAATGTGGGAAACTAGTACAGAAGCAGTGTGGCTGTTGTCACAGAGACTGGTCTGCTAAAATAGGCCAGTATGACTGTGTTTAGCCTACTCTGTGTTAAACAGCCTGTTTTTTACAGGCCAATATGGCAGCGGTAATTGGCTTGTATGTGGAGATGTCCTCCGTAACCCGAACACCTGTGCTGCTCCTCGAGCAGGCTGTAGTGAGGCTAAGCCTTGGGTTACCATAAAGTAGAGGACACAGATGCAGAGGTGGCTGTGTTCCCTCATGGCATCAAGTGTGCACATCTAATTTGGGTTTGCTTTATTTTTCCTCTCTTCATGAGAGTCAGTAAGAAAAATAAGAGGCACATGCACAAACGGACAAGGACAGGGATGGTGAGGCTGAGGAAGAAGAAAAGATGAGGATGTAGAAAGATATCCTGAAGAACCTTTCAACCAATTTCATTTCATTTTTGCAAAAGAGACGTGCACAGAGTATAACAAATAATCCACTGTGAGGTTCTTCAGTAGTTCGTCTTTGGCATCACACCTGTGAACAACCTTCCACATAGATGGTTCCATTTGTGTAAACAAATGTGCAAGGAGCATGAAGAACCATCCGCTAGAAGGTTTTTCAGTAGTTCCTCACTGGCATCACACCTGTGAAGAACCTTTCATATACAGCTCTTGAAAAAAATAAGAGACCACTGCAATTTATTTTTAAATCAGCATCTCAATGATTATAACAACCACTCCAAGCCAGTGTCTGTTAAATTCCTACGCAAGCATTTACATTTACGGCATTTAGCAGACACTTTTATCCAAAGCTACTTCCATTCCCTAACTACAGGGTACAGTCTCCCTAGAGCTACTTGGGGTTAAGGGTCTTACTCAGGAACCCAGTGGTGGTATGCGGAAAGTAGGATTCGAACTTGACTCAAATCTTATTTAATGAGGAAAAGTATTAAAAAAAAACCACTTCTGTAATCAACACTCTCCTCTCGCAATGTGACCAGTTGGATGGCAAAACACTACTAGAAGTACATCAAAGGTAATAACAGTATTGCCATTTTGTTTAAGAGTGAACAAGATATTTGTTTTCTTTGTATTATTCAAGTTCTGTAAACACTGCATCATTTCTCTTATTTTGATGTTTTGTCTTTTCCTTTAAAATTATGCTTTAAAGAACAATATTTTTGTTTGGAAATTAGGAGAAATATTGTCAGCAGTTCTTAAAAACTAAGGTAAAACTGCTCAGTTCATTATTTGCCCCTACAAAAGATAAAACCTGAGGAACTGAACGTTTTGCAGTGGTCTCTTATTTCTTTCAGAGCTGTATGTGGTTCCATTTGTGTAAATGAGATGAGCATTCTTCGGTGTGCCACACAATGTAAAGTTTTAACAGCAAAGGTTTTCCCTACAACCAGGCGCCCTGGTCACAAATCATTTAGTAACCATTATTTTTGAGGTTGCAAAGGGCACCACCACCAGACACAAATGTGTCTAATGGAAAAATGTCAGTGGTAGCTCCATTGACAGTCTGCCCTCCTCCCCCCGACTCCCGCTGAAGTTCCATGTGTAAAGTCAGCAGTCAGGAGCACAGGCCAAGCCTCCAGAGCAGAATAATGAGATTACAACACTCTGAGATACCATGGACTACTGTGTAGGCCTACATAAACCTGCCTCACAGAAGGAGAGTGAGTGCAGGGGCAGATTAAAATTGCCATCTTTTGTTGTTGGAGGTCTTTCAGTCTCTATGATTTTTTTCTAATTTCTGCCTTTCTTCACATTTACGTACTGAAGCTATGATTTGAGCTGTGAATGATGATTCACTCTTCACATGAAGTTGCTTCTCAGAGTCAAGGCAAATTTCATGTCAGTTCAACCAATTTAAACAGGTTCTACCCACTCACACTCATAGAAAATGATTCTAGACTCATCCATAAATGTTTTCTAAGAGGATCAAAAGTCATTCTTCTTCTCATTTTACGGTAACTTTATTTTTTATAAGCACATCTTTCACTGATAGTTTGGTTGATTTCGGCAGATTCACTGAATAAAGCGGCGTTCCCGGTCCTTGAGATCTACCTGCAACCATAACCTGACATACCTCCTTCAGCTAATTATGTTCTTCAGAGGTTCTTGCTTGGATTGGATGTATCAGCATTAGGCAAATGGCTGGGATGGGGTGGAAGCATGCGAAGGTGCTTTGCTCACCTCATCAAAAAGGGTTCTTTAGGCCGGTTCTTCTATGGCATCACTTAAAGAGCCCTTTGTGGCACCTTTTAAAAGTGGAGATTCTTCCAGTTTTTATTAATGTTGCACATCTCGTTTATAAAAAAAAACATCTGTCGAAAACATCACTGGGTAACCAAAACTATGGTGTCAGATCACAGCTATGGTTTTCTTCTAATGAACCATAATTTTGGGGCGTATAAGAAACTGTACCACCCAAAGAGTAAATATCAGGCTCTAGATGTTTCCAAATGACCAGACCACCAGCTAGTCAGCATTTCAGCATATATAATCCATTTCAATGCCTAAAACTCTTGAATGCCAGCTTTCCAGGCCCTGATAGGCTTCAGTACAGCGAACCAGGCTTCAGTACAGCGAACCTTAAGGAACTTAACATAACTCCTCAAGCAAAGCAGCAACTCTTTCTAAGTATGTTTGCTACTGAGATCTCTTTCGAAGGCCAGTTTTAAATTCGCTGCAAGGATTCATGAGGTTCGTGCCCCATCCGTCTCCCACTCAGGTAGCAGATGAAAGAACCAATAGCTCCCACATACACCTTCCAGGCCTCGATGTCTCGTCCCACGAGAGACATGAATTATTCAAATGCTACGAACCACTAAAAGCGTAACCCCATTCCGCGATTACCCTGCCTTTGCTTTTCCAACTGGAGGGGTGAAAAAAGGGAGGAGTGAAAAGAGGGGTGAGCATCTGCCTTCCCCTTCTTCTCTCAGGGCCTTTCATATGATCCACTTATCTTATTACATGCTTGAGGTCAGGGCTGTTGTAAGACGGCTGGAAAGCACTTACGGCTCAAAGAGGCAGTCATGCTTATGGTTCATCTTATTTCCATGCAAATAACGCAGAAGGACTTGGATACCAGCTCAAATTCTGCAGGAGTGTGTGTGTGTGTGTGTGTGTGTGTGTGTGTGTGTGTGCATGTGTGTGTGTGCACTGAGAACAGCGCTACTGCATTGAAGATCTTTCAAATCTAATTTTCGGGCGGAAGGAACACTAGAAGTAAGCAGCTTGCTTAACTGAGTGTCATGGGGGGTCCCAGCTTCATGTGAAGAGCAAACATACAAATGTAACTGAATGTCTGGAGTTTAGGCTCAGGTCTTGATAGAACCTGCCAGATCTTTTCTATCAGTCTCCGTCAACTTGCTACTCAGTCTTATTAGTGTGTACTGGACATGGTTGTGGCTGTATATTAGTTTTGTGCTGCAGTCAATTCAAAATCAATCTTTGGTGACCAGTCCAGGGTCATTCTCAGCTATTCTGGGACAGTGCTTCTAAATGTAAAGAGAAACATGTTATCAATAGAGTTAGAGCCCATATCCAGAATTGTTCGGTATTTTCCAGGTATGTACCAAAAACCAGGTATGTGTCGTCATTCACTATAAAGGCTATTTTAAATCTCTTTTTATTCCTTTTAATCAAACATGTTCAACTGACCTCTGTTCTGTATTGCGACTCATCCAGAACTAAGGAGAAAAAAATATCATGACCGCACCAGCATCCGAAACTAAGCATGTTAGTTTATGTAACAGTTCCTCTTACGTCTGCACACATCCCTCATTTTTCAAGTGACTTTACTTCCACCATCTTCCGTCCATACAATCCGGCTTCAGAATTTTCCCACCTCAGCCTCGCTTTGGATTTCAAGATGGCATCCCTGTAAAATCACAGCATGACAGCATGAATCAGAGGTGCTAAAACAGTATATCCAAAACAGGTATGAAATGGGCCCTTTAAGATGTCATTTAGATATTGCCCCCCCCTTTTTTTAAGTTTTTTTATTATTATTTACTGTGGTATTAACAGAAACCAGTCAGTTGAATGTTTCAAAGCACAGTTGATGTATATATATCTACTGCCCAAAAGATCAGTGAACCTCAACATCCTTGTCATTTTGACTTGTGAGTTTGATAATGATCATTTTCCCCTCTGAATGCTCATGATTAAAAAAATAGAGCTATAAAAGATGAGTGTTATAATATTAAAATTAAACTATAAATTAGAATCATTCCCATTAAATACGTGTGGATGTCTGGTTCCATTCATTGCTGCTGTTTCACAATGTGCTGCAAATGTTTGTAATTCAAGAAAACATTTGGTTTGTAATTCACTGGTTTGTAATTCATTTTTTGGAACAAGTAACTTCATGGTAAGTGTGCTTGGAGGCTGAGCACTGTAACTCCACTGAGATGCTTCGTCTCAGACCGTTTTGCACTGAATGAACCCTTCTCCTTATCGACTCTGTTTATATAGCCCTCTAAACATAGCTCGCCTACCCACTGAGCTTAAGCCCCGCCCCTTATTCGATTCTAGCTTGTAGTCCCCGCCTCTTTTCATATCTCCACCAATGGTCGTTCGCCCGCCCCCTTTTTGCCCTTTTATGGCCACGCACGGCGTTTGACTGACAGCCCCAAAAGGGGTCGGGCGAAAGGCCGGTGGCTGTCTGTCATACCCTGTGCGTAGCCGTAAAAGGGCAAAAAGGAGGCGGACCGAGTTTGACTGACAGCTCTAGGCGCGCCACGCCCCCTCCCTCCTGGATTCGAGTCCTAGCGCCGCGTCCATCACCCGCGCGCGCTTCGAAAACGGTAGTGCAGGTGAAAAGAGGAAAAAAACAAAAACGGAGGAAAAAAACCCACCCGGACTGTGGAGCAGTCTGAGCTGGAGGGTCTGAGCCGGCGGTCGGTGGTCGCTCCTCTCTTTTCCTCTCACTTTATTACTAACGGACTTTCTCCTCTACCACGCGCCGTCCCCGCGGGTCAAGCCTCCATTCGTCTGGGGCAGTTTATTTATTTATTTATTATTATTATTATTATTATTATTAATATTATTATTGTTATTATTATTGTTATTATAATTATTATTCCGATGGCACCAAGATTGAGGTGAACGCTCTTGCGGGCGTTCTGAGGGAAAAGCGCGGATTTTTGTTTTTAACCGTTAAATCAAGAGTTCCCTCATCTCTTCATCTCTCGCTCTCTCTGTCTCCCTCTCTTTCTTACCATCTATATCTGTTTTCTCTCCTTTTTCACCATTCTATCTCTCTTGACTTCTCCATCGTTATCTATTTTCTCTCTCTCTCTCTCTCTCTCTCTCTCTCCTCTATCTCCATCTTCTTCTGTTCTGTTCTTCTTCTCCTTTCTTTCTCTATCTCTCTCTCTCTCCATTATGGATGTTTTGGGGAGTTACAGTATTTTCCAGGAGCTCCAGCTGGTCCATGACACGGGCTACTTCTCAGCTCTGCCCTCTCTGGAGGAGAACTGGCAGCAGGTGAGAGCGGCTTCACTCATCCTTCTCTTCGGTTGTTGTTGTTCTTTTATTTTGTTTTGTTTAGTTTTTCTCCGGTTAACTTCCCCCACCAGCAGTCTTATTTTTGTTGTGATTTTGGGTTTTTTTTTCACACCCGTATTCGAATAAGTTCCGCCCACCTACGCCGGGATTGGCTTGTAGGTGTTTAAGTGACAGATCGTTTACAGCGGGAGCGCAAACTATTAACCAATCGGGGTGCAGCGGGCGGGGCTTGTCCCGAAAACGGGTGTGATAAAGAACGTCTTAGTTACAAACTTGACCAAGATGTCAGACAGATCACAGCCAATCTAACAGTTTATACACTTTTTAACAGTGTATACCTTTTATTAATATTTCATGAAGATAAAAAATACACTTTTATTGGCCGTGTTTGTCTATGTATGTATATATTCACGTATATAGAAGTCAGTATGTAAACATATGTGCAATACATATTTGTGTGTGTGTGTGTGTGTGTGTGTGTGTGTGTGTTTATCTGTGGGTCTGCGTGATTGCACAGAAGGCCGGGATATGTGTTGTAAATGCAAGCGCGTGACCCACTCACTGTGTGTGTGTGTGTGTGTGTGTGTGTTTAGGTCGAGCACTGCTGACAGAAGTTAGAACAATATATCATGCGCAGTAGAACTGAGAAAGTCTTTTTTTGTGTAGGGTGGGTCAGTGTGTGTGTGAGTGTGGGTCTCTGCACACACGTGCGAGTGTGTGTTGCCTATGTGGTTCATATGTGTGCTGCATTGTGTGTGTATTTGTGTGTGTATGGGTGAGCGTGGCTGAGGACAGAAGATGCTGCAGGTCCTCTGGACTTCCCTCTGTTTTGTAGTTGTATGATTATATCAAGCTAGTATGGTCAGACTGTTGCTCAAAAACATATTAGTGTTGACCTCAAACTGCCACCAAAAGGGTTGCACACACATGTGTTGTGGGTTGGACGAAAAATGTGGACCTTCTTGGGGTCCTAAGGAACGGTTCGAGAACCACTAATTTGAGAGACACTGGGCTTCTTTAGTAAACAGGTGCATTTCATTCTGCTACATTTGTGACTAGATCAGCCTTTTTTTTTGGCAAATTATGATTACCTTTGCATTAAGCTCACACAGTGTAGGCTACATTAACACAATAACCCAATTTCCAGGATTTTCTATCAGCCAGAGTCATGACATATTTCAACTATTTAAATAACAATAAAACTCAGAGGCAATGGGCAATTTAGCAACGAATCTATGCTGCGTTCTCACCTGCCTCTCACCATTTACAGTATAAAACTACAACATAGGTCTGTCAGAATAAAATGATTGGATTTGCCGATTTCATGTTTAAAGCAAAAATCTGCCAAATTCCATCTTTTATCGACGCTGTTGTATTAATGGACATAATCTGTGGTGACAACTCATGACAACATGTCATATGCTTATGGCATGGTTATGTTAATGTTATCTAGGTTCAAGAGAAGTATTACTCACAGTGTATAAGAAAGTAGTGCTGTGGTGTAACTACTACGGGTGCAGTGGAGTATCTGCACTGGGTCCTTGACACATGAAAGACTTAATGTCTAAAGAAAGAACCGAATACTCACAAAAACAATATTCAGCAGTTACTGTGCACACACAGGCCTGATGTCTACTTATCTCCATAATCAACAACTTGCGATGGTATATATATGTTTCTTTTTTTAATTCATTAATTTTCATTTATTTGTTTTGCACTGGGTCTCTCAGAGGCAGTGCAAAACAAATAAATGTAGTGTCCTGCACCATTGCTATAAGGCTATGGAATGGTCAATATCGCGTATTATTTTTATTTCTTTATTTGTTTAGCTATCCACCTCCAATCACACAATGCTACCAACTTTGGAAAGGTCACATGAAGCATTTTTTTTTTTAACTTTCACCAACTCAGCATCACTGAACAGCTCAGTGTGCTTGGAGAACACATTGCTAATTCTGTGAGCTACCAGACATTGGCTAGCATCACTCTAAATGATGGAGGGGAAGGGAGGGTCATCCTACCCACCCAAATGAATTCATTAGAACTCTTCGAACATCTGAACCGAACTCACAACCTTCAGACAATAGGGCAACTGAGGACCCCTAATAAAGGCATACGATACAGTTTTCAGGGCTTGAATCTAACTTTGTAACCACTGGTGGTTAACATAACTGATGTCAGAGCTTGGACCCCTAGTGTTATACCTGCCAGTGAAAGCAAAATCAAGGACCAACAACAGGTCCAGATTTGAAGAAGATGCTTGTGTGATTGATACACTTTTCAAAGCATGTAATCACATACAACTACTTACAGATCAGTGTGCAACTACATGTTATGACTTGTGATGCTTTTATGTAACCCAAGGATGAATCCATGATCCTAATAGCTACTTACCTCAGTGATAACCTTAAATCCTGTTGTGCCAGTGATGTATACAGAAGTTTTCACGTTAGTGCAGTAGGCCAGTGCTCTCGGGATGTGCTTCTCATTTTACGAAATGTCAAAAGCTGAAGCTAAAAAAAAGAAAACTCACCTTGGAAGTGACAGTCGGTACGACATGTCTTGTCCTGTGTGGAAAGTTAAGAAGTGTGATACCGGGACAGAAAATAGACTTCTTTTTCTTTCCCCTGCCCGCGCCCCGTAGACTGACTCAGGAGCTCCTGGGATGCTGCGGCGCATCAGACTATTTCAGGCCGCTTTTGTCTCTCTACATCTATTTTTGGTACTTGAGAGGAACTTGAAACGTCTTTTGTTCTTGCTGCATCCATTTCCAACTGTCTGGATATTTTTGGACCTGGAAATGCATGCGGCTGCAGCTGCAGTGCCGTGCTGGAGGGGACCAGCATGAGGGCCAGCGAGGCTTTAGAAGATGCTCTCCTCATTGGCGCTACTTTAAGGGGGGGGTTGTGGATTGGAGCTCAAGCCTGCTGTGCCTTGAACTCAGTGACACTCTCCACCTGCAGTGAGGACGCAGGGAACGTGAGGAGGTTCAGCACTCTTCCCGTCTCAGAGTCTGTGATTGGAACAAGATTCCACTGCCTGAATTCGTCAAGATATTATGTGAATATGTCAAGGAGTCATGGGGACTGGTGAGATTTTGTACAAATGAAGACACTGACAGCTAGACCTGCTTTTTAGTCTTGACCTTATTCTTTCATGTATGCGAGCTTCTCCAAACTAGCAATAGGAACATCCGACACCAGTTTCAAAAGCTCATTAATAGAATACATTACATACAATCCATCAACTTCATTCTTGCTAAAGTTGTTTTTCCAAGTGATTTTGGGCCATTTTTACCAATCCAAGCAATATGATAAGAGTAGGTAAGGCAAGGGAAAGTTTATATGGCAAAGTTTTATACAGTACAGTCATTCAAAATGCTTTACAATTTGAGGAATACTAAACACAAATACATTTCAAATTAGAGTGAAAAAGATGTGAGAGTAAAAATGAAAACCATGATTTAAACAATAGGTTTCAAACAGAAGACATGAAACAAGACAAAAACAATATTACAAGGGAGGGAATTAAACATTAAAATCATTAGAAAATGAAAAAATGAATTAGGAAAATAAGGACCCACTGCAGGACAGAAGTGAAGTTGATATAACAGTGCGAGCTGGACTCTGGTCAAACAGGAAATGTTCACTCCAAATTTGAAAGTGTCTAGAATTGGGGCTCCTTTAATGCTCCTTGTGAACTGGTTCGATTCATGAGTAGCGTAACAGCTAAACGCTGCTGCATCTCCATGTTTAGTCTTTACCTTAAGCAAGACTGACTCTTTCCTAATGACCTTCGCCATTAAGTGATTTATAGACCAGTAATGGTAACATTCTGTAATACACTGGTAGCCACTAAAAATCTTAGAATGGGGCTCACATGTTCTTTCCTGTTCCTCTTAACTAGCCTTTTCAAATTAAAGGCTAATAATAAAAAATGACCAAAATGGAGATCATAGATTAGTTTCAACATGCTGAGTTCATTCAGTGCGCCACTTTTTTCCCCCAGACCTCATTTAGATCTTTTCTCATTTCGATTTGACATTCAGTTTTGTCCACTGGCTCCAGTATTGAACAGCCCTTGTAACTGATCTGGTAATGACCCTCGCAGTGTTTGCCGTGATTAGCCCAGGGCCAGCGCAGCACTTTGCGTTTTACAGAGGCAAATGCTCCTAAGGACAGAGCCCACATTTATCAAGCTCCACAAAGAAAGAGTGCTGATCAGGAACCAGAACACCTCTTTCAGACAGTCACAATCATTAGGGCATGAAAGACTGCGCAGCTCCTGCAGTCCTAAAGCCATCCTTGCTGCAATGCAATTGATAGCTTGACCATACTCTGTGGGCCTCAATGACTTAATGATCTTTGTCCATTAGATAATAACAACTATGACTATTCACCATCAGGGTTATGACCACTATCAAAATTTTAATGAGGTTGTGACCTATCTAGCATAGCCAGTGAACTGTCTAATCTGTGGATGTTTGTCCATTTTCACCACCATTTTATTGCTCCCTTTACTCCCATCAATTTTAACATGATTTGTTCATTTATATCCAATCCATAAAATGCTTTGAATTAAGTCATATTCAATCATTTTACTACTTAAATATATTTTTACTATCTTAAATATAATATTACCCTTAAATATCAGCTGAAAATACATGTTAAAGGCTCTGAAGTTTGTCAAATACTAGTTTCTACAGTTCTTTTGATGGTTTAACTCATACTAACATAACATGCTTTGAAATTACCTCCTTATACTCTGTGTATGCCCATTCCTTTTTCTCTCTTGCCTTTTGGTCCTCACACTGAATACTGAGAAAATATACATTAAAAATTCAACAACTAAACGCCTGGATCTACTGAACCCTATCTAAAGAGAAAATCAATGGGCTACTCATACAGATAATGAGAAATATATAGTCTAATCTGTCTGAGGACTTCTGAATCATGTTACCTCATACTATGCCATCAATAGATTAGGTAACAGTGAGCTTTCTCAGGTTCATAGTGTGTAAAAGAGTCAATATGTAATGAAGTAGCATATTGTGTATTCTAAAAGGGCGCTTTACAGGAACAGGAAAAAAATATTCTTAACTTATAATGTCCATTTGGACCATTTCTATTTCTGTTGGTTCATTATGATTCTTTCACATGCTATTAAGGGCACAAATTACATGGAAAAAGCATGTTTTAAAAAATCCAGCAAAAATGGAGATATGAGGATTTGGAGCATCAGCAATGATAGTTGCCCTGTTCTCATGCAGAGTTAATAATGGGAGTTTACCAGGTGCTCTGAGGCCAATTAAGAACCAGCTGTGCGACTGCCACTGTTGGGTAATCTTGGCATGCAAGCTTTTGCACATAGAAAACTACTCCATTATCAGAAGAGCACTCCACATGGAATCAAGACATGAGATGCACAAACAAATGTCCAGAATTTACCATGACCTCAGTGTCCTCGTAGCATAGCACCACCAGACATGTGGGTCCAGCGACACTGGAGATGGGGATGGAGTGCTCAAATGATGCAAAAATTTGTTCAGGGCAATAGTGAGCCATGAGAAGAGCTCAGGTACACTACGGCATTTAGCAGATGCTTTTCAAAGCGACTTCCATTCTCTAACTATGGGGACCGGAGCAACTTGGGGTTAAGGGTCTTGCTCAGGAACCCAGTGGTGGTATGCTGAAGGTAGGATTCAAAGCCATGACCTCTTGGTCCAGAGGCAAGTAGCCTAGCTGTGTAGGCTTAGACTAGCGCACTGACCAAACTTTGTTAACATGTGAGTGCATCCCATACAGGAAAGGGTGTTCTGGTCCTTGAACTAAATTCATGCATCAGATACATCTGACTCTTTATTTACCTTGTCAGAAAATTCAAGCTAGACAGTGCTTTGCTGTCCTCAACTTAGAATAAACACAGCTGAGATGATGTAGAGAGCTAAGTGTTGATGATGAGGACTGGCAGAAAAACAAGTGCCAATCCTGTACAGTCTGTGGGTGGCTTGTGGATTAGCCACTTGCTACATCTCTGCATTTTCTCACTAACATGAACATGTGCCACAGCTTTGGACCCTTCAAAATCAAGATGCCAGACCAATATCCAAGTCAGTCTTTCTTCCTTCCTGAGCCATATACGACCGAACAACCATGTTGCTATAAGTGCATGCCAGACATTATGTTACGTTATGTAACTCTCGAGAGGCCACAGCTGCCTATAAAGCAGTAGAAGCCCGGCATGAGCAGAACTAGTTCCTCTCCCGAGATACATCAACCATGAAATATGAAGGTTCAACCAGACAAGGCTGATTATAATTAAATCAAAGTTATTCTAAGCATTTGGTAGTAGCCACACAGAGGTTGTCATAGATTATACCCACTCTGGGAGACAGTCCACAGGCATAAAAAATGTTTTTCTTTTTGTCCTTGTGGATTTGGCACCCATATTTAATGTGCTGCATCTCCTGAGGTGTCTTTGGCAGGGTCAGAGACAGGAATGAGATGTTTTGTCCTCTGATTGCCCTTGTTTCTCATGGCAACTGCTCCAGCTGAAAGGACTTTTTATTTCAGACAATTTTCCCTCAACTTATTACCAGTGGAATAACAGCAGTTAAAGTTCAGCCTGTCTGTCTTGGAATGATGCTACTGTAGTGTCTCATAAGATGCAATCATTACTCTTCACTGTAGTACAGGCTAGGCATAAAACAATACACTGGTTGTTTCTTGGACCTCTTGCCCACTATTTTCTAAGATCTCAAATCACATACTGAGTTCAGCACAATCAGTAGATTCTCCAGATCTTTCAGACCATTGATGTCTGGAGTATCTCCCAGATTGTTCCTCTGTATGTTTTCTGTGCCTCTGTTTAATCTTCCTTCTAAACGTACCTACCGCACCTACTATCAAGTGCGGCACAGAAGCGGATGGGCTCTTTTTGAGTCTTTATTCTTCTCAGTGTCAGTTTTGGTCAGTCTCGGTCATTCTGCCTCATGCTCTTAAGGAGTTGTTTCTTTCGAGTCTTGGTTCCTCTCAGTGTTTCTACTTAGAAGTATTAAGTCTGTCTTTTAGCTTTATATTTTTTGCTAAAACACTTTTGGTGATCTTATGTAGAAATTCAGTTAAATTAACTGAATTGGTTGGTTATTTCAGCGACCTTAGTGCAGGTAACCTTGCATGGTGACATATGCAAGTGGCCGTCACATTTTGCATGCTAGAATTCTACCAACGAAGCCTACTAGGAACCATACATGCCAGAGAGTAACTGTGTTAAAGATTAAAGTCACAAAGAGCAAAACAGATTTTTAGATAACACTCAATGTAATAGAGCTAAAGTCATATCCCTGAACTCAATAGGGAAAGAAGTGCTCTCATTAGTTAATGCACTCAGTCACTGCAGTCGCTGAGACTGTAAGGTTTCTGTACAGAGTTGGTCGGCTCAGGAGAGGGATTCTTATATGAGGTGAAATATCTTTAATTAATGTGCAGCTATAATTAGAGACCAGACTAGAATCTTTTCCTGTCTGTCTGTGCACCCTCTGGCTCTGTGGATGTGCTAGCGCTGTGTCTTCTGACTGGCTGTGTTTTGCAGATGACTTTCTGGTGTGAACAAGAAAGAGGTGGAAATGTATAAGACGATTAGTGAAAATAAAACATAGAATAAAACTTGCATTACTTTTAGGATCTTGCTTTTGTGATCTGAAACAGCAGCTCCCAAACATGGTCCTGGAGAACAAATCTTTCCAAAATGACATGGACATGCTAGAGCAGGGAAATATTCACCAAAAAACAACGAAAGTACTTAAGGTTGGAAATTGTCATATAATGAGGGGATTTACCCTCAGTAATTCCCTCATTATAAAGCTGAGATGATGAAGGCTAGCTTCAGGACACATTTTTTCCACTGTACCTTTGCAACGTCATTGTACAGTTAGAAGAAGGGAGCTTAATGCCAATTCTGACACATGCTGGCTAGCATGATTGGGGAGAAGGAGAGCTTGTTATGTAGAGAGAGCCCATTATGCTGTTGTGCACTCCCAGACATAGATGGCTGAGGCATCACCTGGAATTGAGCTTTCAACTCTAGGGCCAACACTTGGGAGGAACATCTGTGATCCTTAAAATTGTTTGATAACTAAGTCATTCATGGACCCTGCCAGTTTGAGACTAGTGTTCTCATTTTTCTATTATTTCCAATGAAATGTTTTTAATTTGAGAAGAATTTGCAGCTGTCTTTTAAGGCCTTGTTCACACGGACGTCTGAATCTTGGATAAATGAACACGCTCTGAACGCCATACGCATTTTTGTTGCATTTTGTAGCAGCGCTTGATTGACTTCAGTGAGGCATTACACTGGCGTTCATCTGACGCTGTTAAACGCCAGCCTGCACCCCGATGTGTAGTTTCGTGTATTCACCTGTGGGGGCAGTAATTCTTCAGTCCAGGTCGTTTACATGTGGGACATCTTGATTTGTAGTTCTACATTGTAAACATGGATCCTTACAATGTAGAACACTGGAATCATGGGACATATTCGGTCCTCCAGAACGTCAACTGAACGCCATGTAAACACAGTACCAGCGTTTTCTTTGCGTTTGTCGGGATTTCGGCAGAAATTGACGCCAAGAAATCGTTGCATGCAACTTTTTTTGATGCCACCCAAACGCGCAGCCGACCGAGTGCCAGGGCTGAACGCACGTGTGGATGCTGTGATTTGCTCCTATGAGCAGAAAAACGGTCGACGCTCAGTCCGTGCTCACCTGATGCCACAAACGCCTAAAAAAATGCCTGATTCAGACGTCTGTGTGAATGAGGCCTTACATAACAATGAGTATAATCCTTTCGTCTCCATTCCGGAACAGAGACTGTCAGGGCAAGTGTAGAACACCTCTCCTCCTGACCTGAAGCAATCCAATTAGGTGCATCCAAAGCAAACACCCTGGCCTCCAAGATCGTTAATCAGAGACGGCTGAGATGATTACGCGCTCTGGCTGCTGCACTGGAGGGGTGATGAAAAGGTTAGCATTTGATGAAACGGTGAGATGCGACACTTGTTCCACAGAAGCGTCTCTCATGTGGGGAATGAGGAAGCAAGAGCAATGGGTAAAGTGGAGGAGAGATGGGGGAAAAAGGAATCTTTATGTATGAGTGCTGTGCTCTTCACAGGCAGCACATGAGCTGGCACTCAAGGCTTTGATTATCAGAGCTACAGAACTTCCATGATGGATATGACAGCATTTAAGTGTAAATTTAAAACCCTTACAGAGAAGAATGTATGGGCCTTGGACTGATGCTGCTGAGGAGGAAAAGTACAAGTGGGACTGTAGTGATCCTTAAAGAGGTAATAAAATAGAATAATTCCAGAACAACATCTTGTGCACAATGGCACCCAGGGAAAATCTAAAATGGTAAATAAAATGTCCTAGAATTTCCTAAGCCTGAGCAAACTGGCACTCAAGTTGCTACAAGACATTTTAATGGTGTATAATATTAATCGTGATATAGTTTTTCTAAGGTTTGAAACATCAGTAGTGCCTTATTGAGTCTTGGTTTTCAAATTATATCACAATCTATGATTTATGATTTTAACTTTTCACATACAGCACAGTACTAAGTCAGTTTTATTAAGTCTAATCATACTATCCTTGTCATAAAACATGCAGTTGGTCAGGATTCTTTAACTAATGTTCTTTAGCTCGCTAGGGCTAGGATCACCAGCTCACAGGAAAAGGAGGTTGAGGCTCAACTTCAACTTGGAGCTGCAAGCATTGAAAGAAGTGAACAAACTATTAGCAACCATGAGTCTAGACCAATAAAGTATTAATGTAAATGTTTAAAACTTGCCTTTTGATTTGGTGTGTTGGTTTTGTTTTGTGAATCTTACGCTTGATGTGGAAAGTTTTGAGTGTTGTCACTCCCCTCCTGGTGCAAATGAAGACTGCCCTAGATATACTGTATGTTATCATAAAAATACACATGGTATTAAATGATAATAATACTGCTCCAGCCCTAATATCCACAATATTCTAGGAAAAGCACATGTCATAATCACGATAATGATATCGTCACATTGCCCACCTCTAAATGGACTAATAATTTACTATATTTTTTCTATATAATCATCCGCATCCCTGTCCCTGGTTCATTGGGTTTTATTACCGCTGCCAGAACATCAGCTTATTTTTACTAGCAAAATTTGCTCAGACTGACTCCAAAGAGATCTCAGATAATGATAATTTTTGAGTGCATTGTGATCCTCTCTAATGCTTCCAGTACATTAAAGTGCATCATACCATTCATCTTTAGAAGTACAGGTCTTGCCTTGACTTTGCTGTTTTTTTTGTTCTAGAGCAGCCTCGTCTTCTTCTCTCGCTCGGCCTGCCTTTTGTGACAGGATTGCTAAGAACACGTGTTGCTAAGGAACGGTCCTCCACTGGAGCTATCCGACGGCTTTTATTTGTTTTGGCACCGCTCTGTCCACTGTCATTGGGAGCAGTGAATTGTAAGCCCTGTGATTCTCCTGAAGAGTGCCTTCCGATGGACCTTGAAGGAGAGAATGAAGGGCGACGTCGCCTCAGCAAACAGAGTTGTGTTGCTCCCCGCTTTCATCTCCAAGCCATTGATCACCCGTAGCAAACTCTCTGTCTCAAAAATGCAGACATGAGGGCAACAAAACACACTGTTTATCAGGACTTAACCCATCCAGTCTTTTGCTTGGGGGAACTGTCAGGTTTGAACTTGCACTCTCCTTAGAAAATTACATTTTAGAGCCGAGCAGACGGAGCAAGCCTGGCAGAATGTGTGTATTTGTGTGTGTGTGTGTGTGTGTGTGTGAGTGTATGTGCGTATGTGTGTGCGTGTGTATGTGCATGTGTGTGTGTGTGTGTGTGTGTGTGTGTGTGTGTGTGTGTGTGTGTTTTGGAAGGGCTTGGATCAGCACTTCTTCTTCTCTGCGCCTCTACGTGAGTGTGTGTGTGTGTGTGTGTGTATGTGTGTGTGTGTGTGTGTGTGTGTGCTCAGCTGTGGCATATATGCAAACCCAGCTGTATTTCCATATGCTCTGAGTTCCCATTCTCTGTGTACCATATGACCTGGCTGACCTCTAGGGCCACTCTACATGCCCAAATGCCCATTTTACTGCCCCATCCCGCACAGCCTACTACTAGTCCATACGGCAGTCTCAGTGCACCCCCCAGTTATATGTATTACTGCGTTCCTGGATGTGCTAAAGCAGCCAGCTGCATTTACCGTTTGCTGCACAGTTGGGGTATGGGGGAAGGGGCAGAGAAGTGTAGACAGAATTTTTAACCCATTAAATGGAAGAGCATCACATAAATTCACTAGTGGGCCCTGAAAAAAGTGCACATTCCCTTAAATACCACTAGTCCAGCTGTCCATGTCTGGGCATTTCTGATGAGCTTTCACAGTTTGACTCTATTCCATGTAATTGTGTAGGTCGTTTTTAAATTGAATACGCTGTGATATCATTTTAATTTTGGTATTATGAATAATTAAAAATGAAAATAACATTGCTTTTAATTTTTTCTTATGTCATCTGTCTGCAGTTACAGTATAATAATGAGCTCCAACGTAAAGAACTCATTTTAGTTTTTAGACATTATATAGCTTTGATATGATAATATCTGAACAACCCATTTGGTCAGTTGAACAACTAAACAGCCAGCAATGAATAAAATATACACTGTGAAGTTCTTTTCAGACTGGCTGGAACAAATCCATGTTCAAGGAAAGCTGGCAGAAGTTGAGCTTGATGTTGGACTCTATTGCTGCTTTGCTTTATACTCTTCTTTATTTTTCACCCATACTTTTATCTATGTATGGGTGTCATACTCCACCACCACTGCATCCAGTTATTGTTAACTACATTTGGTTACAAACACTAACGCTAAGGACCTTTGGGTGGTTCCAGAATTTTCACTCTGAATAATTCATAGTTCATAATGGAGTGCAATAACCAAGGGCTAAATCAGTACCATGCTCTTTGTGGTATGAATGTGTTTCATTTGTAGCGTATTGATTTTGTATTGCATGTACAGAATATTTAGGGAATGAGTTAGAGGTTGAAGGACTTGGAGCACTTTTTTCAGTGCCTTTGTTTTCTATAGATTTCCCAAGACAAGGAGTAATATTGTATATGCTGCCTTTCAACATAAACAGAGTTGTCTCTTATTGTTGCTTGTTCCTGAGAACTCAAAAGCTTCCAAGGCGGGCATGGCTGAAATTGCGTCCATTTAGATAATTCCCCCTTTTAGTGAGGCCAGTGGACACTTTTTCCCACTTTCTTGTAGCATAAGGAGCTTTGTCTTTGTTTTAGCAGGCGGGAGCTAAATGGGTCGGGAGTTATTTTGGGAAGTGTTGCTAGAATTACCAATGGGAGCGGGCCTGTGATAGATGCTCGCAGGCCAGCTTTATATCAGCTTGTGCATATATGCACATCTTTATTCCTGTGTGTGCTGGTGCAGATGGGTTTATAAATGGCCGGCTGGTGTTTACTTTGCTTCCTACTTTTGGTACTGTCCTGTTTTGAGAGTGTATGCGTGTTGCAATGATGTAGGATACATACAGTGTTAGAAATATATTGGTTCAAACTTTCACCATAGTTCAGTTATTGAGATGTAAAGTTACTCAAAGTGGGTTTGATGTGAAATTGTAAATTGGAGAGATTGTAGCCATTTTATTATAATCCCGCCAGTGAACCTACATGAGTGTTGCTAATGGTAAAATAGTGGCAAATCGTTTTCTTTGGGGGCTATTTGCCTTGCAAAGCCTAGCATGTACCCCTCTGCCCTGAATGTAATTAAAAACTAAGTGCAGTTTAGGCCATACTTTTTGTGAGGGAGGCATAAAATTCTTCAGATGTCTGGTTCCTACTACAACTATAAGCAATTCTGATTTGATAAAGATTCTCTGGATCATCCTGAATGACTTTTATCCTAACAATTCAGTTACAGAAGAATTATATATTAATTGATGGAACTAGCAGGCTTATTGAGTGGTTGGCAAAAGCAACATCCCTGAAGGTCTTGAAAGACTTCGAAGCATTATATTAGAAAGACATCACTGAAAAAAGTGAAAAGACCATTCCCCGGAAGACACATTAGAGAAACATATCCGGTAACAAGCTCCAAAGTAAGCAGTAAAAAAATGCCACCCATCTCAAATCTCCAAATTTTTCTTTTGCCCTTGAGGCTAGCTTTCATATCTTTGCTTGGGGGGAATCGCAGGCAGAGACAACAACAGTAGCTTCCCTATCCAAAAAGCATGACTCAGCCTTCTCAGTTACATCACCCGCTAATCATGCAAGCTGGGGTCAAACATGACTAAAGCATCTTGGGGCATGGGGGAATGTCTAGGCACATTCTTTCTATCCTCAGTGTCCATCAATGCAGGGGGGGCATGATCTTTATGATTTCCACCGCAACTTCCACATTTAGGCCCACAGGCAATTGGAAGTGTTCCAGTCAAACAGCCCCAGGGAGCACAGCGCTTGTGTTCACATTGCATTGCACTCAATGAACTTGCAGCTGAAGGGAGCAGCCTTGCGTGTCTGAGATGAAATGAACAGCAAAACACAAGCTCTCTGCTTCCTTCAGGTCTGCCAGCTCGTAATAGCCAAGTGGATCTGTTCAATTTTTAAGCAGCACTGCTTGCATGCATCTTCCTTTTTCAGCAGGCGATAATGAAAAAGCTGAAAATGATATACAGTTGCTGTCCACTTTGTTAGCCGCTCACCAGCTACTTTATGAGGCACACCTACCTTGTAGGTCCACTTTATAGGTGCCCAATTACACATTGTCTCTTACCAGCCACCCTTTACCCCATTTATCATTGAACACCACAAGCCCTCCACTGACCAGACACTGGAGAGGGGGACCATTCTCAGCATAGCAGTGAACCCTGTAATAGCATGGCTGTGTGTGGTGCTGGAACGAGTGGTGATGTTGTGTTTTTAACACACACCAATGTGTAACTGCTTGGTTGAGCCTCTCCTACCACCTGAAATTATATATAAAATAGCAACTCTGTGTTCAGAACCCGACCACTGATGAAAGGCAAGAGCTTAGGCATCCAACCCTGGTCCAGGAGCCTGCTTGCTCTGCACAGTTTAGTATGGGGTGCCGTTTGTAAAAACAGCTTCACAAATTTTGAG
>JBBIGA010000083.1:27649002-27663802 GCA_037576975.1 Alestes dentex | reverse complement strand
GAGAGGGAGAGAGAGACAGAGAGAGAGAGAGAGAGAGAGAGAGAGAGAGAGAGGGGGAGCAACATTAAATCTTACTGGCAGAGAATTGAAGGGGAGAGTTCTTACTAAAACCCTCAGTTCGCGAAGCCCATAGGAGAGTAATCGAAGGTGAAGAGAAGCCAGCACGTGAATGAGACGAAGGATACCGGAGGGTTTGATGAGACGGAATCCAGGTAGAGTTTGAGGGTAAATATGAAGGAGTCTTACTGCTGGTTTTGCTTAAATACAAGGGAGAAAGCAGGAGAGAAAACACAAGAACCAACAGGCAAACAGAAGCAATAAAAAGTGAAAGTGAACATTCTGTCATATGTGAACACACCACAGCACACAGTGTGAACAGCACAAAATTCTTCCTCTGTATTTAACACATTCACCAAGTGAAGCAGCAGGCAGCTAGGAACACAGAGACCAGGGAGCAGTGTGCACTGTAATTTTTCATTAGAAACTGATAAACATTTTTTTACAGAATTAGTTGTGTTTCCTAAATGTTTCCCTTCTTCTTCCAAACATTTCTCACTGACTGTGTTGTTAAATCTGTTTTTTTTTTCTTCTTTAATTTCTCTCTATACAGACTGTCTGGCTGTAATCTTGGGATAAAGACGTGTGAAAATCTGGGATCAGTTTTAAACCTGGAAAACTCCTCCCTGAAAGAGCTGGACCTCAGTAACAATGACCTGCAGGATTCAGGGGTGGATCTGCTCTTTGCTGGACTGAAGGGTTCACACTGTAAATTGGAGACACTCAGGTCAGATTTCTGTCACTTCATTACTGAATGATTATTATTAGACTGTGATATTAAACCCTTTAGAGCATAAATGTGTGTGTTGTCTGTACAGATGAGGTTTATAGTGAATTTACCTGTAAATCATTAATTGACTATGTGGTTCAGAGTTCAATTTCCCTCCTGCTGGATCACAGCTCAGACTCTATGAAGTCCGTCTGACATCTGAACATTCTGGAGGGGATGTGGCTTATAGTGTCATTGTTTACAACAATGTATTTTACTGTCAAATAATGTTAATCTAATATAATCTAAACTAACCTAAAGAAAACACTGAAAAATAAAAAGGACAGGCAAATGCAGATGCTAACCTAATTTACCATCCTGTTGCAAAAACTGTTGCAAAACTGTACCAAAAAAAATTTTTTTTAGCAGTTACACAACATGTTTTGAATGTAAAAATCGGTTGTTTGTTGTCACGTCACACACGTTTTAAAAGTCTGGCCACGTTACAGAGGAGGTCATAGAGCACCATGTCTCAGTGTTCGCTCCATTGTTTGGGCACTTTATTGTGTTTTCTCACATGGAAGGGCATCTAAGAGAACACTAAGTTTTTTTTTATTTTAAAGGTTTGTGTAGGAAACTGTACGTTTATTTGATTGTAAGGGCATCTGTGTGGTGCCACATCACATTTTCTCCACTAGCAAGGCATCAAGTCAAGGAGAGCTTTATTGTCATCCCAGTCATGTACAATAATCCTCTAGTTTTACACAGATCAGGAGTCGCGGAATCAGTCTTACACTGATTTTTTTCTGAGAACCTAATTGTTTGAAAGTAGCCCATCCGAGAATGTTATTTATTTCTCCTTGCTGCTGATTACATCTGTGGCAGCTGCAGACCAGAATTTCCCCCGTGGATCGTCTTGAGTGTTTCTCTTGTTTTTCGTTTTGTTCTTCTTAAAGCCCTGTATTTTTATTACTCTGAATTAAATTAACAGAGGCTGTTGAGCTCAGTCGCCATACAGTGTCTGCTTTAACCAGTAGGTCACTACAGTCCTGAAGCCCATGAATAAGACGTGCCGCTGATGAACAGTAAATTATTGATGTAAAAAAAATTGGTGATTACCAGTACATTTTATTGTAGTTTTATTTTTAAAAATTTACATTAAATTATTACTGTATTTACCTGTTCATACTAAAGAAAACGACAGCACATACCAAAGAAAACATGCTTGCATGAATTAATTGTAGGAGACGTCAGTTCAGTGTACACTGTCCAGCGCGTATACTGGTTTACATTTACATTTCCGTTAAGGGTAATGTATTAAGCTGAGTTTTAAATGAAATTAAAGTGTTTCGGATTCAGTCATTTTTTTCTTAGAACCGAACTAACATTTGTTGGCGAAAACTCCAGCAAGTTTGTGGAAATCGCAGATATCCTCCATATTCTTTTGCTTATTTTGTGGCAATATATAATTCTTCATGCATTTTAGTGCTAAATTATTAAGAAAAATATAATTTACTAATTTTATAAACATAGATATTAACGTAAATTCAGCTACATTTCCCTATAAGATATAACTGTATAATTGTTTTTGTGCTGTCGCGAGAACACAAAGAAAATGCTTTTGGAATGGTTAAATATGCTGTAGTGAGAGCAGGGGCGGACTGGGACTAAAACACTCAGAGCAGGGGCAGACTGGGACTAAAACACTCAGAGCAGGGTCAGACTGGGACTAAAACACAGCTGGACTTTCTTCACCAGCAGGCAGAGGTTCTGCGTCTCGGCCGAGAAAGACAGGCCGATGGCCGCCGGGCACCAGACAGACGTTCTTTTCCAGAACGCACAGACTGCCAGTCCATCCGACTCATCTTGAGTGTTTCTCTTTTTTCCATTTTGTTCTTCTTAAAGCCCAGTAGTTCTATTAAATAAGGCTGTTGAGCTCAGTCGCTGTCAGTGTCTGCTTTAATCGGCAGGTCACTACAGTATGACTCCTCCTGAAGCTCCTGAATAAGACGCCTTGCAAACAGTAAATTATTGAACTCTAAAAATTATTGGTGATTACCCCTACATTTTATGGTATTTTTATTGCTAAAAATTACACTAATTTACTACTGTATTTACCTGTTTATACCAAAGAAAACAACAGTGCATCCCAAAGAAAATATTCGTGCATGAATTACAGTGCAGTCTGTACAGGAGTAATATCGGTATTTACATTCTAGCACTGCAGGAATTCAGTGTAAACTGTACAGTACGAATATGGGCTTACCTTTATATTTTTGTTAAGGGTAATGCATTAAACTGAGTTTAAAATGACATTAAAGTGTTTTGGGAGCATATTTTGGGGGCATGTTTAGGATTTACACTATGAAAACAGGCATTTTTAGGCATTTTTTTTACCACAACACAACAACGAGGTTTTTCATTATACGCGGGTGCTCTTGGAACGTAACCCCCATGAGAATTACTGTGCATTTAGTACACAGTGAGATGAAATATTGTCCTCCTGGTCCGTAGGTGCAACATACAACACAATACACTTGCAACACAGATCAACATGAGGGTAAAAAAGGGGGAATAAATTATAATGAATTAAACCTATATACAATATATAAATATAAATAAATCTCTGAATGTGCTATACCTAAAACATAAAGTAAAAAATTATTATAATACTATAAAAATACAAATACAGTAAACTCCTGCTTATCGCGGGGCTTACATTCCAAGAGCACCCGCATATAGTGGAAAAAATGCATTGTTGTGATGTGGTTAAAAAAAAGGCCTAAAAATGCCTATTTTTATAGTATGTCCATAAATATGCTCCCAATACACTTTAATTTCATTTTAAAATCATTACCCTCAAAGAAAATGTGAAGGTAAAGCTGTATTCGAACTGAACTCACGCAGTGCTAGAATGTAAAATATTGATGTTACCCCTATATGAAATCTGTTGTTTTTTATTTTCTCTATACAGACTTTCTGGCTGTAATCTTGGGGTAAATGTGTGCGGAAGTCTGGAATCAGTTTTAAACCTGGAAGAGTCCTCACTGAAAGAGCTGGACCTCAGTAACAATGATCTGCAGGATCCAGGAGCGGAGCTGCTCTCTGCTGGACTGAAGAGTTCACACTGTAAATTGGAGACACTCAGGTCAGATTTGTCTCAGTTCATTACTGAGTAATTCAAGATTCAAGATACTTTATTTGTCACATGTGCAGTGAAATGTACCCCAAATCACACCTAAGACTGTGCAAAATGTCAAAATAGATAAACCTAAGAATACTTCAAGAGATAGGGAAAGATAGTAATAAGAAATAGACAAAAAATAAGATAAAAAATATTCTGTGTAATAAAAGAAATATACATAGAGGAAAATATACATGGGTGAGGTAGATGAGAAGTGAAATTACCATACTGGGCAAAAGTACATCTGAAATTAGCATATTGTGTGTGTATATATATATGAAAATCAATCTCACATAGTTCCCATATTTTGTCTACGTGGTTGAGGGTGGAGTGTAGAACGTGGGAGATGGCGTCTTCCGTCAATCTGTTTGGGCAGTAGGAGGATGTGATGTGGTCTTTCAGAAACCTTCATAACCACCGATGTGAGTGCAACTTGTGGGTAATCATTCAGGCACGAAGGCTTGCTGTGGTGGACCTCTTGAAGCAGGTCAGGACCACAGCCTGAGCCAAAGACTCATTGAGGATGCTGGTGAAGACTCCAGTCAGCTGGTTGGTGCAGCAGTGCAGCAGGCGCCCTGGTGATGCCATCTGGTCCTGGCGCTTTCTTTGCATTGACCCACTGTGGCGCACTGCGCAAGTCGTGCTCTGCGATGTTGAAGACATCTCCACGCTCCATTAGCTGGCTGCTGCCTTCATTAGCCGCAAGGTTAGCATTGGCACAACTATCCTCAAAGCAGGCGAAGAACTAATTTAGTTTGTCAGCTAAATCAGAGTCTGCACGTGTGGATGCAATGTTCTTACTTTTAAGATACGTAATAGTGCGCAGTTCGCTGCACATTCAGCGCACCTCACTTCATTGGAAGTGCGACTCATCTCGCTCCTGATAATGGCGCTTGGCTTCGTTCACTGCATGTCAGACACAGTATGACGCCTCTTTGTAAGCGCTCATGCCGCCAATGTTGAATCCAGTGTTGTAAGCGGTGGTGCAGACGTTTACTGCCTTCTGGATGCTTCTGTCAACCCATGGTTTCTGGCTGGGAAAGGCTGTCACTGTTGCAGTGGGAACAATGTCATCAGCAAGCATGCTAACAAAGCTAACCACTACTTCTGCAAATACATTGATGTCATCTGCGCATGACCAGAATATGTACCAGTCTGCGTCACTGAGTACGTCTTATGGCGTGGCTTCTGATTCGGTAGTCCAGAGTCTCACTTCTGTAATGACCAGAGCTTTGTGATGAAACTTTTGTTTATATTAAGGCATGAGGAAAATGGAGTGTTCTGATTTTCCAAAAGCCGGCTGCAAAACCGCCTTTGAGCCTTACTTATACGGCATGTAGCAGTGGTTCGACGTGTTTGCAGCCCTGGTTGGTCATGTGATGTGCTGAATAAAGTTTGGCATGACTTGTCTGAGTTTCACTTTTTTGAAGTTCTCCACCACGATGGACGCTGCATTCGGGTGTTTATGTTGAGTCGCATCAAGTGCATCGTGTAGTTCAGACCGTGCCGTGCCTGTGTCCGAATGAGGTGGAATGTAGACCGCCGTGGTAATAACTGAGTTGAACTCCCGAGGCAGATACAATGGACGGCACTTGATTGTTAGAGATTGAGGTGAGCAGGAACGAGAGAGAACTGAGACGCTCTCACTAGTGTCACACACACTAGTGATGTGACGCACAAGAGGGACTGGAAATGAGGCACATCGCATGGTATATAAGCCAAGGACTGGAGGTAAACATTGCTCAGTCATTGAGTCATTATCCAAAGCAAATTTGAAACAAAGCAAATATATTCTGTTTTCATTTGTTTTATTGTTTCCTCAGTTTTACTGTGTTTCTGTTTAGTTCTGTTTAATGAAACTCTTTTAAATGTATCACCTCTCTCTTTGTCCTCTCTCTCTTTGCAGATTATCTGGTTGTATGATTACAGAGAAAGGCTGTTCTTCTCTGGATTCAGCTCTGAGTTCAAACCCCTCACACCTGAAAGAACTGGATCTGACCTACAACCACTCAGGAGAGTCAGGAGAGAAGCTGCTTTCTGCTAGACTGGAGGATCCACACTGTTCACTCAGCGCACTCAGGTATGGAAAACTGTGTGTGTGTGTGAAAAATTATTGAACTATTTGAGCCAGTTTCTATATTTTTGATAAGAATCTCTTAAACTTGTTAGTACACTTTGATGGCCTTTTCTGCAACACATGTTACAGATAAAAATGTTACTTTTTGACAGAAGGTATTGTTATTTTAAAAACAAACTGCAGTTTAAAAGTAAGAATTCTTAAGCTTGTACCATGCTCCCTCTCACAACGACATATAGTAGAACATTAACAATCACAGTATAACAACTATACTGCATACTTAACAGTACACTGTTGAATAATAGCTGTTTAGTGTACTGTAGTGCAGTAACACTACACTATAATATTATAATGGTACAGTATACTGAACAATAGTAACAGTACCCTGTAGTATAATAAATGTACAGTATATTGTAGTACAGTAAAAGAACACTTATATATTAGCTGTACAGTATACTGTGGTATAGTAACAGTACACTATACAGTACACTATAATATGGTGTATATATATGGTAATCATAACAATACACTATAGTATAATTATTGTACAGTATACTTTAAGTCTGGAGTGGTCACACCAATTCTGAAGAAACTCACACTGGACTCTTCAGATATAAACAACTACAGACCTGTATCCCTTCTCTCTTTCCTCTCCAAAGTCCTGGAACGTGCTGTTTATAACAAACTCGATATCTTTCTTTCTCAAAACAGGCAGGACCCAAAGCAGTCCGGGTTCAAGGCTGCGCACTCTTCCAAAACAGCACACTAGCCATCTCAGAAGAACTTCATACAGCTAGATCCTGTCTTCTGCTCTGATTCTTCTTGGCATTTCTGCAGCTTTTGACACAGTTAACCATCAGATCCTCCCGGCTGCTCTCTCCAGCCTGGGGATATCAGGCACAGCCTGGCAATGGTTTGCTTCCTACCTTAATGACCAGAGGTACCAGATGACATGGCTCCCAGTCTGCCCAGTGAAGATTGTCCACTGGTGTTCCGCAGGGCTTGGTCTTTGGACCGTTTCTCTTTTCTCTATATACTGGTTCTCTTAGGGATGTAATAGCCTCACATGGCTTTTCCTAACACTTTTATGCAGATGACACTCAACTTATTCTCACTTTCCCCTCCAGTGATGATCAGGTCTCAACCTGCATCACAGACTGTCAGGCTGACATCTCCTATTGGATGGTTGCCCACCACCTCAAGCTGAATCCCAGCAAAACTGAGCTTCTTTTCAACAAGGGAGTTCATCACCAAGCCACAACCTCACAGTTTCCTTTGAGAACTCTGTTATTGTCCCCTCAAAGAAGGTAAGAAATCTTGGTGTCATGCTAGATGAAGAACTGTCATTCCTGTTGCACGTTGACCACCTCTCCAGGACATGCAGATACATTCTTTACAACATCAGAAGAATCCGACCCTTTCTCACCACTGAAGCCACGCAATTACTTGTCCAGTCCCTGGTCATCTCCAAACTGGACTACTGAAACTCTATACTGGCTGGACTTCCACTGAAGGTAATGAGACACTTCAGCTGATTCTGAATGCAGCTGCGAGTTTAGTCTTCAATGTTCCTAAATTCTCACACACCCTGCCTCTACTACAGAACCTTCACTGGGTCCCTGTGGCCGCTCGCATTAAGTTCAAAACCTTAACACTCACCTTCAACGCCAAGAGCGGACTTGCACCTCCTTACTTATCGGCACTGATTAAGTAGCGTATCACTTCTCCTCCTCTCAGAGTTTCAAGCACTACTCATCTGGAACTTCCGTTGCTGAAAAGACGAGGACGATATGCATCAAGACTATTTTCAGTCTTAGCCCCCCAGTAGTGGAACAAACAGCAGTCCCTCGCTGTCTTCACACACCGTCTGAAGACCCACATCTTCAAGGAGCACCTTGATGACTAACCTCTCATTTATCTCTTATATATCTTTTTCTATATATTCAAGAAAACCTCAGGCCCTTACTCTCTTAACTGTTTATGCTTGTTTCTGTATTAACCTCTGACTTTTTTTCTTTTGACAGGGTTTGTTAAGGTGTGTAACTTAGCTAGCGGTAACTTGGTTAAAAGCTGGTGTTGATCTTAGTGTAGCTTTACAGGTATAAAGAACAAGCGTAGACTACTTGAGTCACTCTGGATAAGAGTGTCTGCTAAACGCCGTAAACGTAAACATTGTTTTCACTGTTATATTGAACAGCCATTTTCTCAATGCAAAACTCAAAAACATAACAGGAAAAGGCTTATGAAACTAGCCATCTTGTATTTAAGTGTGATATAATAAAATAATGGAAAGTGACTTCATCAGAGAGCTAATGCTTGAACCAACTCAGATAAACTAAATTACCCACTTCTCCTTCATCACTCCCTCATCACTTCTCTTCATCACTCCTTCCTCACTCCTCCATCACTTCATCACTCCATCACTCCTTCTTCATCACTCCATCATCAATCCATCATCATTCCTTCTTCATCACTCCTCCATCACTCCTTTCTCACTCCTTCCTCACTCCTTTATCACTCCATCATCACTTAATCATCACTCCTTCTTCATCACTCCATTATCACTCCTTCATTACTCCTTCATCTCTCCTTCATCACTCCATCATCACTCCATCTTCATCACTCCATCGTTACTCCTTCACTCCCTCTTGATCACTCCTTCATCACACCTTTACTCTTTCTTCATGACATCATCTCTCCTTTATCACTCCTTTTTTCATCACTCTATCAGCCCTTCATCCCTCCTTCATCACTCCTTCATTACTCCTTCATCACTCCTCCAACACCACTCCATCATTCCACCATAAATCTTTCATCACTCCTTCATCACTCCATCATCACTTCATCAGTAGTCTTACAGCATTCCATCACTCTTTCTACATCACTCCTTCTTCATCAATTCATCACTCATTCATCACTCCTTCATCACTCCATCTTCATTATTCCTTCATCATCACTATTTTTTCTTCACTCCTCCATCAGGCATTCTTCATAACCCATTTTATAACTCCGGAATCACTCCATCACTCCTTCTTAATCACTCCATCACTCATTTATTGTTCCTTCTTCATGACCTTTTTATCCCTCTTTCTTCATCACTCATTCTTCATCCCTCCATCACTCATTCATCACTCACTCTTCGTCATTCACTCCATCACTCCATCACTAATTCTTCATCCCTCATACTAAATCACTCCATCATTTTTCATCACTTCTCTTTCATCACTCCATCCCTCATGGTACATCACTTCATTATTCCATCACTCCATCAGTCCTTCATCACTCATTCTTAATCATTCTGCTTCATCCATCATTCGTCATCACTGCATCATCACTCCTTCATCCCTCCTTCCTGTTACTTTTCTTTTGATTTTTCTACTTTGAACATCTCAGTGAGAAAAAGTCACAGCATCCTGATCTGTGTGTGTATGTGTGTGTGTGTGTGTGTGTGTGTGTGTGTGTGTGTGTGTGTGTGTGTTTAGAATGGAACATGGAGGGAAGCCCAGAATGAAACAAGGACTAAAGAAATGTAAGTGACACCCCCCCACACACACACACACAATATGTCATGCATGAACATGTCATGCATCATTACGTACACACGTGTGAACACACACACACATAGATTGGTTTCTCACAAACATACAAACACAAAAAATATTTTTTCTTTCACACACACAGGGTTGGTCTCTCACTTTATCACACACACACACAAGCATGTAGAATGTCATTCCATCACAAATACAGATGCAAGGACACATATATTAGTCTCTCTCACACACACAGGTCTATGTTATGTCTCAGGCTGAAGTACCTCAGATATCCAACTAGGGGAGGTATTTCTTCCCTCCTTTTCATTGTATTCCTCCCTTAATTATTCCGCTTCACCTCTCACTCCATCCTTTCACAAAAATGATCTATCTGTCTCTTTCTCTTTCTCTTTGTCTTCCTCGCTCTCTTTCTCTCTTTCTCTCTTTCTATGTTTCTCTGTCTATCTCTCTCTCTCTCTCTGTTTCTCACTTTCTCTGTCTTTATTATTCTCTCTCTCTCTCTCTCTGTCTATGTCTCTCACTGTCTGTCTCTCGCTCTCTCAGTCCCTCTTTGTCATTCTCTTCTCCCATTGCTTCATCATCCTCTCAAAATTCTTGTTTGTTTAAATTGCAGAGATCCTCCTGGAGCAGCTGTACACACAAACTCTCTCTCTCTCACACACACACACACACACACACACACACACACACACAATCAGCATTGTATTTCTCCACTAATTTCTCTTCTTGTGTGCAGATGACTGTGAGCTCACACTGGACCCAAATACAGCACACCCACACCTCTCTCTGTGTGAGAGGAACAGAAAGGTGGTGCATGTGAGAGAGGAGCATTCATATCCTGATCATTTAGACAGATTTGATGAGTGGAAGCAGGTCTTATGTAGCGAGAGTGTGAGTGGACGCTGTTACTGGGAGGCTGAGTGGAGTGGGGTGGTCTCTTTGGCTCTGACTTATAAATCAATCAGGAGGAAAGGAGAGAGTGAAGACTGTGTGTTTGGACAGAATGAAAAGTCCTGGAGTCTGATCTGCTCTAAGAACAGATACTCTGTTAATTACAATAATAACAGAACTGATCTCCCTCCTCCTCCGTCCAGCTCTAACAGAGTAGGAGTGTATGTTGACTGTCCGGCTGGAACTCTGTCCTTCTACAGCGTCTCCTCTGACACACACACGCTCACACACTTACACACATTCAACACCACATTCACTGAACCCCTCTGTGCAGGGTTTGGGGCTTATAGAACAGACTCCTCAGTGTGTGTGTATAAGATAAAATATAGTACTGTTTTTTAAATGAATCCTTGTCCATAAGGATTCATTTAAAATGAGAGAGTTCTGGCCGGCACTCTGTCCTTCTACAGCATCTCCTCTGACACACACACACTTACACACATTCAACGCCACATTTTTAAATGAATCCTTGTCCATAAGAACAAGAAAAAAATACCTCATGAATGTAGACTGAATTGTTTCTGAACGTGTTATGAAGTGTCTTTGTAAGATGTTATGAACGTGTTACACAGACACTCCTCATATGAAGTCTCTCTAAACTGTCTGAATTTGATGTGTCTGTGATTATTCTGATTTAAGAACTGTCCTTCTCTCCAATCTCCTCGAACACTGTTTGACCCACACACCCCTGCAGACAGTACCTACCAAGACCTGTTCTCAGGCTCACATTCAGTTACACAATATTTTACCCACTCCTGCTGGACCTTCCTGAACCTGGAGCTGCGTTCTTACATCCTGAAGAGTCAGCCGGCCTCACACCTTGTTGCCCCGTCTTTCCTTTACCAAATACCCCATGGACGCCCCACCCTCACAAAGCTGCAGTGACGCACATGCTCCTCTATTGCACTGAATTTATTCAATGTCCTTCTAACACCATCAGATTAAGTCTTTCTTCTAAAGAGACCTTCAGTGGTCCTTATCTGTCCCTCCCACCACTGGTCATCACAAAGAGTCAGGGTGGAAGATCATTTGTAGATTTTTTATTTATTGTTTCAGGTTGTTTAGTATAAAATAAGGGTACTAGATTAAAGGGACTAAATCCAAGGGTATTCTGAAGAGTTGGCCAAACATCTCATCAACAGAACCTCACACTCTGCAGAGACAGACAGAGACACACTTGGTCAAAGCTTAGTATAATTAATTTTCCTCTGTTACTGTGATGATTCCAGGTGCTGTTCACCCTCCTCACCACAAGGGACCTAAACTCAAACATGGCCAACATTTATATTTAACCCCTGTATTTAAACACGTAGTTTAAACTTTGTTCTTGCTCTGTTTTACTGTATTGCTCTGCCTGTCCCTGATTGACTTCTTGCCTGTATTATGTTTGGACTATCAAATTTGGACTGTTTCTGTCTGCTGTGAATTAAATTTCTTTGCAGTTGAGTTCAAAGTCAAAGTCAAAGTGAACTTTATTGTCATTTTTTCTATATACGGGTACACAGAAAAAACGAAACGGCGAGGCTCAGGGCCCACGGTTTAAACATGTACTTATGTTTACACACAGTGTAAGCATAAAAAGATAACAATAAAGTATAGAAAAATACAAGAGTATAAAGAGACAAGAGGACAGTTTTTACTTAGGTGCATCAGGGACAGTACAAAAACATGCTGTGAGGCATTTACAGTAGACAGTGACATTAAATAAAGCTATGGTTTCAAGTAATAAACGTTTGCACAATCCAACATGTCCTGATATGTGGATGCATCGTGCAAAATGAAGTTATTTGTGCAATTTTGATTCATTGTGAAAAGTACTAGACCAGTTCACAGTAGTAGGTAGTTGCTAGAATGACAAAGTGCAGTGAGAAGTCTAGGTATTTGTGACTTCAGGTTCACAAATTCGAGAAACAAAAGATTGTTTCTCCAGTTTTATTACAATTACATTTTCATACACTTATGATGTTAATGTGGGTTTATGGAGCAAAAACAGTCAGAAATCATTTTATAGCCTCTGTATCCATCACAAATAATCATGCTGTTTATGAATAGTACTTACTGAAATGTTATGCATGTTTACAAACTACATTCCTTTGCTTTTTCCTCTTCTACTACTATTCCTGGGCTGACATTAAAATGTTTATTTTTTTCTTAAATTATTTTTTAATTACATGTTTATCCTAGGTGGAATCTCGCATGGCTCCAAAAAGCATTTGAATTTTAAAGTTAGGAGACATATTTGCCACAGCTAGAGCTACTATATTTTTCTCCTCGGTTCCTTTTTTTTCCCACCCAAAGTCACCCTAATGGATGTTTAATGCACTAGGCTGTGTTCCAACCTGCATTCGACTACAGTAAATAGTGTGTTCAAAATAGAACACAACCAGTAGAAATGTACAGTAAACCCCAGACATTCGCAGTGGTAACATTTCAAGAGTACCCGCGAATAGTAAAAAACTGAATAAAACAATGTCTATTTTTATAGTATAAACCCTAAATATGCCCCCAAATACGCTCCCAACACACTAACTTAATTTTAAACTCAGCTTAATACATTACCCTTAAAGAAAATGTAAAGGTAAACCTGTATCCAGTCTGTGCAGTGTACACTGAACTGCTGTCTCCCAGAGTGCTAGAATGTAAAATACTGATGTCTTTTATATGCACTGTCGTTTTCTTTGGTATAAGCAGGATTAATACAGTAATAAGTAAGTTTAACTTACAATAATAAAAATACAGGGCACGAGACCATTCGAGAAGCTCCACGGGGGAAATGCTGGACTGCATCTGCCAGAGATGCATCACAGGGCAGCAGCCAATCAGAAGCAAGGCGAAATAAATAACATTCATGGATTAGCTACTTTTAAACTTCCCACCTCTGAGTACAGCGGTATTTCACCATCCCAAGACGTGCTTTCTTTGTGTTCTCTTGAAAGGACCAAAAAATGTATACTGTTGTGTTTATATGGAAATGTATCTGAATTTACGTTAATATTTCTGTTACAAAATTAGTAAATTATATTTTGCTTAATAATTTAGCACTAAAATGAAAAATTAAATATCGCCACAAAAAAAGCTGTGATGTCCGGGCCTCGTCTGCCATGGCCCCTCGTGCTGGGTTGTTAATGTTTGGGTACGACACCTGAACGGAATGAACGTCTGATTGCTCGAGGACGAGGGGGCATGGCGGATGAGCCCCAGATGTGAACATCAGTTTCCACAAGTTTGCGGGAGTTTCCTTGAGCAATTATTAGTTTGGTTCTAAGAAAAAGCGGGGGATTACTGTATTCAGCAATATAGTATGTGAAGCATTGAACTGTGTGATTTGGGGCACAGTTTGTGACTGTAAAAAATTATTACTGCACTTTTCCTGCTGTAATTACACTAATACTATGAACACTTTATCGCAGAAAATTTTTCACTTTATCGCAAAAAATTCTTTGCTGAGAATAATTGTGTAAAATAAAAAGCATGTCAGGTAAAACTTTTCCTGGAGCGCAGAAAATACTCAGACATGGTCCTCACTAAGTCGCCTCAATACTGTAGCCAGATAGAATTTTTTCACTGTTAAAGTGCAACTATTTTCTTTTAATAATTTCTGGTAAGTAACGGCCATTTGTCTATCGTGCCAGCTATAAAAAAGAGGTGAGAGTAAGACACCTAGGTAATTGGGGTTCTACCTGGGCAGTTTTGTCATCAGTGCTCCTGTTTGTAGTGGCTTCTAGTGTTGCCAACTTAGCGACTTTGTTGCTATTTCTAACAACTCTTTTCCAAAAAGCACCTGGTGACAAATCTGACATTTCTGAAAAACTTTAGCTACTGTCTGTTCAACTTTGTTGTCAGTATTCCCTGCGGATCAGCTTGAGCCCCTGCCTGCTTGGCATCCATCCGTCCAGGCGCTCGGAAAGGAAATGATCTGCGCATATGCATTCAGTACGTCACATCAACTGACCAATCATTAACCTTTCTTGGTTGGCCTCACCCACTAAAAAAACAAGTTGTATTACAAGAAAAGTAATTTTAAGCAAGTTATGTTTTCACGCAAAGTAAAAGAAATCCTTCTCAGGTAGATAACACAGATCTTTCTTTTAGAAGGCACACACGAACACAAACTTCTAAACCTCTCCTTTCCTACTGTAAAACAGATTTTTATGGCAAGCTATCTGTCACAGTTCTAGCCAGCGACCACCAGGTGTCGCTGCAGGTTTTAGGACTTCTCACAAGCCACAGCTGAGGAGGATTTATCTACCCTGCTAGTGGGTCTATTTAAG
>JBBIGA010000083.1:27629860-27641724 GCA_037576975.1 Alestes dentex | reverse complement strand
TTTCCCACACACACGTGCACACACACCCGAGTTGAGTTCCTCTGAACTTTCTCTCTTCAAACTTCAAAGCCTGCTCAGGCACGCTGGTATGTATTATTATTTTATTTATTTTTCTCTTTCTAAAGAATTGCACGATAAACGGTAGAGCTCTGTATGGCGAGGACACTTTCAAAAAGATTATGTGGGTTTAAACATCTTCACATACAGTTGTTTGAATGCTGTATTAAAAACACTAGGGGGACCCCGTATAAAGCCTCAAACGCTGGGTTTGGTTTTAACCATTTTCGTAGTCTGCAAATTAAATAATACAACATTGTTATGTATATTTTAAACAACATAGTTTTTATCCTGTTTATATATTGTAATCATTCTCAGAGAATTTGTCAGCTCCTCTGAACTTTCTCTCTTCAAACTTCAAAGCCTGCTCACGCAGCATGCTTTTGTTTTAAAACAATACGACCGTATTTTTCAGCACCCGGTGTTTTTAAAACTCAAACAACTGTAAAAGACTAAAATAAATATACTTCACACATTTGTTATTATTTATAATCTAACCACACTGTTTTCTCTCTCTCTCTCTCTCTCTCTATTCAGGATGCGCTTCCCGTGGGAGCGTGTAGGTCCTGGCATCTGGGGGCAGGAAGTTTCACACATCATAAAACCACACAGATGGTCAATGTGTCAATGCTGACAGGTCACACATGGTCAAATGTCAAAGGTCACAATCATAAAAGGGTCATAAATTAGGGTCATAAATCATGTCATAAATTCCTTACATTCCTTTTTGACAGAAAGTGTATAATATATACTACTCACGACCAGATGGCGTGGAAATAGTCTTCTGCAGGTTTTAGATTACAATGTGAACAAATATGAGTTTATATAAATCCCATCTTGTACATTTTGTGCTGGATAATGTGCTTGCTGTGGATCACCTTATATTATATAAGTTGAAGATTAGTGTTGTTAGTCATTGTGAAGGTGTTCCTACAGATTTGGAGCCAAAATCAGGAGTAAATGACAAATCTTTTTCCTGTGCTTCGATTGGAATAGAAATAGCTGGATTTGCCATAGATTTTAGTCTATATAATTTTAGTCTATATAAAGAGAATTTTTTTCTGATTTATTTTGAGTATTTCTTCTGCTGATTGGGATGGTTGTAGATTGTTGTAAGACTGACTGATCTTCGATTTCAGGGCCACTTTAAGTTATGTAGGTAATGAATAAACTGCTTGTCTCAAATATCATACATATGAGTAAGATGTGAAAAGTGATACAGCTATTATTATGGAAAAGGTGTTCAAGATGTGTGACACCCTTTAGTTTCCATGCATTAAAGAAAAGTGTTTCTTCTTGAGCAGAAAGTCTGGGTTATGCCATATTGGAGTGTGTTTGCAGGGTTTCATATTTACATTTAAAATTTTGTTGATTTTCTACCAGGCTCTCAAGTTTGTTGAGACTACAATGTTATTAAAACAACTGTAGTGTTTTATAGCAGTGCTAAGAAATGGTAGGTCCACAAGTAAAACTTCTTTACATTCGGACTGTTCTGTTTCTAACCACTGGTTATTCTGATGGTTTGGATGTATCCAGTTGACGATATATTTTAGTTGATTTGCTAAATAATCATGTTCAAAATTTGAAAATCCTCTTCTGTGATTTTTGCACTACTGCCTTATTTGTTTGTCTTGTGTCTGGTTTTGTCTGTTTCTAGATTATCTACTGCACACCAGTGAGCGAGAAACAGCATTCCGGTTCCTATGTATGTCTCATACATAAATGTGAATTGACAATAAATTTTAATTTTATTTTTTTGTTTCTGTACTGTAGTGAGTTTGATTTTGGGTTTTTCCAGTAGAATTTGTTAATGATTGAGTTCCGTAGTTAATTTTTGGTAATATAAACATTTTTACTGTTGCAATTCTGTCAATTAATGATAATGGAAAATTTATCCAGCAGTTTAAATCATCCTCTATTTTTTAAGGGACTAAAATTTAAGTGAAATGATTCAGATGTGTTAGCAGAAATATCTACACCTAGATACTTGATGTTACCAACTGGGATTTGAAAAGGTAGCTTTTGAAGCATATTGTGTGATTTGTTATCTGTATTTCATTATTGATGATGTGGCAGTATGAGATATGAAATGAAAAAGTGTGTGTAAATATGAAAATGTTAACACATACTGAACATCACATTCATTCATACTTGAACTTGTGTGTGTGTGAGAGAGTGAGTGAGTGTGTGTGTGTGTGTGTGTGTGTGTGTGTGTGTGTGTGTGTGATCAGATGATTTGTGTCCATGAAGATCTCCTTTGACTGTATCTCTCTGACTTTATCAGAATAATGTAAATTAAATGTTACTGCTCTCTTTAAAGTGTGTCAACTGCTTCAATAATAATTCCAGTAGTTATGTATTATTTTCCTATAATTAATAACAAAACTATAAAACATGATTTTAGTTTTTTATTACTGATGTGGGATCATTAAGATAACTGTTAAAAACAACTTCAAATCACCTTTTTAGTTCTACAATTTGAGGAGAAAACCTTTTACATAATTAATTTTACATTAAAAAACAGTGAACATCAGCTCAAAAACAGTGGAAGAAACAGAGCAGGAAAGAAACACAGAACTGGATCAGGATTATTTTAGTCCTGATCATTAAAATACACAGTGAGGAGATTTTTATTCAATCTCACACACACACACTGAGGAGTTAGAATAAACCCCAAACCCTGCACAGAGGGGTTCAGTGAATGTGGTGCTGAATGTGTGTAAGTGTGTGAGTGTGTGTGTGTCAGAGGAGACGCTGTAGAAGGACAGAGTTCCGGCCAGACAGTCCACATACACTCCTACTCTGTTAGAGCCGGACGGAGGATCAGGGAGGTCAGTGCCGTTATTATTGTGATGAACAGAGTAACTGTTATTAGAGCACTCCAGACCCCAGGACTTTTCATTCCGTCCAAACACACAGTCTAATGTCCTTCCTTTCCTCATGATTGATTTATATGTCAGAGCTACAGAGACACTCCCGCTCCACTCAGCCTCCCAGTAACAGCGCCCGCTCACTCTCTCTCTACATAAAACCTGCGGCCACACATCAAATCTGTCTGAATGATCAGGATACGGCTGTTTCTCTCTCACATACACCACCTTTCTGTTCCCCTCACACAGAGAGAGATGTGTGTGTGCTGTGTTTGGACCCACAGTGAACTCACAGCCATCTGCACACAAGAAGAGACATTAAAGCAGAAACACACTGATTGTGTGTGTGTGTGTGTGTGTGTGTGTGTGTGTGTGTGTGTGTGTGTGTGTGTGTGTGTGTGTGTTTGTATGTGAACTTACATTTCTTTAGCCCTGGTTTTATTCTGATCTTTCCTCCATGTTCCATTCTACACACACACACACACACGGGATGAGTTAGTTACATTCATATAAAAGATACAAATTAGAAATTAAGAAAAATCAATGAAGTAGTGACAGAGAGTGAAGGAGCGATGAAGAATGAAGGAGTGATGAAGAATGAAGGAGTGATGAATGGAGTGATGAATTGAAGGAGTGATCAACAATGAAGGAGTGATGGAGAATAAAGGCGTGATAGAGAATGAAGGAGTGATGAATTGAAGGAGCGATGAAGAATGAAGGAGTAATGAAGTGAGTCTCCATAGTTCTTCCTCTCTAGTTCTGTGGCTCTCTACTTCACTCCTTCCTCTCTTTCTCCTTCTTCCCTAATTTGACTGAAGTTCGGATCTTTGTGAAGAATTAAAGATTTAAACTGTTTCTAAACTCCAGTGTTCTGTACATGAAGGTTCTGTGGTTCTGCTGGACTCGGGTTACTCCACATCTTCCGGACCCGGTTCTGCTTAACAGGATCTCCAGTTACTCTGAGTTTAGTTTCTTGTTTTCCTTTTCTGTCTGTTTTCTTTTGTTTATTTGAATGTGCTGTTTCTCTGAACGGGTGGTACCATTGGCACGTAGAGTGGAATCTAAGCACGAGACCACAACAAGACCAGAGACACGACAGCAGAGAACACAGACACACATCACATGACGATCCTTCACTTTATACACACAAACAGCACGGTGACCTGCACAACCTGCAAGTCAGTGTTAAAGTACAGGAACAGTACTGGCGTTCTGCACGGCATCTGAAACGGCACTGCTAGCTAACATGGCTAACGCTAGCACTGCAGGGAGTCATCCTGCCACGGCTTAAACTGTTCCCACTCTCAGTCGGACACTTAACTTTACCAGAAAATTCAAGGTATCAGCATCTGTTAAGTTTAATTGTCATGTTGACTGTTAATGTTACAGAGAACTTTAATAAAAGTTGCTCAATGTTGGACACCTGTGTTGCTCCACTGCCTGTGTCTGACCTCATCACGACTAGTCGACTCGACTTCGACTATCTTGATGGATAAGTCGACTTGAAAAAATCTAAAGTCGTGAATGCCCTAGTCCATACCTGAGTGTTCTGAGCGAACAGTGTGGATCCTTCAGTCTAGCAGAGAGCTGCTTCTCTCCTGACTCTCCTGGGTGGTTGTAGGTCAGATCCAGTTCTTTCAGGTGTGAAGGGTTTAAACTCAGAGCTGAATCCAGAGAAAAACAACCTTCACCTGTAATCATACATCCAGTTAATCTACAGAGAGAGAGAGAGAGAGAGAGAGAGAGAGACAGACAGACAGACAGACAGACAGACAGAGAGAGAGACAGAGAGAGAAAGAGAGAGAGACAGAGAGAGAGAGAGAACGAGAGAGAGAGAGAGAGATTTTTGAGGTTTAAAGACACTTTATTCACAACAATTGCTTTTTTAGATCAATGTTGTTACATGAGCCGCACACAAACATTACATTGCACCAAAACCAAACCGTCCATTACCTTGTTCAAACTTTCCATTACAACTGAAAGTTTGAACAAATTCAGGTGTGCCATGTGGCTGTGCAACCCCTATGTGCAGTGTTGTGCCAGTTCACACTGGAAAAGAACTAGTTCAAAGTTCAGTTCATTAAAATAAAAATGAACTAGTTCACATTCATAGTTATTTGTTTTGTTATTTTGAACCAAGTTCACAGCTCAAAAAATGAACTAGTTCACATCCATTCATTCATTTTTTTGAGTTTTTTTTATATCACGTTCGTTCGTTGTTTTTTGGGTTTGTTTTTTTTTTTACATTTTCAATACAACGTCCTTCTATACCACTGAACAATCACAGACATAAGTTACATTAAAAACAAATTTTGAGGTTGAGAATAGGTCTTACCACTTAAGCAACCCTTTATGTTATGCTGAAAGTGAAAAAAAACGAGGTGCAAGTTTACTGTATATGGAAATTTTATTCAGACAATATTAACACAAAATAAAACACACCGTGACAGCCTAAAATGCAACATTCAGACAAAATCTTTTAAAGTGCTCAGAAATGAACATAACTAAAATTGAAATTTGTGGTTTTCCCATCTAAAACTACACTGATTTCTTCAAAAAATGACTCAAATGTTTAAACAAATTGCCTTCTGCAGAGGCGTCTGACCATGCTAGCCTGTAATCAAATGTAAAACGTGAGCTGCGTTCAGTCTCGCCAAAGTGAACATCACTCATGTTCACGTTCTTAATTTATAAACTGATTCGTTCAGTTCAGCGTTCACGAAAAAAGGAACGTGTTCAATGAACGCCGTTCATTGAATGCATTCATGCACAACACTGCCTCTGTGCATCACCACAGCTGAATTGCCACACTTTCAGAATGGACTAATAAAACCATGGCACGTTCCTCAAGTCCATTTCATTTAAATCCAATAAAAAAGCTGTTTGTCCACAGCGAGTCCTGATGTCCCCCTCAAGATTGTACATATAACATATATCTAGTCCAACTTATATCTTTGCCGTATACCAACCGCTGAGCTGCCTGCAGACGGAAAGCATCCATATGACTTGTACAGGGAGGTATAACGCTGATGGACCCAACCAGTGTTGTCCAGTCCAGAAGAAGTCCACTAGCCTGCTCTGTACAGTCTGTACCAGCGCAGCAGGAGGCTCCAGTACATTCAGTCTACACCATAGTGTATTCACAGCTTGAGAATCCGCTTGGTGGAAGACCAATAAGAAAAGCTACAGTAAGAGGTTTCACCCTCACTTTCTGCATCAGTTGAACTAAGTTCAATGTTTGAATCTTATTTCTTATTTTGAGCACACAAACGGGTCGAGTTTTTCCTTTTTTGTGGCTTTAAAAACATCTTCTGTGGCAGAGACCTGTACAGGAATTTTAAGGGGCCATTGCTCTGACCTGAAAAAGGGCACTCCCTCCCTGAAAAGAAAAAAAATCACACAGACTGTATGAATACCACACCTTTATTAATTAAGTATTTATTACCTTGTTCCAAATTCTTCTATTGGGGGCCATTTCAATAAAAATCTTGAGGGTCTCTTCCTTGTCCTTTTCCATTTCCCTTTCTATGGCCAGTAACAGATCAGACAGCTGCTCTTGACCACATTGGTTTCTAGCCTTGGTGCAATGCAGCTAAAAGGGAAACAGACCAGCTGAGCTTTCAGAAACTTGCTCCGCTCACTCGCTTTGCCTGCAAGTTTATCAAGTGGAAGTGAAGAACTTGAAGTAACTAGTCTCAGAATGAGTCTGTAACATTAACTTTACTGCCATATGCATTTCTCTCTACCTTACATGGCGTTTTTTTAAAAATGTGTGCAGTTTGCCACTGGTCAGTAGGTGCACAATGCTGTTCAGGGACCTTCACTAGGCTGTGAAGTCTACCCTGTATTTGTCTGGTTCAGGGACCTTCACTAGGCTGTGAAGGGCAACCTTAGCCCTGCCCTGTGCACGTCCCTGATCTGTGGTCATGGGGCACTACCACTTGCTACCTCCATACCCTGTTGAGGTCAACCTCAACGCTGTTTTGAGAGAGATCTTCGCACATCTCTCTGTCAGCCAGACTACCCCTGGATCCACAGAAACATTGCATGCAAAGGGTTCAGTTTCCTCTGCGACACGTGTTTCCTCATTCCACACTCCCTCTCCCGGTAAACTTGCATCACCATCCCCACCATCAGTCTTCTCATTATCATTCTGCTGCCTGCCACGTGGAGAAGCCCAAATTAAATGACCAATCTGACCTCCCCTTGTTCACTAGTTAACCCCCTTATATAGTAAACACTATGTAGTAAATGAATGAGCAAGTGAACGAGTGCACTTTTCGAACACAGCTACAGGGAGAGGGGGAGAGAGAGAGAGAGAGAGAGAGGCAGAGAGACAGAGAGAGACAGACAGACAGAGAGAAACAGAGACAGACAGAGAGAGAGAGAGAGAGAGACAATGAGAGACAGAGAGAGACAAATAGAGACAGTGTGTGTGGGTGTGTGAAAAAAAGGTACAAAAAATGCAATAAGAAAACAATTCTGAAGAAACAAATGGGAGAAACACACAGCAGACTCATAAAATGGACCTTCAGATACTAAAGCTCAAGCCAGTTACATAAAAAGCGATGTGTGACTGTTGTGGTTTAATTAAATACAATCAGGCCCTGAATGCTGCTACACGTTCAGTTGTACCTGTAAAGGCTTGGTAAAGAGCAGTTCAGGTCCTGTGACACAATATCCAGTACATTTTCTGTTTAATGGGCCAGGTGTTAGTTAACAGCCTCAATTATCTCCAGCCACATCTAGTTATGATTACACCATACACTATATTTTCTGATCACTGCACAGACCCAGTTTGACTTTTTCATTGTTTTGTAGAGTTTAGAGTGGAAAAGCACAAATCTGACTGTTGATTGTTTTTATTCTGATTGATGTGTGTTCTGTTTTTTCTTCAGCTTCACAGTGCATTTCAGGTGACCGAGAATGACGTGACCAGACTGTGGGAACAGTCCATCCTCAACTACAGAGAGAGGGATATTATAGTAGAACTGCAGTCCAGAAACCTCTCACAACAAAGACCAACAGTCACCTGAGAGGTGAACATAAAACACAATGACCTTCTCAGTCACCAGATGTGGTGGGGAACCTCCTCCATTCTGTTTAAAAGGGAAATTGTGCCACAGTTTACGTCAATAATCTAATCTCTTTGCTGATACAGCTTTAATAAAGTCCTGACATTTCACCCCAACAATGACTTCCTTTCTGTAATGACTTTCCATACAAAATAATGTCTTGAGTAATAGATTTAGGAATGAGAGTTGTTTTAAACTATAACGTAGATGATCATATTGTTATATAACATTAAACATTTAAAATCTTATTTATAGAAAGTTCACCTGAGAGTCTCCAGTTTACAGTGTGAACTCTTCAGTCCAGCAGAGAGCAGCTCCACTCCTGAATCCTGCAGGTCACTGTTATTGAGGTCCAGCTCTTTCAGGGAAGAAGTTTCTGACTGTAGAACTGATCCCAGATTTTCACAAGAGTTTGCATTAATATAACAGCCAGCTAGTCTGTAAAGGCAAAGTAAAATGGGGAACGTTTTGATCAGTTGAATGACGTGACTCTGCTCTCCATGAGTGACTTTGTTTTTGTTCATATCCTGATAATTAAATAATTTAAACTCAGTTTAAAACAGCAAACCCAGCCACTGTCTTTTTATGTTTACCACTGTAAGCAGATACACCCTGATTAACAGCATAGTGTCACAGTTTGTATGGGAGAGGGAAAGGGGAGGACGCCACAGAGGTTACTATTTACAGGTTTTAATAAACAAAGAACACTGAACAAAAACAAACACAATCCAAGAACAGAACAAAACACAAAACCCCGGCTCTAACCCAAAAGGGGAAACATTGTACACGATAAACTGAAAACAGGGCAATCACAGAGAACACAAGACCCGTGCTCCTCAAACAAACAAAGAAAAACAAAACAGGACTCAGGCTTTTGCTTCCACAAAGCTTCACGGCCAGAAAATGTGGGTACAGGCTGACGGTGCAACTCGTGCACAACCTTGGGTTAAAACAGAGGAACACGGGCCTGAAAAACACAACAGGGAGACAAGAACATGAAACATGAAAACACAACATTCACGGCAAGGAGACAAGAGAAGACAAAGCAAGATCAGGTCAAGACAAAAGACAAATACAGAAGAACATGGGATCGGCTGGGGCTTTAAATAAGGGAAACAAACAAGGAACAGGTGAACTAAAGGTGAACGAGGGACAGGTGAAACTAATAGACAGGGACGTGATACAAACGGAGCAGGCACACTAGGTAGGGGACAAGGGAACCAACGTAAACTGAACACAAGTTTGGGGACGAAGAGAAAACAAAGGGAGAAAGGGAGTACAGGAGGTAAGACAGAAAGGAAAACTAATACTCGGGAGACGGGGACCGGGTTCTACGAGGCGGGGACGAGGTGGCCGTCACACATAGAAAGTTTCCTACCATAACTATCAAGCCATTTTTGTAATAGCATTAAACTTAGAACAGACCAAAAGAAAAATCATAGTATATTAAACAAAACACTACATGTTTGTGTGTTGATATTTAAGTTCATAGTTTTCAGTTTATTACACCTGCTTTATCGTTACAGTATGAATTCACAGAAGACTGACCTGAGAGTCTCCAGTTTACAAAGTGAACTCCTCAGTCCAGAGAGCAGAATAATGTCTTGAGTAATAGATTTAGGAATGAGAGTTGTTTTAAACTATAACATAGATGATCATATTGTTATATAACATTAAACGTTTAAAATCTTATTTATAGAAAGTTCACCTGAGAGTCTCCAGTTTACAGTGTGAACTCTTCAGTCCAGCAGAGAGCAGCTCCACTCCTGAATCCTGCAGGTCATTGTTACTGAGGTCCAGCTCTTTCAGGAAGGAATTTTCTGATTGTAGAGCTGATCCCAGATTTTCACAGGAGTTTGCATGAATATTGCAGCCAGCTAGTCTTTAAAGGTAAAGTATTAAACTTAAAACAGACCAACAGAAAAATAAAATGTTGTTAAACAGCAACATACATGTTTGTGTATGTTTATATTTAATTAGATCAGTTTTCAGTTTATTACACCTACTTTATCACTACTGTGTGAATTCAGAGAAGACTCACCTGAGAGTCTCCAGTTTACAGTGTGAACTCTTCAGTCCAGCAGAGAGCAGCTCCATTCCTGAAACCTGCAGGTCATTGTAACTGAGGTCCAGCTCTTTCAGGGGACAGTTCGCTGATTGTAGAACTGATTTAACAGTTTCCCAGGAATCCTCAAACCTACAACAGCCTCTCAGCCTGCACAGGAATAATAAACACATTACATGGTTAAGCTGGATGCTTCTCCAAATGAAACCATCACAACTGGGTTGTCAGGGTACGCTAACGGGCTAAGCTAATTGGCCTCCAGAACCGTCTGCAGGCTCTCTTCATCCAACACTTGCTGCCTAACAATGGAGTAGAGGACCCTTTTGATGGTTCAGATGACTCTCTCCCATGAGCTGCCATGGTGTGAGCTGAAAGGAGGATTGAAAGTCCATTTTTTTCCCTTAGTTGACAGGTTTTGATTCAGAAGCGCAAATGAATTTCTCAGTTCACATTCTGGCCCCACAAAGTTCATGTCATTATCAGAGAAAATCTCCTGACAAGGCAGGTGAATAGGACTCCATACTTCTTTACCATCACCCGGCCTCTCTTCGTTTCAATAGGGCCAAAGTAATCAACCCCAATATAGGTGAAGGAAGGATGGTCTGGTAACGCAGAAGACACAATCCCTTATGGTCCTTCTTGTGGCTGAATTGGCTTTAAGAATCCTTTGGCGGAGCTTTGCCAGCGTTTGATTTCTTCCCCCATGGCCAACAGAAATGTGAGTGTGCCTGATGAGCAATCTGGTTAGGTGACTGATCTCGGGTAGGATGACTGGATGTTTAAAATCTTCTGGCATTGCCATCTTACTCAGCCTCCCACCTACTCGCAGCACTCCAACATAATTGAGAATAGGGTCGAGTTTGTAAAGTCTGCTGCCTTTGTTGAGGGACGTCTTCCCTTTCTGCAGTGCTGACAGCTCCTCTGGGAAATGATGCTGCTGGACACACTGGATGGGAGCTTTTTCAGCACATGTGAGATCCTCAACTGACAGATGTTCAAAAGTCATTACTTTTGATCTTTTCTTGATGTCCTTTGTCTTTTGGCCTGAGAGTGACATTTCTTTTCTTTTCTTGCTTAACTGTATAAGCAGGTCTTTGAATTGCAGGAGCCTTGCAGAACCTCTTTTCAGGTGATCCCAGGAGGAAAAGTGTTGTATAAACTTGATGACTGGACCGTATATCTCTGCTGTTGTACTGAGAACTGCAACAGTCTTCTTGATTTCCGGATCATCATCAGAAACAGTGAGGGTGATCTCTGAAAGTCTTGGCCAAGATTGCTCAGGCTGCTTCAGAAAGTCTTGTCCATTCAGCCATTGTTCAGAGTTCAGAAAGGATTCAGCTGACATGCCTCGTGAGGCATCCTCCGCAGGGTTAAGGCAGCTGCGCAAATAGTGCCACTGAAACTTTTCTGACTGGTCTCTGATGGTAGTTACTCTGTTGGCTACATATGTTTGGAAGTGGCAGGTGTCATTTAGGATTAGGGGTGTAACGGTACAGAAAGGTCATGGTTCGGTTCACACCATAGTTCTGACATCACAGTTCGGTACGGTTCCAATACAGCAAAGTTAAGTAACAAACAATTCTAAAGGATGAGGCCTGGTTTGTTTTCGTTCATTTTAAATAAACAGCAGTGCATTAACCATGTTAATGTTTGGCTGTCAAAAAACAACTGAAACATCTTGTGTTATTAATAGAAATGTGTAATTAATATTAGTCTTACATAATAGAAAGTAAGTGAGATGGCAGGTATGGCATTCTTTTGCCAACTGGCAACTTTAGTTTCTTTTTTACAAAAATA
>JBBIGA010000083.1:27604101-27629760 GCA_037576975.1 Alestes dentex | reverse complement strand
TATATTTGCCAGTGGCAACTGCTTTTTTAATATTCTGGAAGGCCGAGTTTCCCAAAAATTTCATCACAACATGGCACTAAGATGGTTAACAATGTATCCATATGGCTTTTAACTCGTACTACCCTTCAGTATTTTAATTGCAATGTGTGAAATACTCATCACTGCCAGGCACGCTGTTTTTTGTGTTTGATGGACAGCACAGTCTGCAGGAATGTATTTATGGAAGCCAGTGAAATAAACTGTGTGGTAAATCATGTATTGGACTCTGCTATTGAGATGCTAACACTGCTAACTGGGTAGCCTGTGATGCATCCAAACATATTACTGGTCCTCTACTCAAAGAAATGAAGAGACCATCTCCAGGGCAGATTACTAACAACCAATATTGTTTTCTGCTCTTTTACTTGTGTTAATTTAGTGTTAAAAGGAACAATTTACCTATACAGGGAGTCCTTGAGTTACAACAGTCTCGACATACAACGTTTCGAGTTTATAACACCCACTCCCGCTCTGTTTACACCGTTAGCCTCGTATTTACAGACTACATAGGCGAACTAGTTTGGTCACATGCAGCTGAAGAATACACAGTAACACATCATATGAGTGAGGGAGTTTTCCTTTTTCTGTGGCTTAGTTGTCTTTTTATGATTTTACAACTGCGTTAGGATCGGTAAGTGACTTAGGCTGTGGTGTGTTACATCAAATTCGGGTTACATCACTGTCGAAGGAACGTATCTGTGTTATAACTCGAGGACTCCCTGTATAGTTGTTCATGTTTATACATAAACATAAATATATATGACAGGGGCAGAAAGACAATGGTACATTTTTCAAACATAAACAATGCTCACATGCTATTAGATATCGGACTGATCATTTTCCTGATGGGCCGACATGCTATTTGGGCCAACCATTTATTCATTCATTTATTTATTTATTGATCTGACAGGCGGTCCAACTGACACTGGGCTGGCCCAATCAACTTTTTTAACACCCCCACTTCCCCAGTGCCTGTGTAATGCATTTGTCAAAACAAAGTCAGCGCAGGAGTTTATTTCCTGATCACCGGCCCATGAAACACTCAGCCCATTGGTTCTTTTCTTTACTGACACGGGGCTGGTCCAATCATATCTTTAAACTCCTCCACCTTTTGGCTCTGTGCCAGTGTGCAGATGGAGAGAGAAAATGTAATGGGGTGCAAAGACACTGCAGAGAAAAAAAAAAGGATTTCAGGCAGACACGGCTGAATGTGCAAAATTATCAGATGATGATATTGGCAGTGGCGACAGTGAACCTGCGGTAAGCAGGACTGCTTCAGAACACTTAGGCTAAGTTATGAGTAAAGAGACTCTTGGTAAATCTGCATCATGCTAGACAGTGGTGGTTAATAAACTACCTGTTTGCAAAGTTAAGGTGATAACACACCAATAAAACAACTGTTTTGTAACATTTACGATCACCTGTAAAATAAGCTAATAATATCATCAGTGTTACCGCTAGGAGAACGGCTATTTATAACATTCTGTACACGGGCTAAAACAACAGACATTTAAATTAGTTCTTAATTGTCTTCCATGCTAAACTAAATCATCTTATTGAAAGTGAGAACATTATTTTTTAAACATTATTCTTCAATATTAACAGTGAGACAGCAGTTAATAGTCTAACAACGCCCAATCAGTCCAGGAGGCCCTGCTCTTTCGTAAGCCCAGATACAGGTTCAGCTGCACAGTCCGCTCCTTCCCTCGGAGCCACACAGAAAACGTGCTCACACTCTCACGCCTGTCTTGGTACAAAGGAGAGAGAGAGAGACAAAGAGAGAAGTGCACAATCACACACCCACAGCAGATCTTGGAGCGGCTTCTCCTCTCTGTCGTACCCTTCAAAGCAGAAAGAGCAATACTTTTTCTCTACAGTTTTATCCCCTCAATCAACTCCACACTCACAACCTGAATTGCAATGACCACGCAAAGATTCAGTGGTTCGGCTGGGCTTTTACACACACACACCTTCACACAGACAGCCAAGCATACGACGCGGACTAACACTCAATCACTTTGCTCATCGCGGGACGGGTGGACATGTCGTTAGGTTCCTAGCAACCCATAACCGAGCTTAAGTAGCCTCTTATATGTCTAAAAATTGCCATAAACCCAGCTTAATAAATTACCCTTAAAGAAAATTAAATGTAAAGGTAAACCCGTGTATGTGCTGTACAGTATACACTGAACTGCTGTCTCCCGCAGTTAATTAAGTGCGTTTTCTTTGGTATGTGCTGCTATTTTCTTTGGTATAAACAGTGTAAATACAGTAATATTTTACATTAATTTATAGTAATAAAAATACAATGAAATGTATGAGTAATCACCAATGATGAATGAAATTGATTGAAGACGAGGATTTACAGTTCATCGGGTGGCGCCTCTTCTTTGTATAGTCCTATAGGATAGTGACCCACCGGTTAAAGCAGACACTGGACAGCTTACTCGCTCATAGGCGACGTCCGCACTCAAACTTTTTCTGCCGCTTAGGTTAATTGCCAGGCGCCTTAGGAGGTGCAGGGCATTTGGGCAGCATCTTAGGGCTTTAAGAACGGCTTATGGCTTCATCGACTCGGACATGTATTTTTACCAAATTCACTCTGAGAACGGAAAACGTAGACTTTTATAACAGGGGCCACAGCAGGCCATTGTGCGTGTCTTGGAAACTTATGGTTTTCAAAACCAGCCTCAGAAGACTCTTGGCGTTGTGGAAGCTATTGTTTGCCAACTTGAAGAACAGCCTGACATCCATTAAAAATCTGAGGAATATTGAGGAGTACCGTGTTGACCAACAGTGCGCAGATGTTATTTGTGAAGCAATGAGAATGTTGATTCTGTAAATTCGCTGTGTTAAATCTAGACACAGTCTTTTTAACTTTTTCTTTTTTTACATAATTTGGCTTGCATTTTTTGGTTTACATATGTGCTGCTCATTTTATGTGTTAGTGGTGGTTAATAAAATAGCTGTTTACAATGTTATGTTGATGACACACCATTAAAACAATTGTTTTACAGCCGAATTAATCTCTCTCTCTATCACTCACTGTTATGCGTGCACACACATAAAATGCTCTCTTTTTTCCCCAAGTATTCATTAAAAAATTCAGCTGCATCATTTTGACTGGGTAAGTTCACAATTTATTGAATACTACTTTGTTGAATTCTACTTTGTTGAGTACTACTTTTATTGAATACTACTTGTTGGTATCTGTCCCGGCTTGTCATCTATTTTTTTTTTTTTGTTGTTGTTGTTTGTTAGGCTGTATGTAGCAGCCACGTTTGGCATCGAATGAGAGTTCTTTACCACAGTGCACACAACGAGCAGTCACACATCTGTGGGGTTTTGGATTTTTTTTCCTGATATGATCATTTTAGACAATTTTCTGCATGCACCACAACTCCAGCATTAAACATCTCCTTAAAACAATTTAAACTATATAAATGCTGCATGCAAGATTACAAATAAAATTCAGTTCAGAATGCTTAATTGTTGGCCACACATTACAATCACCAGTTACATACCACAATATACATTGCTTGTAAGCAATTTTATTATAATAAAAGATTTAACTCAAGTATTAGTTTGCATTAGTTTTCTTTAAAAACAACATGGCATGCAAAGGATACTTATACAGATCTTGTAATGTATTAAATAAGTAACAGAACAGATGTAAACAAAGATATAGTAGATGTAAACAAAGATATAGTAGAAACTTTACTTGTGATGACAACCAGTAAATGTGTGTGTGTGTGTGTGTGTGTGTGTGTGTGTGTGTGTGTGTGTGTTATTAGTTTGTTAGTATTATTTGTGTCAATTTTACCTACAAAAAAAAAAAAAAAGAAGAGGGACTTTTGAAATGTACTGAAATTTGAACCATGCTAATAAGGGTAAGTGGAAATGCTTTGGTAACCTGGGGAACTGCACAATTCCTCAAAGGCTAATAACAATTCCCTTTTAATAAAAAGAGGAAATGGGCAACAAAGATGCCGAGATAAAAACAGCTTGTTGGTAAGTTCTGGCTTTCATTAAATCACAAAAGAAAGTTGTCCCTATTGTCTTTAAAATTTGACTGATAACCAATAGTGGTTCAGCACAAACAAAGACTGTCTATAAAGTCCAGCCAGAGAAAGAAACTCATGTACTGAGACCTGTCCGTGATTTTTTCGACCTTTGCCTCTGCAAAACTTTCCTCCAATTTTCCCAGTGTTTCTTGGGTCTTGATAAAGAATGATAAATGACGTGCATTAACTGTGTATTTAATGTATCAGCACATTAAATAAATACAATTTTGTATTGTATTTAATAATCAATGTATCAACCTATACATGTATTTAATGTATTAAGTTTCATATTTAAAAATAATGTTTAGTCAGTGTATTGTATTTATTTGATGAAACAATATTTTTAGTAACGTATTTTTTTTTCTGTATATTTAAATATACTAGTCTCGTTTTGTTTTGAGATAAAAAGCATTGGTTAAAATGTTTGATAGGACTTTTATTTTGACAGGCTATGTTGTGGCGTGGTGTCACCAGTGTAACACTGCACATGCTAGTCATGTCAATGTTTACCGGTTGATTTAATGCCGTATTTATTAATTTAAAAAAATGTCAGAGTCCAGTTCGGAGCTCAATGATTACCTGGAAGGGAGGATCTCCTTCGAGGAGTTTGAGAGACGAAGGGAGGAGAGAAAAGCCAAACGAGAGGTAAATCCGTGGGTCATAAGTAGACTACAGTCTTGATGTGTTTGAGTATTTCAGAAATAATTTGAAATTTATCAGACATTCATCATATATCCATCATTATGCACCATATATTCGCCATATACAGTTAGTTCAATAAGTATTTGGACGCTGATGCAATTTCATGTAATTTCCTCTCTGTATATAATACTACAATGGATTTGAATTATAGTGGTCAAGATAAAATAAGAAAGACCTTTATTATTCTTTTTTAGGGAGATTCTTGTGTCTTTAGCATGCTCAGTGCAACAAGAAAGAATAAAAAATGCACGACAATAGAAATAAATAGACAGTTAACATTATATGTGTATTGTTTTTATTATTTGATGAAAATCCTTGCAGTCTGGAACCCATGAACATCACAATTTTTTTCACTTGAGAAATTCTTAAGTTGCTTTTACAGTTTGTTTTGGGTCTTTATCAATAGGCTCGGATCATGAGCTGTCCTTTTCATTCTCCACACTTTTACCCCTAATCTGATACAAGTTGATCTTGGTTTCATCTGTCCAGAGACCCTTATTCCAGAACTGAGCAGTCTTTTTAAGATTCAGCTTCGTCTCCAAGTCTAATCTGGCCTTCTTGTTCTTCAGTGTTACCAGTGTTTTGCATCTAGAGGTCTAAACCATCTGTATTTACATTCCCGAAGGCGTCTCTCGATTGTAGACTTTGACAGTGATAGGCCGACCTCCTCATGAGTGCTCTTGACCTGGCTAGATGTTGTGAACGTGTTTTTCTTTACCAAAGAAAGAATCCTGTGCTCATCCACTTGGGTGTTGCTGAGCTAACCAGTGGTTGCTATCTTTTGGATGGGTTTATTTTGATGGCCTCATTCCCTTCCATTCTCTGGACCTCATGTTGAGTTCCAGTGATCAACTACCAAATGCAAATTCAGTGCTTTGAATAAACTCCAGATCTTTCATCTTCTCATGGAATAAAGAGGGAACGGGTCACACATGGCTATAAACCTGCTTATCCGTCACATGTCCAGTTACTTTTTGAGCCACTGACAGTGAAGAAACTCTGTGAAAAATGGCCATGGTGGCGTACAGAGAGAAAATGACAAAATTTGCATGAATCTCCAAATGCTTATGAACCTAACTGTAATTATGCACCATAAATTCATATTATATTTGTTATATATTCACTGTATATTTCTTATCCAAATCTGTACCACAAAGATCTATAATGTGTAAAGACTGCTAGATCACTGCTAGATTTGTAGTGAGCTGTGAGCATCATCTTTCTTTACAAGACTGTAAATTCTGAATATAAATCTGAATAATTTCTACTCTCGGTTTGGTCAGAAAATGCATTTTTGTCAATATTACATTAAACTAATTTTGCTTCCAGGTTTTTTTTTCTTACTCCCTGAGCTGTGTATAAAAATGTGTCCCATGCATGCAAAGTGTTGTTTTTGGTTCCAGCAGGATGGGGGTGAGGGCTCTGATGAGAGTGAAGCTGTCCAGCAGGATGACGCCATTCCAAGCACTTCGAAGCAAATTCCCAGATCAGCTTGGGCACATCAGACAGGTTGGTCTGATGCCGTTTCTGATTCAGGGGCCCTAAGCAACATCCTCCACCCACTCCTGTTGTATTGTTCTGTTGGTAATATGGGAAAGTTGATATCTCATTCATGTTAATCATGACACAAACCTTAAGGAGCAAAATCTACTGCGATAATAAAATAATTATATAAGAGTATAACTTATAAACCTACGTTCTTTTGGGACCCCTTGTGGACATTAAGCAACTGTTCATACTACCTGTAACGAAAAAAGCCCTGGGGTGCCTTGAAGGAATAGTTTGTCCAACAAAGTCAAACATTCACAATTTTCTTCTTTGGAGAAATGTTGCTTCTTTCATTTAGAACTGAAGCTAAAAGGCTAACATTGCTTACTCAGGTCAGTAGTCACCCAAATCTTTTTTGTAAAACATCTCTCAATCTGCTCAAATCACACCCAGATCTTCATTAAGGTGAAGCAGACTTGTGGATGTGGTTTAGGACACAGTGTGACTTACATGCCCAAGACCAGTCTCTTATGACTGCTTTGTGAACGACAGCCCTAGTGTTGTCTGAAGCCGTACTGACTGTCTGTAGCGGGGAAGTTTTGTTTATTTTTGCAGCTCACATTAAGTCATACTGTGCCTTAAACTACATGAACAAGTCGCCCATTTCCATTTGAAAACCTGTTATTTTGCCCTTTTCCCTGATAGGCATTGCAGAGGAAGGAGTCAGCCCGTCTGTCCAGAAGGTCTTTGCCTCCATGCTTGGGGAAGGACTCGAGGAGACAGGGGATGAAGACATGGATGAGGATGATGATGACGGGGAGTGGAGAGATAGCGGTGAGGTTGAAGCTGATGATGACGAAGGTGGCGGCGGTGGCGGCAGCAGCGGAGTCACACCAGGAGACGTGTTTGCCCTGGAGATGGAGCTGAACCGGGAAAACAAGAAGATGATGAAGGTGTGATTTACATCACTAATGTGTCCATGCTGGAGAGATTGGTCAGTTTTTCATGCTTATGGTGCTGTCAGAGTTTGGTCAGAAATGTTTCTGTGTTTCAATTCCAGGCCACTTCTTTCTACCATAAATTAATAAACTTTTGCTTGGGGTGTGACAGTTTATGTGCTGGCCCTATCATCAGGAGAGTTTGACCGTGGTGAAACTATGTGTGTGTGTGTGTGTATTGTAGGAAAGACGGCCCCGCAGTAAACTACCACGTGCCCTACGAGGCTTAATGGGAGAGGCAAATATCCGCTACGCCAGGGGAGATAAAGAAGATGCTATCCTGATGTGCATGGAGATCATTCGCCAGGGTCTGTTAGATCTATTTACATTATGATCCCCATTCCTGATTTAGAAACTTGAAGCTTTCCTCACTACCCTACTACTAAATATTTAGAAATAATAGAGCTATTTATAGTTTTAGACACAGTTCTTAAGGACTTCAGTACCCATTAAGTAAGGTAATAAAAATCCATTTACTTAGCATGATTCAGGTCAGTAAATCAGGATCTAACCATTAAGATGGGGCTCAATAGGTTTTCTCAGCAGAAATGTTTAAAGAGGGAAATGTTAAAAGTGTTGTTTTTTTTTTTTTGTATGTAAAATGTCTCAGCTCCCCTGGCGTACGAGCCCTTCTCCACGCTGGCAATGATCTACGAGGACCAGGGCGACATGGAAAAGGCACTGCAGTTTGGCCTGATCGCAGCACACCTGAACCCCAGTGACTGCGAGGAGTGGGTCAAACTGGCCGACATGTCCCTGGAGCAGGACAACGTCAAGCAAGCCATCATCTGCTATACCAAAGGTCAGCTCATAACTGATCACCGCAGTAGCAATCACAGGGATTTTGGAGAAAACAATTATCTATGTCTGGAATTGGCCTGGGTTCTCTAAGAACTTGAAACTTAATAGAGCTGTGTGAAAGCCTCTGATTTTGGGATTCTGTTCGCTTCTCTAATTTTGCACAGGATGTAGTAAATTAGTAATGGAAGATATTATCGATGTGCATACGTATTACCTTTATCACCACACACCACAAACAGACTTGCTTATGTGGTTTCTGACACCTCGTAACACACTTCTATGTCTAAAAGCAGACAAATGTACACTGCTTAGCTGAAAACAGTACCGTTCCACTTATCGCAGATGTAACACAGCAGATGTAGCCAACAGTCACCCACAACAGTTTTGTAAGTCTAGCCCCAAAATATCTGTCTGATCAGACCACATGCAGTTTCTCAGTAGGGTAGAGTAGACTTGTCCATGTGGACACAATATGATTTTAAATTAGACAACTTTGTGTTTTAAGAAACCATCTCAGCAGAAAGGGTGCCGATCAAGAATCAGTTTTGTGCTTGTCAATATGGAGGAATCTGATCCCAGATCAGTCCTCTCCATTTTCATATTTCACAGTAAGTCATACCGAGTCCTAAACTACGTACACTCCATCTGTACTCAGCAGTTAGCAGTGTTGTTAAGCTGTTAATGATTCTCCACCGGGGGCCTGTGTTCTGTATTCCATCTATGTTCTGTATTCCTCTGTTGGTTAGCAATTAAATATGACCAGAGTAATGTTCGCTATCTGTGGGAGCGTTCCAGCCTCTACGAGCAGGTGGGAGAGCACAAGCAGGCCATGGACGGCTACCGCCGCATCCTGAGCCTTCTGCCCCCTACTGACGGAGAGCACTTCATGCAGCTGTCTCGCGACATGGCAAAGTGAGTCTCACAAACGCATACATAGTGGTTGCATGGGGCCGTTATTAGCGAGTTCTTAACTCATTGTTTTAACAATCACATCTAATTGTTAAAAAAAGTTGTTTCCTAAATACATTCAACTGAATTGAATTTGTTTGTGTGTTTGTGAGATTAGGAGTTACTATGAGAGCAACGAGTTGTCCTCGGCTATAGGGGTGATGGAGGAGGCTCTGGACCGCCACCCTGAGCTGGTCAGCCACGAGTGTGTTAACATGGCAGCAGAGCTCTATATAGCCAACCACCAGTACGGCAAAGCCTTACAGGTGACAGAAATCAGACTGCGTATTTAAGGGTCCCTCTGCGGAGGTGTGTGGAAAGCGACCGGATACTTGATGCTAGTGTCTACTGTATGTCTAGGCCTTGGTCAAGTTTTGTGGCATCACGCTGAAGAGAGAGTCAAACAAGCAAAAAACCGAGGATCCGACTGACATGACAACTGAGGAGGAGGGAGAACAGAAGGATCTGAAGGAAGCAAAAGGTCAGTATGGAGGAGATGCATACACTTTTAGAGGCCTGCAGTGAGCTGAAATATCGTCTTGTAACATCATCAAACCATCTATAGCAGTGTTTCAGATCATCAAGACCTATTTGAGCTGGATTGAGTCCAGTGCAGGATTAGCTGAAACTGCGCAGGGCAGTTGGTCCACAGGAGCAGAAACATTGCAGAAGAGCTGCTCCACCAGCTCCAACCCTAAATTACCTTCACTATATTGCTGAATGTAGCTAGATGGAGGTGAAATCTGTAGGACGGTAGATCTCCGACGATAGGGTTGGTGGCTGTTTCTTTCCACGAAGGCTTCTATAGCCAAAATGTCAGGCTAGAAGTTGTAAACAGATGTCTGACCCAGTTCTGTAGGTTTAGATGCATACTCACCATGCACACTCCAGTTGCCAAACACTTGAAACCTCGTTCTAGCTACTCACTGCTGTATTGTTCTTGTGTCGTGGCTACCTGTAGATGGTCCAGCCTTAGTTCCTCTTCCTGGTGCAATACACATTTTTAATTATTTATCTTTTATGGTTGAACTCCATATGATTCAGAGGAACGTTTTACATTGACTGAAAATGTGAACATAATTAGCTAGCACCAGATCAGTCATCAAGCTTGACACACCCTAGTAATACCACCACAGCCCATTGTGGGGCACACAGATGAAAAATACATGCATCTGTGCTTGACTCTCTGAGATCAGACTAAATGCATACTGCTTTTCTCTCTGCAGGAGAGATTTTGGAGGTTGTGGTACCTGATGATATTCCGGTAGATATCAGGGTGAAGCTTATGGTCTGCCTGATCCACCAGCATGTCTTCAAACCCCTGGATGTGAGTGTCACATTAATTTTATACCACAGTTGTGCATGATAAAGAAAAGGAACCCCAAAACGTTCGTCAAACGTGCTTTAATAACGACAGTTCCTTCCACCACAACATGCATAGTCTTTTTTGATGCACATAGAGCCCCGAAACGGTCCCAATATCAGCTCAGCTTTTGCACTATTTTGTTTTGTTTGAATCTGAATGTGGATTTTTCTGAAACTTGCTTCTCAGTGCTACCAATTTCGTAGATAAAGTATGATAGTAGATTAATACTCCAACAGGACAATCAAATTGATCCAATTGTCCTTTACCACAAATAAATCCAGTTAGACTGAACCTTCAACCTTCTTTCTGCAGCCAATGCTGACGTCTCTGATGGAGCAAAGCCCCGAGGAGCTGGGTGACCTGTACCTGGACGTGGCCGAGGCTTTCATGGATGAGGGAGAGTACAACTCCGCCCTGCCACTACTCTCCGCCCTTGTCTGCTCAGAGAGATACAACTTAGCCGTAGTGTGGCTCCGACACGCAGGTGCGTGTTCCTCCTGTTATCAGTTGGCTTTGGCCTACACTTTTTTTTTTGCTACCTACTCTCACTTTTCCCTCTGAGCTTTAGTCCAAAATAAGACAATAAAAATCAATCTTCCAATATAATGACCCAAGCTTGGAGTGTATCTCAGTCCACCTCTCTAAAATGGTAGGTCGGCTGACGCTTAGCCATGGTCACTCCACCAACCATAATGTATGTGAAAGTGACCATCCTGTCAAATGTGAACACACCACAGCACACAGTGTGAACAGCATGAAAGTCTTTCTCTGCATTTAACCCATTCATCAAGTGAAGCAGCGGGCAGCCAGGAAGACAGCGCCCAGAGAGCACTGAGTGGGGTCGGCACCTTGCTCCAGGTACCTCAGAGGTGCCACTGGCAGTCTTGGGAATCGAACCCACAACTTTCTGATCGCAGGGCGAACGCCCTAACCACTAGGCCACCAGCTAAATGTTTGTGTAAATCAAATTAATAATGTAACCCACAGCTGATTTAAATATTGAATATGATTATATAATATTCAATATGTGATAGTAAGTATGTGATCTTGGTTTGTCCAGAGTGTCTGAAGGCCCTCGGTCATTTGGAGGTGGCTGTAAAGAGCTACAGCAAGGTGGTGGACATGGCACCTCTGCATCTTGAGGCGCGTCTGGCTCTGTCCACTCTCCAGCAGCAGTTGGGCAGACCCAACTGTGCCCTGCAGGCGCTGGAGCCCATGTACGACCCTGACACTCTGGCCCAGGACTCCTCAGCAGCCCAGCAGGTGTGTGTTGGTGCATGCTTGAGCTTGTCTTTAAATGGGACCTGTTATAAATGGGTTTAATAAGTGAATTGGTCCAAATGGGTGTGTTCTGTGTGGGTTAGGAGCTGAAGTTGTTGCTGCACCGCTCCACACTGCTCCGATCTCAGGGCCGAACTGAGGACTACATAGATGCTGTGCTTACCATGCTGTCCATGCTGCTTAAGGTTTGCTCTTCCCATTCTCTGTCTCTCCTTTTTTTTTTTAGGTTTCTCTGCACTTCCACAGCTGATTATTTACCATTTTCAGATTAAACTTTAGAAGCCTAGAGAAGTCTGAGAAGCACTTCAAACATCTTTTCATCGAACAATAACACAAACTTGGCAAAATCCACTAAACACACAGTGCTGACTTTCATCAAATCTGAACCGTAATAAAACTTCTGATTTATTTATTAAGTAAACACATATGCAATTTATAGCAAAAATTTAAACACGGCATTTGTAACTACAAACATGCATGAATTTGTGAGATGCTGGTGTAGGTTTCCTCTTTTACTGATACACAATAGCAATTTGAGGCCTGTTCGCTCCCCCTTGTGGAAAGTGTTCAGATTGCTGAAAATGTTTTTACAATGACCCAGCATACCCTTGGGAACTACACAGGTGAAGGCTATCTCAGTATAAACACAGTGTTAGTGTAGGAGCAGCGCAGTATAATAAGATTAATGTTGAGATGTTGTTTGAAAGCACTGCTTGATGAATAAGTTCTTTTAACCTAATTTTAGACAACTGATACTTTTTCACTTTGTTATTCATGAGCTATTGATGGCTCATATAATCACCAAACTATAATTTATTCAGCACTGTTCATCTTTTTTAATGTTGATGGGCTAGTTCGGGTCAGCTCGGGACAGATTTTCTTTGAGCAATTTGATGATGTGGTTCGGATCAAGACATCTTGGTCTGAAAGTGATGGGGCTGTATTTGGGTTCGGACCAAAGTTTCAGGCCCAGTTACTTATGTGTACATATTGAACTGTAGTGACAAAATTGTGCTGGATCTGGAGCAGTTTTTTACTTTGCTTTTCCCCTGTAGGTGGCGATGGTGAGAGCTCAGGTGTGTCTGATAGCTAGCACCTCCTCCGGCACCAGGCACCTGCGACTTATCAAAGTATCCCGCAACAAGCTGTCTGAAATTGAGGACCAGGAGGCAGCTTACTCGGATGTGACGGGTAGCTGTTGCTTCTTCATCTTTGAAACAAGTGCCTTGTAATTTTCTGTTAATCATGTGTACATGTGTGTGCTTTAGGTAAGACCAGCGTTCTGTCTCGGGAGGACTGGTGGAGCCTTTTGCTGCAGTGTCTCAACGCTCTGTGTGAAGAGAAGCGCTTCACTGAGGCCGAACTACTGGTTGACTCCTCACTGGAGTTCTACTTGTTCTACGACGACCGGGTCAAGCGCAAAGAGCTGGAGTACCTGGGCCTGTCCGCAGCCATCCTGGACCACAACTTCCAAAAAGCCTACAACTACATCAGGTCAGTGTGTGACTACGAAACAAAAACTCAATACCACCCCAATCTATGTCAAGGGCCTACACCAGGGGTCACCAGTCTGATCCACAAAGGGCCAATTTGGCTGCAGGTTTTCATTCCAGCCAAGCAGGAGCTCACCTCCTATAACTAATCAATTGTTTTAAGACGGAGCCCTTCTGCAGTCACGTTGGCCCTTTCTGGACAAGATTGGTGAGCCCTGGTCCAAGTCGATGCTCATGGTGCACAGGAAGATCTCCATTTTAATTGGCTCAAGGTAATTTTGTGGAAACTGAGGTAAAGAGACAAGTTTAACGTGGCAACAAAACAATAAAAATTGGCAGCGGACAGTGGTAATATATTACGGCTCTGGTGATGCTGTATGTCTCAGGCTGATGCTGATGAACAACGTGGAGCAGGCGCAGCTTTGGAATGTCTTTAACCAGGTGACGCTGCATTCTCAGGACGTGCGCCACCACCGCTTCTGCCTGCGTCTCATGCTGAAGAACCCTGAGAACCACGCCCTCTGCCTCCTCAACGGACACACCTCGCTGGTGTCGGGAACGTTCAAACATGCCCTTGGTAGGTCAGCGGAAACGCACTGAACTACCGAACCCAAATCTTCTATACTCCACACATGTGCGCTGTTTATGAGGACACTTTTGTGGAATTTTGGGTAAAATTCAGCCCTTGCATTGATGGTAATGTGTAGAAAACAGCAAAATTACCTTGAAATACCTAAATAATGTTTAACATTCACATCGCAGCATTCGTTGTTTATTGCAAGGGTCATACGTGTGTCTGTTGTTTTCTAACACATGGCAAGATCTAAACAAACCTAATATCTGTAAGATACTGCAACTCAAAAAATGCAATACATACATTTGTAATAATACCAAGTTGAAAAGCTTGTACATCAATCCCTTTTTAATTGCAGTGTTCTCTGTGTGTCTTAATGAGCAGGTCAGTACATGCAGGCATTCAGGAATCAGCCCCGTGACCCTCTGCACAGCTTGTGTGTGGGCCTCACCTTCTTCCACATGGCCTCCCAGAAGTTCGTTATGAAAAGACACCCTCTGGTCCTGCAGGTTTGTTGACACAAACTAGGTGCAGTAAAACAGCGGAGCCATAATGGAGACGTTTTCCCCGACAGCACATCCCACAGTGTTGTAATTCTGCACAACAGGGACTGTGCATATATTTTGGGGGCTGAAATAGTGTGACTTATTCTTTCAGTCTTCGCAGCTCTGTTAAAAGAATAGTTCATATATATATATCATTTACACAATTTCACATTGTACAGTCAAGACATGGTTGGAGCCCACTTTTGTTTCTTCTAATTAGAGCCGGGGCTATAAGGCTAACATTGTTAACACTAGAAGTCAATAGTCTACCAAATCTTCCCTGTAAATACAGTCCCAGAACTTTTCTGGGTCCACGTAAACTCTCCAGTAAAGACGAACAGACTTTTGGATGTGGTATAGGACAGTATGACTTAATGTGAGCTGTAAAAATTAATGAACCTTTACTGTGTAGCCTTTTTACACAACAGGGTCTGTTTTCACAAACTGCATCAAGAGAAGGAATGCTGAGTCATAAATATGCCTAAAATAAATATAGAGGAATCTGATTTGAGATCAGTCCTCCACACCCCAGGTGTTGTCAGAAGTGCCTGCCTGTAGCAATGATGTTTTCTTCATGTTTATGGCTCACCGTAAGTCACTCCTAAACCACATGCACAAGTCCGCAAATCAGGCCCCACACTACTCTGTACATCAGTAGAAGGAGACCTCCTCTGACCAGGCAGCCGGTGGTCTAGTGGTTCGGGAGTTGCCCCTTCGATCAGAAGGTCGTGGGTTTGAATCCCAGGACTGCCAGTGGCACCACTGAGGTACCCTTGAGTAAGGTACCGTCCCCACACACTGCTCCCCGGGTGCTGTGTTCCTGCCTCTTGCTTCACTTGGTGAATGGGTTAAATACAGAGAAAGACGTTCACAGTGTGTGCTTTGCTGTGGAGTGTTCACACGGGAATATAAGGACCACTTTACTTTTTTATTTGGGTGAAGGATCACTCCCAGCACAGCAGTGGCATCGATGTGGTCGTGACGCGGTACCGTGTGTTGTGCCGGTACGAGTGTATCTGGCACAGTGGTGTTGCTGGGGCTTCACTGCCAGGTTTAGAGTGGTGGTCCACCACCTGAAATATCAACTTACAGTCAGCTCTGTGGCCAGAAACTGAAAACTGATGAAGGACTAGTGGATGACCACAACAGATAAGCTACCATCTCAAACAGTACACAAGCAAGGAGGAGCTACAAGGATTTCATAATGAAATGGACAGTGGTTGGATTTCAAATGCTTTTTATCATCACCTCTTTTGTCTCCTCAGGGCTACTCATTCTTGTGGCGTTACGTGGAGCTTAGAGGTCACTGCCAGGAGAGTTTTTATAATTTGGGTCGGGCTCTACACCAGCTGGGCCTGACCCACTTGGCCATTCACTACTACCACACAGCCCTCACCTTCCCTCCACTCAAGCTGGAAGTGAGTAGAGCACGTTTTTTTGTTTGTTTGTTTGTTTGTTTCGTATTTGCTTACTTTGAAATATAAAACTTTATAACTGGAAAAAAATAAAGAAAATCCTTTCAATAATATAAAAATATGATTGAATCAAAAACTGAAAATATGTCACTGCTATTGAAATGAACTTAAATAGTATAAAAATACAACTGTGTCAAGTATTTGATGTGAATAAACATTTGGTAATTTGGAGGTTTGAGGCTGATGTACCTAATGAACACTAGAAGTCAATGGTCATCCAAATCATTTCTGTAAATTAATCCTCAGAACTCCTCTTAACTCAGTTAAACCACATCCAGCTCCTTGTTAAGGTGGAGCAGACTTGTGGATGTGGTTTATGACACAGAATGACTCACGGTGAACTGAAAAACTGAACTAAACCTCTCTGTGTAGCTGGAGACTGTGGATGGCTTCTGTTCACAATCGGGTCTGTTTTCACAAAAGACACTACATGCTAACCCAGAATCAGTTTTTATGGCAACAATCATTATAAATCTAAAGAAATCTGATCACCCTAATAGCCCTGCTTTACCAACCTGTAGTTTTGTTCATTTCTATAGCTCACAGTAAGTCATGAATTGTCCAAAACCACATCCACAAGTCTGCTAAGCTTTAATAAAGAGTTGGATGAGTTTAGAGCAGGTTGAGAGAGGGATTCATTTTTCCACAAAGATTTAGGTAACTATTGAGTATTGTTTGCTAGCCACATCAGCCTCCTAGCTCCAGCTCTAAAAAAGAAGGCAAATTTGGACATCAGGCATGTCCTAACTGGTAATTAAGTGGAAATTTTGTACATTTTTGTTGCTGTTTCTGTAATGAGGAAAGTCTTAGGACATGTAAAAATTGGGACAATCAAATGAGGCGTGTACATGTACAGTCATCAGTGTTATAATGAGTAATAAAACTTTTGTCTCTTTGTGTTTGTGTTTGAAGGGGATTGATGATGATCAGGTGGATCTCCGTCGAGAGATTGCGTATAATCTCTCCCTTATTTACCAGGCCAGCGGCAACAAGGAGATGGCCCGTCACTGTATCTACACATACTGTACCATCTGAAGGAAGGGTGTGTGTGTGTGTGTGTTTCTGATATGGATTACACACAATACCACAATATATGTAAAATAGTCTTTTCTACTGATTATTTTTTCAATAAAACTTTTAAATATTCATTGCAAGATGTGTCCTATTGAATTAAATACACTTGGGGCTACATATTTGTTTAAATTATTCATATGGTAAAGTGCTCATGTCCTACACTTCTTTTTTTTTTTCTTCTCCTGAGCGCCACTTGGACTAAAGGTAAAGTAACATTTGGCAGACACTTTTATCCACAGTGACTTACAATCATTAGTTACAGGGACAGTCCCCCTGGCGACACTGGGTCTTGCTCGAGAACACGATGGTGGTGGGTGGGTGGGGTGCGAACCTGCAGCTTTACGGCCGTCGGGTTATCAGGCAAGTGTTTTGCCCACTGAGCTACTACCACCCCTATTACTGTAGCCTGGTGTACCAAAAACAGATGTATCTTTGATTTTAAAGTGACCACAGGTTATATGTAAATGACCTCTGCTCTGATTGGCCGCCCTGTACTGCATCCCATTCAACAGTCTAGGCTGGACCAGTCCTTAAACACTTTGTCTGCGGTTCTGCTGCTAGTTATGGAGGATCGCAAACTAGGTGTATAAAGAACTGTTCCAGCCCACTGAACTGAAAAAGTGTAGGAGGGTGATGCTCTTTATAGCTTCAGAAGGAATGGCTGGAGGTAAACCACCCTGCTGGTTTTTGTGACATTACAAAACTATGAAAACGCAAGCTCGTGCGGCTCCGTGAACTAATATGGACTATGAAGTGAAACGGAAACAGTGAAACAGAAATAGGGAGTGAAACAGACATATGGAGTGAAACAGCACATTAAACAACGTTTACACTCCATATCAATCTTATTTTTTAAGAAATGTGAGGCAGATAACAATCTTATTTTTTTTTTAATCGCTGTGATGCAGATAACTTCAGGCTCCAGGGTGGGGATACTTTCCCTGTTTGACTACAAGGGGTCGCCACTGTACAGCTGATCAGAGCCTGTTGAGCTTTATTGTAGGTAAATTAATAATAAACCCCATATATGTTTATACTGACCACGATATATATGTATAATTACATACATATAATTATGTTTTATATATATGTTTTGTCTATCCAAGGTTTTTTTCCCCCCCTAATATTACAATTTCTCTCCAAATGAGTTGAAAGAAGGTCTGTTGTAATAACAAGTGCGTGGGTGTAAACACAATAACAGTTCCTAAATAAAATTATTGTAATAAATAAATAATTAAAATGCTGCTGAAAATCACTCCTCCCCAGTTCCTCCCTCCCTCTCCGGTCCACACCGCCCCTCGCAGTGAGCTCATCCCTCCGCCAAGACAAATCAGAGGATGAGGGTCTCCAGCTCAGTCCTGCTCCTCCATCCGTCACCCCCACAACAACAATAACAAAAAGAGAAAGAGAAACACACCTCCATCTTTCTGGTTGGTGTTTGCTAGCACGGATCGTCCTCTCTCGGCGGGCTGAGCGGTATCAGGCGGGGAGGTGGTTTAAAGATGAGCCCGGCTCTGTGCGGGCGGACAGCGGGGCTCCGGACCCAGCGCGGCCGGGGCTGGCCTCGTCTGCCGTAGCCTCGCAGCCCCCGCCCCGCCTCAGCCGCGCCTCAGCTCGGGCTCACTGTCGGGGAGCCCCGCGGGAACGGGCCTCGGACTCCAGCTCCTCCCGTCCGAGAATGGAGAATTCCCCCGGCATCTGGTGAGTCCGGACTCGGTCTCTGCACAGTGAGGGATGATCTCTAGTATCGTTTTGTGTCTGAATGGCGAGCCGTGTTTTGCTGTCTGTTTTGTTTACATCGCAGTATAACAGGTCCCTGTTATTTCTGAGGGGGCGAAAAAGCCTTTAAGATAGAATTTTAGGTTAAGACATTTCTGACTAGGCATAAAATGCGGGGGGAAAGCCATAAGACCATTTGAGGGGCACATTGAGCCCCCCAGGCCAGCAGGATCCTGAGAACCTGTGACCAGAGAGGGGTGAACTCGGGGCCCCTACGCTCCAGGTTCTCGTATAGAGGTCAAGTTCACCCCTCTATGGTCTCAGGTTCTCAGGATCCTGCTGGCCTGGGGGGCTCAGTGTGCCCCTCAAATGGTAACGGGACATCTTTCTGCTGTTGTATAAAAACCTTTATGAGGTTTAAATGGGCTACAGGCTAAAAAACTGGTTGAACTGGGAGAAGCTGGAGAACTGGGAAACAGGTCTATGGAGGGGAATTTTGCGTTACATCACATTACATTACATTCATTTGGCAGACGCTTTTATCCAAAGCGACTAACAATATGATGACACATTCAAGTTTGAGCACAGTGTGAGATCCAGAGTGTTAATCTTTATGTAAGTGTAGTGTAAGTATTTGGAGAGGAGATGCTCTATGAACAGATGAGTCTTCAGATGAGATTTTTGAAACTAGAGAGGGATTCTGACACTCTGGTCAGCTTTGGCCGCTCATTCCACCAGCGAGGAACCACAAAAGAGAAGAGTCTGGCCTGGGTTTGCCTTGTGTGTAGGGATGACAGAGCCAGACGACATTCCTTGGAGTGGAGGCAGCGAGTAGAAACATAAGGCTGAATAATAGGAATAAGGTGGCTGGGTGCCAACCACAATGTCACTCTAAAGGCAAGAATGGTATAAAAAAAAACAGTAAGCTGTAAACCAAGTCATTCAGGGTAGGTTTAATGTGTAAATCTTAACTGTAATGAACTGATTTTCTTTACAGTGGTGGTCAGTGGAACCAGGAGTCTCAAATGTAGCTCTTTTGAATTGATCCAAAATGATCTGTGATGGTAACTGAGCATTTAGGGGCATAAAACTCTGTACACATCTGATTCCATTCGCCACCAGTGTGAACAATTTCCACTTAAGTGTTGACTCTGAATGACCGTGTTTACATCTCAACCATAGGCGGAAACAGTGGTGGAAAACCTTTGTCATGGCATCACATGCTGAGATTACAAGCGCCAAATTCCTCTTCCCAACACAAGTGGCACTGATATCTCAGCTACATGTGAGGCTGAGATGAAATGCCACTGCCTTGACTGGCACCCACACCCTTCGTGGGCCTTTGCCGAACAATCTCAAACTCAATTTCAGGGCGGCCTGGTTTTCTTTCACTCCAATATCACTGTTAGATTCAAGCAAATGTCCAAGGAACGCATTCATCTTGGAGCGGTGCCCCATCGCAGGCGGCTTAGCGTGTTCACAGCTCACATTTCAGAACAGCAAATTGTGTTTTCTGAAACAGTGAAAGAAGGATGTTGCCTGCTTCAGAGCTCTGAATAGGAAAAGGGGTCGCATAGGACAGCGAGTGGGAGCTTTAATGGTTTTCTTGTTGTTTTGCATTATTCATGAGCAATTGAAAAGGAAGAAAAGTCTTTGATTATTGTCCACAAAAATAGATGAAAAAAACAGTTGAATTTGGAAATGAACTATTCAAAAGGTGTAATCTTGAGTAATATTGTGAATTAATACGACATAAGGCTGTTGTGTCTGTACTGGGTGGAGAAAATTAAGTCATAGACCCCTGAAAAACAGGAACCAATGTTGTTTTCTGTACTACAATATACAATGGCCCACTCTCATTCCTGTCAGAAGAAACAACCAAAAACAGCCTGCTCACTCAACATGCTGGCTTTAAGTCTGTTTAGAAATTGGTTCTTGATATTACTTAGAACTAGGACTGTTTCTGGACTTTATAGGGCAAAGAAAAATACCTAGAAATAGAATAATTAGACTTGAAAAAATAAAAAGCATGCATAAATGTTACCGATAAAATACGCTGGGATTTGTAGGTCAGTGGTGATATCCTATACTTTCTCTGTACACATCTGCTGATCCCTGTACCTATAAAATGCAGAAACTGGGATGACATCTGCCTGATTAATAAATAGCTTACAAAAGGAGGTAAACTGAGTCAAATTAAAGCATTTTAGCACATTATTCCAGTGTCACCTACACATGCTTCTTTTTCAGATCGCAATAAACACATATAAATGCAAGTATTATTTTTTCAACCAAAGCTAATGCTGGTACCAAAATGATTCTGGTATTGTTGTGCATCCACAGTTGAACCAAATTCTAATGTGTGTCTAAGAAGCTGGTGGATCATGCTCTTCCAACATTTCTCCTTCCCCTAAGTTTTTTCCCCCTAAGCTGAAAACGTTTTAGCACCAGTCTGGAGAACGGCAGTGTTACTCCGACCATCACGAATTAAAGGCCAAAACCATCTAGTCAGCTTTCACTTTGTACCCAAGCTTTGGGCCTTTTTTTCTTTATAGGTGATGTAAATTCACCTATGTTACTTTTGTGCCTGTTAATAAGAACTCATGAACATTGAGATGCAGCCCTCCCAGGTAATGACTACGGGATGTAGGTAATGACTATAGGATGTAGGTAATGACTATAGGATGTAGGTAATGACTATAGGATGTAGGTGAGGACTATAGGATGTAGGTGATGACTATAGGATGTAGGTGATGACTATAGGATGTAGGTAATGACTACAGGATATAGGTGATGACTACAGGACGTAGCTATTGACTGCAGGATGTAAGCGATGACAACAGGATGTAGCCGATGACGACAGGACATAGGTGTGTCATGCAAAATTCTTCAGTGCGTTTGCAGAATTGCAACATGAAACTAAATGTAACCGGACCAAATGTATACAATATGTCCTAAACACCTTAAATGCATTAATAAGCTGTTACAGTGATCTGTTGCTTGCCAAATAGTGAGCCCTTGTTCCTCCATGCTGTTAAAGCTCAGGTCTTGCCTTTGTAGATAAAACTCTTGCCCTTTTTGTTTATGTGCTTATTAATTATTTTAAGGTATTCATGGCCTAATGAATAACCATTTGGTCATTTTAAACCATCCCAAACCCCTTTGTAAGGGCAGTTATATTGCAAAGTGGTACCCAACAGTTGCTAAATGCTAATCTCCTTCTAAGATGTTCAAGAGCTCTGCTGAATCAAGTGTAGACAAATGTCTGAGAAAGACATGACGAGTGACTCATGCTGAAGTGTCAAAAAGCAGAAAACGAGCCTGTTCTGAGGTGTTTGGAGCTGTATCTTCTTAGCAAAGTTAGCTTAGTTCCCAGAACAGTTCAGGTTCATTTCTAACCAAGACTGTTGTCAGAGTAACAGAAAACTAAAATCAAACCTGTTGTTTGGTGTTTGTTGGTGTAGACTCTTAGCTAAGCTAACAGTAACTAAAATTAGCAGGCCATGAGGCCCACAGACTCAGTTCCAGCTAACAGATGCTAAAATGACACTTTTGTTGTAAATGACACTGTCGGAAATTGAATGTTTTCTGTGGAGTGTGTAACTATTAGCTGTCGCTGAGTAAACGCCATACATAGGTTTTCTGAGGTGCTGTCTGGTCCTCATTTAAAAATTTAATAAGCCGAATGTGTTTACATAGTTTACTATATAAATCACATAGTTTTACTATATAGATGTAAAATAGAAATCTAGTTACACCATAATTTTTTTTTTCCCAAATACCACAGGATACCTTATTACTTTTTTGCCACCGGAAGCTAGGAGTCCTTACTAGTTAATTTTCACAATGGAAGATGTTGCAATACACAATGTTTCAGTGTATTGCAAAGTGTATTCATTTCATTTGTATTCTATTAATCTCAATTTCATGTTAATTCTGGCCTGTTGAGATATCCTTGTTAGCTTCCTCTCAGGATCTGGATGGTTTCAAACATCTGCTTTTCTGCCTATACCATAAACATCACGTTTTTATCAAATTTATGAGGTGGAACTCTGCACTTGCATTTGTAGCTCATAATGCTAAATTTCCTTTCTTGCTGCAGTAGCTTACGCAGGGCTTAAAGATGTAGATGATGCTTATCTAGACATGATAATATCCAGGATATTTTACTTGAGATGAAGAAATGATGCGAGTATTTCCAGTCTTTATTCTAGAGCTCATCCTCTGACCTTTCTGGACTCACAAGGGTCAATTACTGGCCTGATGCTAATTGATTTAGAGCCCCATATGCTTAATCGGTTTTCCCCAGTTATTCTGTAGGATCCTGAAGGGCACTAGGTACCACTGCTTGAATAGGGCTTCAGCAGTCATCCCCGCTGGCCTCTACCACCCTTTAATCTTTCCATTACCTGTATTCTGTTGGAAGTCATTGCGAGTCATTTAGTGGATCAGCGGTCAGTGCAAAGCCCTGATTAAGCTTCTGTCTGAGATGAAGTCGAAACTGAATAGGAGATTTAGAGGCAAAACCACTGAGGAAAAATGTGTGAAGAGATAACTGTATGCTGTCAGCACCTAGTAGGTGGTCATTTGCTGTGGCCAGCCCAGTGCCAAGCCACCTCTCGCTGAGGGCATCTAATGTGGTGTGTTGACCAGCAGTGTCTCGACTCGAATCACGTCTGTTTTTCCAAATGAAGTTGCTTCAAAGAGTCACTGGTTTGCATACTTCAGTTGTTTCAGTTCACACAGCATTTAAGAACGGATGGATGGCGACTGAGCATTTTCCAGTCGTAAAATAATGTTGTTTACACATACCATACACTAATTAAGCCATTATTAGTACAGCTTATTTTTGCCAAGACTCTTCCTCTTAATAGTCACACCATGGTCTATTTCATAGCCTTAAGAGCAAACACGTGCCAGCCTTGTTAACTGTATATTGCACACAACAATGTTACCGTTTATTCTGTAAGCCAGTGGTCACCAGCCCCTTCTCCTGGAGATCACCTGTCCTGCCCTGATAAGCTTCAACCTGCCTTCAACATGCTGTCCCTCCCTCCATACTTAACACCTCAGCCAATCTAAAAGAAGGTTATCACCCAGGGCAGGTGTTGCATATTGTGTCCAGAGCTAGACTTTTCAGGAAGTTAGATCACCAGGACCAGTATTGGTAAACAATTTTTGGGAGCAGATAGGCTTTCTTACATGTTTTGATGGGATTTGTAATATAAATGTGAAAATTTCTGTAATGTTCAGAGGCTTTACTTTAAGATATTTATTGAAGGATCAAAACTGGATCATCCTCAGTACAAAGCTATCCGAATGTCTGGTACAAGCTTCATTTGTCCAAAAAGCTCCTCTATTGTTGTCGTGTTCCTGTGTTTGTGTGTCTCACGTGTCTCAGAGATGCTACAAATTTCCCCTGTATGATGAGAGGGTTTGCTGTGTCTGAGTGAGAACATTGAGATGGCTTCAAGTCCAGTGGATGTGTCAGAAAAGAGCTCTTTAATAAGGCATGAGTCATTTGTGTTTAGTGCATCTGACCCTGCTAATGGAAGAACCATGATGAGGATTTCAGCTATCACACTTCTGCATCGCGACCAAACGTATAGAACCGAAATAGATTGATGGCAGAATAGCAGTGTGGTTGAAACGACCAAATTGTGCACATGCAGTGCACACCCAATGATAATTGTTAATCCCGTAATTTGAGCCCTTTTCTTTGTTACCATACGATGCTTCCAAGAACGAATCAGTCATGTCACACACTCTCAACTTAGCTGCAGGTGCTTGGCTCTTGTGCACTTCAGCATGCATTCAGTTACATCCAGTGATATCATAGATAGACAGGCAGCCTGTCTGCTGGGCTGAGCAAGACAGGGCCTGGAGCTGTTATGCGCTTGCACTGCTGCTAACCCACTGACCCTGTTAAGCATGGGCTCACTTAACACTTGTTGCCTGCGTTTGCCACAGATAATTAGGCAACTGTTGGACCCCTTGCATAGATGAGACACAAAGCACCCAACGGTAAATTATTGCTCTTGTTAAGGTACAAACCTGCAGTAAGTCTAATGAGTTTCATCTCCCGGTGCAACTGAGGTCCCAGAAGGTCGTAATCAGGCTTGCACCAGTTGCATTATCCCAGTAAAATACTGATATGCATTGCTGTTCTGGTATCCTGGTAAATTTCTGTGCTGTCATTTCAGCCACTTCAGGCTCACCTCAGTTTATAGTCACATGACCCCATATAATCCCAGACGTATTCTCAATGTATCTATTAGTAAGGCAGACTTACTTCTTCAGACAAGTCTCTCAAGAAGCCTTGATGGCTGTTTAAAGAACCCACATTAAGGGTTCTCCAGAAGAAACAAGCGTGAGGCCATTCTGACTAAAGCCGTTTAACAGTGTTCTTAGTCATGATTATCCCAAAATGTGGGTGATTAAATCTGTCCCTTTATGTTAATTAGGGGTTATCTTCACCGTTCAAATGCTAAGCTCAGCCTCATACTCCACCCACGAAGAGGAAAAAGAGCTATCCTATATTATTAAATGTAGCTGGTGGCCAGATCTGTCGACGGTTTGGGTCATGTGTTGCAGTGTCACTGGGTGTCCACACGTCCATGCAGTGATTTTCAGTCCAAAAGAACCACAGACTACAGACCAGACTAAATGCTGGCTGGTCATTGTTGGCAAACAGTGACTATGTGACTTTTCTAACAAGACAGATTGAGAAAAGTTATCTGAAAGTGAAAAGTTTTGTTTAATACAGTGAGGAGATGGTAAATAAGATGTCCTGCTGACAGGCACACCACTTTGTTTCACACAAGTCTGTTTTTGTTGTAGTGCATGTCAGAGAAACAACTCCTTTTTGTCAAAGTAAGCAGTTCTTGACTCTACTGAGCTGTCAGACCTTCTGGTGATAGCAGTCTGACTAACTTTAAAGTCCACTTGAATAAGAAAACACAGCCCCTTTTTCTTTTATAATGTGATGTATTTACAGTTATGCTCATAAATGTAAATACCCTGGCAGAATTTATGATTTCTTAACCATTTTTCAGAGAATATGAATGATAACACAAAAACTTTTCTTTCACT
>JBBIGA010000083.1:27555323-27569514 GCA_037576975.1 Alestes dentex | reverse complement strand
CCCCTTATAGTCACACGTGAAGCCAGTATGATTAAGACCACAGTTTCAATATGGATGATGATTTCAGTACAATTCAGTACTTATATGTAAATATTTTGTGGTGTTGTAACAAAAAGTCCCTGCAGATCCTGCAACACAGAGTGTGAATAAAATGGAAAGTTTGCAGAGCTGTTTCTAAAAGACATTGAATCCAACTGAGTGGTGGTGAGGTTGAGGGTCTTTTTCAGGGTCTTTATCCATATGCAGCATTGCTCACATTCAAGTAGTCAACTGTCACAGACTGCATATTACATCCCTATATCTGTAAAGAACAAATGTATGTTTTCAAGTCTTCACACACAATGAATATTGCTTTGCTGGAGCCATATGAGTAAGGCAAGTAATGTAATTCTCATGTTATTCTCTAAATGTATTGTGTGACACTGCTTACGTCACATTACTTTGTATTGCGTCACTCGCCTAGCTGTTTATTCTTAAGGCAAATTTTGCAAATAGCAGACAGTGGAAATGTGACCCCAGTGTAGGCCCCACAGTGAGTAGGTTCTGGGTTCGGTTCCCAGCCGGGGTGGCCAGAGGAGTGTGAAGCGTGCCTGTTCTCCCTGTGAAGGTTTTCTTCAGGAGCTCCTGGTGCCATCCAGAGACCAAAGACATGCATGTCTGGTGGACAGGAGAAGATAACTTGTCACTAGACGTGTCTAGGTGTGCACTGGTGTACGTCGCTCTGGATAAGAGCATCTGCTAAATGCCTTAAATGTAAATGTAAACGTAAGATGGCAGAGTTGTTAAGGTGTTGGGACTTAAGGTCCTGATTGGCTGACACAGATGTCCTTTAAGTGGGCAGAGGGGTTCAGCACAGTTTGGTACAGTTCGAACACACGCTCTAAACGTGATTATCAGGTGTGTGTGAGCAGAGAAATCCCCAAATGTTCCTGGACACAGACCTGCAGTACTGGATCTGACTTAAGCCTGTTTTGATACATTTAAAGCCGTTTCAGTGCTCTTCACCAAACCCCAGGGAAAACATAATCTGAGCTGTGTATTCTGGACCTTATGGATTCCATTGCTTGTTATAACCACAACAGTCTCCTAGTGTCATTTGTCCATTTGACTCTTTTTCACAGTGGTCCTAAAGCCTAGGTCTGCACTGTCTAGGAGGTCTGGCAGCTCAAACTTAGATTTTGGCAGTGAACTTTCACATCACCTACTGTATTTTCTTGTTAGAAGGACATAATCATTGTGCAGATACATGAAGGATCATTTTGTGGCTTGGCAACAAGATCATAGCCTACAGGGCTGTTGAACCAGGCTTGTTGAAGCAACCTTCGAACCAGGATGGCCGAGTGGTTAAGGCGTTGGACTTAAGATCCAATGGGTGCATGCCCTCGTGGGTTCGAACCCCACTCCTGGTATATCTGATCTTTAAATGGTGATTTGAGGCTGTCTTTAGTGGTGAATAAGAGAGTCTTCTATCTGATGAGGTATATTTGGATCTGAATATTGAATATGGTCTTTCCTGCACTTACCTGGATGAAAACCAACATTTTCATTCAATGCCTGCACTGTTTATCTTAACCAAAGGTGCTGGAGCCTGCCCCCTCCTTGTATATCTGATCTTTAACACTGCCCCCCCCCCCTTTCAGAACAGGAAGGATTCTGCTGACTACTGAAATAACTGCAGTCCTAGTTGTATTGAGGGAAATGGAACTAGGACGATTTCTCATAAATAGCTATGGAAGCGGCCTTAAAAACAATCCCTGTAGTGAAGTTTATCTGCTCAGAAAGTGAAATAACCAAGCTAAGATCCTACCACAATCAAAACCGGTTTCATTCATTCATTATCTGAGCTGTTTATCTTAACCAGAGGTGCTGGAGCCTGTCCCAGAACTCATAGTTCGAAAAATGGAGGTGCACCAGGATGGCTGAGTGGTTAAGGTGTTGGACTTAAGAGCCAGTGGGCGCAGGCCCTCATGGGTTTGAACCTCACTCCTGGTAGATGAAGACAAAAGTCCTTTAAGGGGACACATGAATGATATAAACCAGAGATTCCCAGATTAAAGTAAACCACCACCTATCCCATTGTGTTAAAATAAAAGTATGGAGCTCCAATGCATTGAAATGTAGCCCCTCCCAAGTACATAGTAGACTGGTTTACCCAAAAAACACACAGGCAGTGTTAGAACCAATTGTGTTGAGCAGCAGAATGTTTTAAATAAATGAAGTAGACAAAAGTTAGAGCACTCAGAGGGCATGGAAATGTAGTTGAGTAAAAGTATAAGCTTTCAGTGGTACTTAGATGCAAATACTTAAGTGTAATGAGAAAGTACTTGAGTACAAATCTTTGTTACACTTTTGTGAACAAAGTATAAAGTGTATAGAGCCATTTCTGAGTTAGAATCCAATCTGATCAAGTGGAGGTGTGTCTGTTGGTCACTCTGGGGTCTTTATCTATCAGTTTCATATCGGCACCTCGTAGCTGTTCGTTCATAAGGCATGTTCAGTGTAGCTTTGATTGCTTAATGAAAATGAGACAGCAGGGGTGCCAACAATTCCAAAGCTGACTGCGCGTGCTTCCGCACCCAGAAGTTGGTCAACATGGTGCGCTTTCTGTGCCCGACCTCACCCCACTGACCAACAGGGGGAGCCAGCAGTATCTGTCGCATATCGTATGGGTGGGCGATTTGACATTATGATAAATGACATATTAGATGTTCCCACATGACATATGTTGTCTCACTAATGTTTCTGAGCATGTTGCGAGTATCGTCAGTATGACGCTGACTGACTGGATGTTTAGTGAAAAGTGAAGTGATCCCTTATAGTCACGTGTGAACACACTTATTTAACCCATTCAGCAAGCGAAGCAGGGGGCTCCCACCAATGAGGGGCGCCCGGGGAGCAGTGTGTGGAGACGGTACCTTGCTCAAGGGAAGTGGTGCCACTGGCACCTCCCTAACCGCTACGCCCAGAGCCACCCCAAATGGTGGTCTGAGGTTTCACCTTACTGCTGGGAGAGTAAAACAGTTCCAAGGGTCCAAGCCAGCACAACCATAAAGGACATCTGTATCCAGCTACCATGAGTGGGGTTCGATATGATAATGGAGGAGTATACATTTAAAAAAAAATATATAAACAATAAAGTGTTTGTGCCATGATGCCCCTCCCCATACCAACTCCTGTCCATGAAAGAGGAGGATATTCAGCCACAAGAACAGGAAAAGACCATTCAACACCTCATTTTGTTAAATGATGTGCCTTTTATCGATCAAGAAGCAGTGAAAGCATGAGCAAAACACAATTACTATTACACAAACATTCTCTGTAAATAGTCTCAAAAACAAACTAGCTGTTTCCATTGCTTTTACAGGTTCATGTGTTATCTACAGGAACAGGGATTAAAACAAGAAAGAAAAAACAAATCTAGTACTTGAATCGTATTGATCCCTCTTACTTAGGTCAATTTTGCATGTTTTAGCAGGGGTGAAGAGGTACTACTCATGCTAAAGCCAGCCATTTTTACAGTGTCAAGATGTATACGTTTCCAGTTGGGATTTTAATTCTAATGGGTACCCATAAATCACTAAAAACAAAACGGACTTTAAGTGCAACTTTAAGGTTTCATTGCCCCCATCATATAAGCCATCTACATGAGGTTAGGTAAGGAAAAAAACCAATAATGATTATATACAAGTATCTATGTATATAAAATTATTATATTTAACCATGTACAGCTTGGTGGTAGCCTCTGGTAAAGACACTCAAAGAGCATCAAGAGCTCCATTCACCCTTCCTTCTAAAAGTGGGCACTTTGAGAAGAGGAACACAACTGAACTCAGCAACGTGGGAAACATTCGTAAAATTATGATGTAAAACGTCCAACTGAAAAATTTGGGAAATCCCAAATGGCATATTATTTGTACACTTTCTGCAAAAGGGTTGGTTTGGCATTTGAAGACTACGCAAACCAGAATAGAAAACACCAACCTTTCCCACTATATAGGGGGTCTTATCATGCTCAAAGATCCCGAGAGAAAACAAAACTGATTAGGCTCCAAAGAGCATCTGGTTAAAGCTGCTCCATTCCCACCAGCCATTAACATTAAAAACAATAATAAGGGCGAGCTGGGGGCAGATTGTGTACTTATTTAGACTTTGTGCAGAATTTCACAAGTGCTAATGGGGTTACAACAAACAAAACCATTGAAAAACATTGCAAAGGACACTCCTTTTGCGGGATTCTTCAGTCATCTGTAGAAACATTAATTCCATTTAATGTTTCAATTGTGCAAGATTAGATATAATGCTGTCGAATCGTCTGAAACAGTACACGGCTTCTGGGCTCCCATAACATGTGCAAGGCATACATTAAACTGCTGATTACTTCATAACTGACTTACATTCAGAAAAAAAAAATCCCCAACCCTAAACATATACACAACAGTATATATTAACATGGCTATAAATGATAAAACTCTTCACCACTATAAATATAATCTTTTCCAAGTGCTTGTATCTGCCATGACACATACATTCAGTCTGGCCAGTCACTTACTGAGCTCTATCTTTGCAGACAGTAAGGTCTGATGTTTTCTTCTCGAGTCAGTATAGGAATCCACCTATACTGGGGGGTGGGGGTATTTCACAAAGCCTGATTTCTCAATAAGCTAGGTAACTTAAGCCTGTAAGTCTATATTGGCCAAGAGGGATGTAACTGATGAACGTTCCTATTGGGCAATCTTCTCTTCAGACATGAGTTCAGCTCACTGTGAAATAACTCTCAGGTTGTTTGTGACTTTCTGCAGTTTAAATTTCCTCATCTTTAGTTGGGAGTGGCTAAGCGTGCAATAACCATGGAAGCATAAAAGAAGAAAATCCAGACTGGCCCGTATGCTGATGGAGATACCAGACACCATGTGCGAAATTTAGGCAAGATTCGTTACTAAGCAGGATATCACTTAGGAGAAATAACCATAAAATCTCTCAGATTACGTAAGAGAGATACCTATACTTTTTTTATTTTTTTTTTTGCAATGCTCGTCACCCTACAAAATTATACCTGAAAGGCAAAATCAGGGACAATATGTGTTTCAGCAAGAGCGCTTAGTTCAGATCTACTCCACCAGTTCACATAATTGTGGTTAGTGAGCGTGGTGAAAACTGACCTCTGCTCAGCACTCTGGTATGCACCACTAAATTTAGACTTCATTTTTTGTGGTTTGTTTTGGTTAACCTGTTCTCCAGAAGAAGAAGAAGAAAACAAAATCAGTCACAGTGATCTCACCGCAATAAAACACAAATAGCAGAACTGACAAAAAAAAATGATCTTCAGACCTTTTCATGAAGCATACATGTCAGTGTATGGTGTAAATTTGTATCTACATGGGCTATAAATAAAAGGGACAGTTTAACAAGGATGGTGGGCAAGCTAGGACTCCTGCTGGTCAGCCTGCTGTTGCTGGCTGCTTGGGGGCGTGTCCGTTGCTGTTGGATCGTGTCCGTCAAAACCTAGGCCCAGTCCCTCATCCATCTGCTCCAGTTCACTTTGGTCCAGAAGCTCAAAGTCCTCCTCCTCGGCAGGAACAAGCGTTACGTCCGGCTGCTCCTCGGTGCTCGCTTCGGCGGACACATCCACGTCCTCGTCACTCGCCTCTTGGGCCACGGGTGATTCAAGAGGTGACTCCATTGGACAAGGCGGTGTCTCAGTGGGAAGGAACTCTGCCATGGAAGGCCCCTCGCTGGCCTCGGTGGAGCGCAGAAGGGCCGAAAGAGTGTTCTGTACCACAGTGGAGATGGCTGTGCTCACAATCTCCTCGCTGAGGGCTTCTAAGGACCGGGTGGGCCCTTGAGCGCCCCGAGCTGTCGCCTCATCCCCGGTTCCCGCCGCGCTCCGGTCAGCACCAGAGGATCGTCCGTGTCCATTGAAATGTGTGTTGACAAAGTGGAGCGGGGAAGCCAGGTGCTGAATGAGGAGGCTGGTGGGGCTTTGGGAGTCCTCCTGCTGCTCCGTGCTGCTGCCCTCGGCACGGCCAGAACCAAGCACGCCCAGAGGAAAGTGGAACAGACCAGGCTCGATAGATGGGAACTCATCCACGGAGGGAAACTCCGGAAGATCTCTGGAGAAGCTCTCCTCGGGTTCACTGTGCACACTCTGCTGGTCCAAGTCTGTGAGGGCAGCAAGGCAGAGATGGAGAATTTGAGATTCGAGCTCTAAGACAAGAGCACAACAAACAATGACAGGGAATGTTTAGAAAATGAATAGCGTCAAATATTTTAGCACAGCGTGAATTTGGAAAGCATTCTAGAACAGTGTGAATGATGGAAAAGAAAGAAAAAAAAACCCCCAAACAAACACAGAATACCTAACACACCTGTGTGATTATGGTTAGTGTGCAACGAATTTACACTTTACAAATAATTTCATGAAAGGGCACGAGTTCCTGCCTCAGAGTCAGGATGATGGCTTCAGTTGTCGTACTCTGGGTGCCAGTTGCAGACAGAAAGCACAAAGGCTGCCTTTGTAACTCGCTCAAACCAGTGACTTCAACCAAATTCTCTTCCAACTTCACCTCAAGTCTTTACATTCTGACACCTGTCCATCCAGAAATTCTGGATTTCATACACAAAGACTAAAAGAATGGCTTTTAAAGGTAGTAGCAACCAAAATGACTGACCAAAAATGTGGCAAGTAAAGAGCTCTTAACAAGAGTAAAAAAAAAATAAAAATTCTCCTCTAATCACGCTGCTCTTCTGCACTCAGACAGCAACATTACTTACTTCAAAACATACAATCTAGAGACATGATATTCACCTCAATTACTACTGAGGCACACATATCATTATTGGAAACATGAGCTGGTAGTAGAGTCATTCGCTGTGTAGTCACTGCACAGACATATACTGAAGGTAAACCAAGATGAGTTGAGTAAAATGGTCAGGCGTGAAATTTAACCATGCTCCACAGCAGGCATGTCAAAGTGGGACCCTTCAGGGTAAAGGCTGTGCAGAGATTAGCATTTTCCTACTTCTAATGGAGCCCTTGTAAGTTAGCCATTGTGTTTAATGAGGCAAAATGCTGAAGTCTACAAAGCTGTGGCCCATGAGGACTGGAGTCTTCAGTACCTTCAGAAACGTCTGTGAGCTGTGGGGTAGTAGCTCTAGACACAGAGAAGCCCCCACTCTCCAGGATAGAGGCCTCCTCATCAGAAAGCTCAGAGTCTGTGATGGCCATTGCCAGGGCAGTGGTCTTCACGTCCACCTGAACAAAAGCAGAGAAGACAGTCAGAAACCCGCAATACAAGAGTTAGGCCAGAGAGGAAACATATGCTAGAACAGAATCAGGAGTAAATAGCCAGTGTCTACATGTTATATTTACACTGTACCACAAGGTCACAAAATGTGCAGGAATTACAAAATGTAAATTAAAGTGGTGTATTGAACTTGGGGACAAATTTGTTCCAAACCAATCAACCCGTATCAGGACACAATACCTGTTCAAAAATGTGATGGGTACACTTACAGTGGGGGCAAAGCAGGAAAGCTCTTCCTCGCTCTCACTCTCCGTTTCGGCTCTCGGTTCATCTCCCTCATCCTGCTCTTTCTTCACCTCTGCATACACATACTTCATTAAACAGCGTGAAATAAGACAGCTTACTCTAATACCTACTGGAACGTTATGATCCAAATTTTCACATTAGATGGTCTAGACGGTAACTGGTAATTCCTCTGAACAGTTTTATGTGACAAAAGCAGCTATTGGCCGATCAGTTTAGGTACTAAGGAGGTCACTAAAACCAACACATTTACATACAACAAACATTACACTAAACCCAAACCACCTAACAAGACCTCTCAACGTGTGCCATGGTATCAGGCACAAAACACTTTTCAGGTGGGGCCATTCTTGGATCTAGCTACTTTATCCAGAAAATCCCACAGATGCACCACCAGACTGTTATCTGGGGAATTCAACACCTTAAACTGTCATGTTTCTCAAACCAGTCCTGAACAGTGTGGCAGGGTGCATTATCCTGCTGAAGGAGGCCATGAGGGGGTGAACTTGCTCTCCAACTATGTGTAGGTAGATGGTCTATGTCAAAGTATCATCCAAATGAATGCAGGACACAAGGTTGTCCAGAGGATCACACTCCTCCTGCTGGCTTGCCATCTTCTCATTCTCACAGGGGTTAATATGGGCACTCTGACTGGTCTTCAGCTTCAGCAAGCTGTGCTGCACCGTGTGTTTTGACACCTTTCTATCATAGCCAGCATTAACCTCTTCACAGGATCTACAGTAGCTCTTTTGCCAAACCGGCTAGCCTTTGCTCGCCACGCACATGGGCAGCTGGTGGCCTAGTGGTTAGGGCATTCGCCCTGCAAAATTTTTTGGGCTAGGGGCCCCTGGGCATTGGCCCCACGGGCCCGGTCCGTAATCCGTCTCTGACTGACCTCTGCATACCAGGAACACACCACCAGACCTGCAGTTTTAGAGATGCTTTGACTCAGTCGTCTAGCCCTCAGAAGTCGACCCTTATCAAACTCTGACATCAAGTTCAAGAACTTATTGTTCGCTTGTTGCCTAATATTTTCCACCTCTTCACAGGTGCCACTGGATCAAGATGATCAATGTTATTCACTTCACCTGTTTGCGGTTTTAACATTGTGGCTGATTGCTGTATAGCCACCTATTCAGGCCACAGCAGGTTATCCTCACAAATTCACTGTGAAGAACAGAGGTCATTTACATATACTAGCCTTAAAGACACAGTAATAAAGACAGCAAGGAAAGCTCACTTCTCTTGTCGTGTTTGCGGTGCTGTGTGTCTCCCTTCATGCTGTAGTCCAGTTTCATCAGGATGGGCTCCAAACCCGTGTACATCTTCTGGATGAGCTCGTGGTACACGACCAGAGGCCACAGCAAGACACTCAGCACTACACAGACAAAGATAAACATTTCTGTTCACCTGCAGCATCCATCTAAAAGAAATACACTACTGTGTTAAGACACACCTTGTCTGAACAGCTTTCCACATAGTAAATTCTAAAGTGCTGTAAAACCTGTCTGACAAATACACAAGGAGTGCAAAGAAAGCAAAGCAATGCAAGCAGTACAACTCACATATAATGTAGGAGATCATGACTCCAGGCACGTAGTGGCCGACCACAGCAAGCAGGAGACACCCCGAGCAAGTCATCACACAAAACTGAAAGAATGAACAAAAAGCGAAAAACTACTGTCAAGGCAAAATACCCTCATCTTTAAAAAGAAACCAGTTGTTCCTTACATACGAGTCAAATGAAACACTTAGCATGACTGCCATTCCACATGCAGAAGAATGAAAAATAAGAACTGATTTCACTGATTTTATAATTCTGCCTAATTCAGTAATTAAAAGTTAAAGAGAACTGTGATGGTGGTTGGAACCAGATGTCTGAAGCATCTCTTGTATCCAAAAGATGATAAAGCTACCTTGCGGAAAGCTACAACATTAAAAAGCGGCGAATATGTTCCATGACATCTCAGTTCTTGTTTCATGAGGTTTAGGTCTAATGTGCATTTTTAAATATATCCATGGCAGGGGGATACATTTTGGGTGTAATCCAAAGCAGTCTACCACGGAAATGTTATTATAATACTAATGAACCTTGAGCAGCATTACATATAAAAACTTGTAGGATAGTAGGATAGTCTAGTGGATAGTAAAAAGAAAAGTAAACTATTGCGTAGCAGACATCAAAACCCCTGGTTCATCACAATTGTGATTAAATCAGTCTATGCTATTCTCGGCAAGTAACAATTTCACAACACTCGGTATGACTTTGTTTACATCGCAACCACTGAACTATGCATGAAGTGGATTTCCCCTTTAAGTCTCTGAGTGATATCACAGCGACAATAACAAGGAGAAAAGCATAAATGCGCCAGAGACCTGCTCTCATCATCTGGGGAATATGTGCATCCCTCACCTTGCCGTGATTCTGCCGTTTGTACTGGAGCATCTCTTGGATATAGAGGCTACAGGTCAGGTAGCTCTCTGCAAGATGGTGGCTCAGTTCAGCCACGCTCAGAAGCCTGGGATGGACACTCATACTCTCTCTGCATCGGCAAACAGATCACAGAACTGGGGTCAGTGCTTGTTATTGTATCTGCTTGTGGCTGCACGATATCCACCACCAAGGAACGATCAATTCCAAGAAACCACAAATCACAGATCCAATTATCCATACAAACTTGAGTTTGAAATTACGTGGTACAGTAAACCCCCCGCTTACTCGCGGTTCAGCAGACTTCAGTCTCTCACAGGTCTTTTTCTGAGAACCGAACTGTTCTCAGAAACCCCCACACATTCACGGAAACTGCAGATATCCTCTGCATTTGTTTTATTGCTTTCGTTATGTCTGGGCCTCGTCCGGCACGCCCCCTCGTCCTCATGCTGGTTGTTTATGTTTGGCCGCGGCAGTTAGCAATGCAATCAGACGCACTTGAACGGAATGAGCCTCCACTGCTCAGCAGTTCAGAGTACACTGTACAATACGAATATGGGCTTATTTTTACATTTTCTTTAAGGATAATGCATTAAGCTGAGTTTTAAATGAAATTTAGGTGTCTTGGGAGCATATTTGGGGCATATTTAGGGTTTACACTATAAAAAGGCATTTTGTTTACCACATTACAAATCCGTGTTTTTCCAAAAATACGCGGGTGCTCTTGGAACGTAACCCTAGCGATTGTCGGGGGTTTACTGTCTACCCCTTTAGGTTGAGGTTATGTATTTAATAGTGTAAAGTAGTGCTCCCATTTAATAAAATACACAGTTGTGTACATATTTAAACAGAAAAAGCAATTTAACAGCACCAACTGCATTTCTATGTTCCGGCCAAAATATTATTTCCACGACTAAATTTGAATTCTAAATATTTATAATAACAAGAGAATAAACTAAATCAAGCACCAGACATGCAATGCTTATAAGCAAAAAGCGTACCTTTCTATGACGGGCACCTCTGGATGCCGCGCTGCATGAAGAGAGAAGATGAATGAAAAATCATTATAATTAATCAGTGTTTCCAAAGGCCAACTGCTTTCCCTGCTTTAACAAACCTAATTCAATTTGGTTAATGGTTATTATTGAGCTGAATAGGATCAGGAATGTTAGGAGAAAGGAACCCTCTCAAATGCGTAGAGCAGCGGACCTGCAGGACATGGTTTGGTAAAAACTGCAATAAAGCACCAATAATAAAGCCCTAATACCCTTCTCTACGAAAATTAAAATATTAAAACAAAATTAAAATAAACAAATACACACACATTCTCAGAGCTGTACTTTATACTTTATAAGTACACTTGTGAGGAAAGCAATGTACATTTCTTCTTCTTTTTTTTTTTTTTACAAATCCTTCACATTTACGTCTTAATTGCTTGGTTCAGCATCTGGACTGCTGCCTAAATTTCTCACATAGAAGTTTTGGACCTGAACATGATGGGTCAGAGTCCACCAAAGCTTTGGAGGTTCCCCTCCTCCTACACACCTACCAACCTGGCAATCAGCTGTCAAGTTAAGTGTGTTGGAATAAGGGCAAAAAAAAATCCCAATATGAGAAGAGCACCAAACAAATGTTGGTTACTGTACTGACTGAGGCAGGATGCACTAAAACAAACGAGAGCAGTTCCACTGGTAACTGTAAAGGTTCTGGTAGCTACTTTTACTCGCATAATAGCTTCATTTCGACAGTACTTTTGGTTGAGTGTGCTACTTCAGCTGCCACTGGAAAGCGCTGCCAGTGTTTGTGATACAGTTTCAGATAAGGGGTCTGATGTTTTTACCAGAGATCTGAGGCAACTTGTCTTTCCATCTCTCCAGCAATGTCAGGACCAGCAGAGACGCGCTCAGGAGGAACAGGGGGCGTAAGGAGGTGGAGGACAGGAGCCTAGAAAACACATACACACATACATCAGCTTTTACAGACATAAACTGTGATGGGTAACCTTCTTTACATGAACCAATGTTATGTTACCTCACATACGCTCCATATGACCTGTCACTCACTAACTGGATAGGTCAGTACTAGCCTAGTGGGTAGAACACTTGCCTGTGAACCTGATGACCACAAAATTGCAGGTTCAACCCCCCACGTTCTACCACCGTGTCCTTGAGCAAGACACTTAACCCTCAGTTGCTCCAGGAGAACTGTCCGTGTAACTAATGATTGTAAGTCGCTCTGGATAAACACTCTGCCAAATGCCCAGCTCATCTGAGAGGGAAAAGGCCAATTTGAAGAAACCACAAATTCATATTTCCAATTCCCCATTCAAAGTTTATGTTGAGATTAAAAGCTTGACCCTGTTAGATTAGGAAGAAACACTGGGCTATATTATTAATTCGGTAAGGTTTAATAAAACCTACACTGTTATCTACATCCTTAAATATAGAAAAAGTAATTTTAACCACACTGCCTCCATTTCAAAACATCATGCTCAGACAGAAATTATATTATATGAATAGATTTCAATAACTGAAGTAACATTGATCTAAATAATAACAATAATAATAATAATAATAATAATAATAATAAAAGAATAAACCAAAATTGAGCACTTTACATGTTATTTTAGGTGTGAAGAAGTGGTGTTGGGCCTTTAAAGAGCACAGCTTAGCACCACAGTCAGGCTACACCATGTAAACACGGGGAGCCTAAACACTAAACCAGGGTTTCTGTCTCTGTCCATCCACACTGACTTAAAAAAGGCCATTAATCTGTCCACTAGTGAAGGTATGCCAGGTCCAGGATGTCTGTTTGATCCTGAGTGTGAGGTCCTGTAGCTCAGGAGGCTAGCTGAGCTAACGTAAACACAGCATAGCTAACGGCTAGCGTGTTAGCCAGCCAAGCTAACTGCCTTCAGGGAGGATTAACGATTCTTTCACAGCAAAAACACAACAGGACAGCTCCACGGGCGACTGTGGCGGAAAATAAAATTCATAACATTTAAAACACGGTTCCTTCTGGGGGGAAAACCAATCAAAAACATCGCTCTACAGGGGTGCTGGGGGCTAAAAACACACCAACGCTCATTATTCCATACCTGTCAAATACTCCACTGTGTACCTGGTCTGGATATATATAATATATGCACTTACACATTTTCAATATATACCCATATACATTCATATACTTATGTGGATTTATTGACTCTATATTCATTTACTTATAATATTTGTATAATGTACCTCTTATACCGTTATATTGCATAAGTTTTATTCTTTTGGTCACGCTGCTTGTACTTTATTTTGTTCTGTTAACTTACAACTGTCGCTGTAATAACATACATTTCCCACCTGTGGGACTAATAAAGGGACCTTATTACTTGCTAACAGTTAGTGAGCTAATAAACCCCAGTGTTAATAAATCCCATTACTCATAAGTTAATAAACCCCAGTATTAATGAATTAATAACCCTAGTATTAAAAAGATAGCCCCGGTACCAGAAGGCGGTGTTGAGCGCCAGGGCAGCGGCACCGCTCCGGAGGGGTCTCTCCCAGACCAGCAGGCGCTGCAGGCCGAGCGCGAGGGCCTGGTGCGGACTCAGCCAGGCCTGCAGTCTCCGCCTCAGCCGGGCCAGCTCCGGGTCCCCCGGCTCCGTCCCGCCCGGGAACAGGGCCTCCAGACCCACCGAGGAGGAGGACAGGGAGCCCCGCCGGGGCTGCTCCCCGCTCGACATGATTCTGCACGGCTCCGAGGACACGATAGACACGGGGCTTGGACTGAGGCTGTGTGTGTATGTTTCTCTGAGTGTCTTTTTTCTTCTCGTTCTGTTGTTGTGCTGCAGCTGACAGTGAGGGAGGAGTGGGCGCGCGCCACTGACGTCACAAGCGTATTAAAGAGACTACATAAATAAATAAATAAATAAACAAATAAAATAATTTTAGTAACAAAAGAACAACCCAGCAGCCATGGGCGTCACCGCCTTTCAATCTGAAGGGGACGTGTCCCCTTCACATTTCATAACTACTCGTAATTACTCGTACCCACCACCCCCCACATTTAACATAAAATATTACTTCACCCAGCGCTGTTGAATCTTGAATCTTTCGCGAAAGAATCCATTCCACTTAATCGATAGGAGAATACACACACCACTGGAAATCCGTTCCGGGTTTGCCCCCACCCCCTAAAAGGACCGAGACTTTGCTGGCACGTA
>JBBIGA010000083.1:27540340-27553415 GCA_037576975.1 Alestes dentex | reverse complement strand
CTAAAGACTTGAGACTTGACTTGGACTCGAGCACAAAGACTTGAGACTTGACTTGACATTGCCACTCAAAGACTTGACACTTGACTTGGACTCGAGCACAAAGACTTGAGACTTGACTTAGACTTGGGAAAAATGACTTGTGAACATCTCTGGCCTAGCCCAAAACCTGAAAAACAGGTGTGTCCCTATACTTTTGTCCATATAGTGTATGGGACTCTGGGCAAGCACAGGTTGTTCTATGCACAATTTACTCAAATATGGTGTTAAAATCTTTGAAATCACTGAGGATAGAAAACAGACATAACACTTGATGCCACGTTAGTTTATACCAGCAGAAAATGCCCAGTTTGGATATTGGAGGGGAAAAAAAGTCTCTGACCTCATTCTACGGAAATGTTACACAATTGCTTGTAATATCACACAATGCAAAGTGGAATAAAGCAGGTCATGTGAAAGAAAGAAAAAGTGGCATTGTTCCATTTCAAACAAATAAAAAAGTAAGGTGGCGAAGTGCTGGCAGATGGTTTTATGGTGCCGTTTCTTTTCTGGACACTGGGAGGAGCTCTGGGTTTCTGGCTGAGGAACTGAGAGCGTGTAAGTGAGTAGAAGTCTTCTATTGCATAAGCTGGATATTTCTCACTCCTCCTCTTGCTCATGTTGAGCCGCCAATGTGTTCGGAGCCTCACAAAGGCTTTAATGGTTTAACAGCGTGCCTCGGCATCAAAGAATCCAGCAAGAACTCTACAGTCAACTACAGGCAACATCCAGACGCTCTGAGGCACTAGAGACCGTATCAATACAGCTGCTGGAGTTGTGTTAAAAAACTAAATTAATACAGAGTCAGTGATCATACCAGCAGATTAAATAGAGTACAGAGAGGTAGAAAATGAAAGGCAAGGAAGAAGACCAAGGACAGAGGCGGAACTGAATTGAAGGAGGTGACTGGAAAAACGGCTTCTAGGAATAACCAAACAAATTATCGGTGTACATATTTAATTAGATGGAGGAAATAAATAAACACCTTAAAAGGGAGATAAAATGAAGCAGGCAGCCAGAGAAGTCAACACATAAGACAACATTTTACCTCATTTCTGTTAACTGACCTTCACTCTGATGTCTCCGCATTTGGTATTTTATGAGGTGGCACAGACCACACTGAGAGACAATAACAGACCTGCAATAAGAAGGAGCAGCTCCACTGCAGGAGAACATACTGTTCTCACACTCTCTCTCACACGCACGTACACACTCTCACACTCACGTACTCACAGCATTTACATCCAACACAGCCATGCCCTTCAATTCAATGCTGAAAGCCTATCTTAGCTTAAACACAGTTCAAAGCAGGCCAGGCTGTGAACTGTGAAGACAGCAAATAGATGTGATAATGGAAACACGATAAGACTCCAGAGACGGGAGGGGAATGTGATGCTCCATAAATGCCTCCAGTGTTGTGGAGAACAGGGCCTGAGCAATATATCAAATGTCTGTTAAAATCCGTCAATAAAAAAGACATTACGGAATTATCGGTATCAACAAAAGAGCCAGTATTAATTAAAACTATGTATTTAAATGTGTTTGTGGTATTTTTCACAAAGCAATAGGGATTCTAAATTGACCACAGCTGTGAGTGTGTGAGTCCCTGCTATGCACCTGTTGGGCCCGGGATAGGCTCCGGGTACCCGTGACCCTAGTGTGGATTAAGCGGTTACAGAAAATGAGTGAGTGAGTGTATTTGAGTGAGAGTATTTTTCACAAAGCCAGGATGTTCACCTATTAAACAAAATGTGTTTTGTGTCATTTCTCTGATTTGTTGATGTGCTACAAAGTAAAACGCTGGGTGAGCATTCCCGAAGTGTGGTGTTTTAATTGTTTCCACCAGCCGTTGCACTATAAAACGCACACTAAAATTAAACTTGCTGGCACTTTCAAAGCCAATGTTAAAACCTCAATATACATTCACATATGAACACAAAAGAATCATTGTGCAGTTCATGGAATTTGCTCATCTTTAATGTTTATGTTGCCCGGCAACCATAGCTTACTCTTAAGAAGCTACATTACTACGAGAAACTAAAGGTTTTGATCAGGTGTGTTCAAATTGCAAGTCTATAGAGAATACAAAAGAAAAACTGGACAGTTAAAGTGGGATCAGGGTCTCCTGATTCTGTACCTCATACAGCATATGATTTGTGTCGAATAAACCAATTTTCTGCGTTCCACTCCAGCTTTTATATGAGCAATCCGAGGCAAAATAATTCCGGCTAAAGATGCTACTGTTTCTACAGGAGATAAAAGAGGGGGAGGTGTGACAGAATGGCAGGACATTAAAGAGATGAGGACATCTTGACGACTCATAATCATCGACCCATAAACATCACTGTGTGTCAGCGTCATCATGTCCTTCACCATTATTCACAGAATCAACCCTCAGGCAGGGTTTGTCAGGTATTATGTTTCAGGGCATCATTCTTCAGGTACTTAAGAATCAAACCTCAGGTCTAACTAATCAAGCCTTCAGAATCATTCCTCGAGTGCCACACTCAAGTACAAGCCCTCAGCCTTGATGCGTGAACACACTGCATCTAAAAAAGTTTAGCAAATATTCCTGCCAGTAAAAAACATTCAAACTGCAATGTTAAAAAATTCACAGCTTCCAGGTTTTTAAGAACAACCTAAAAGACAATACTGATTGATCATTGGACCAATAAATCAATCAGTTAACATCTGAAACTTGGGATGCACTGTGAGTTGGCTCATTTTCAATGTAGCCTAGTGTCATACCAGCAAGGGACTGAAAAAGTTAAATGTAAATCTGGGGTGATAAAAAGTACAGCAAGGAAATGAAAGAAATCACAGGGATGTAGTAGGAAGAAGAAATAAAAATTAATAATTAAAAGTGGAGAGAAAAAGTAAATGGCGTAGAGACGTAGATGAGAAAGCGGATGTAATCACAAACAGTTTATTGAAAAAAAAAAACAGGAAACAGGACGCAAGGTTGAACAGTGACACACAGGGCACAAACACAGGCATAAACACAGTAGCTGAATACGGAGGCAAAACACAGAGACAAAAACGAGAACACTGGTGCAGAAACACAGAATGCAAAGACAAAGACCAAGCAAGAGTCAAACTGGAGCATTAACACAGAACAAACACGGAGCTAAAACAAACCGAGTAACACCAGGCCATTAACACAAAGAACCAATGAACACACACACACACACACACACACACACACACACACACACACACACCCTTATATATGAACAAAAGTGCAATAACATTTAGTTTGCAACATTTAGTTTAGTCTGTTGGGAGAAGGATGCTGAGGAGAGACTCTGAGTCTGTTGGGAGAAGGTGCAAATCTTAACATTTTCAACTCTGCCACTTCCAGCTCTGCTTCCTGTCTTTTTGTCAGTGCCACTGTGCAAGTGACACTTTTATAGTAGTAAAAAAAAATAACAAAACCAATAAAAAAAAAAACCAGCTACAAATAACTAACAAACTAAACAATCAGTTAAAACAGACTGAGTAGAAGTGGTCAGAAGTGAGAAATGACAAAGTCCTTTGATTATGTTTGCTGTAAAAAATATTGTGCACCACAGTAGATGAGGTGTTTGTTTGTATATTTGATGAGGACTAATGAGGCATGTCCCGATGCCACCGCAGATGAGGTGACACCAGGAATGTCATGATTGAGATGCCAATAAACTCAGTATAGACAGCTCAGCTCAACACCCTCCATAGCAGTAGCACCTCTCAAGGCCATAAGCAGGCCAGAACTATGAGAAAGAGCAGTTCTGCCAAAGCGGCTCAGAGAACAGAATGATAAAGAATTCTGGGCCTCTGTTACCCGACCACTCAGATCTCCTGTCTGTGATCATTTCCACTGTGACTGCAAAGGAGCAAAAACGTCCAAATATTCAAATAAAGAAAAAGGGAAATGTTATGAGCAGAAGGCTGTGCCCTTTCAATATTTAATGAACGGATCCTTCATATTTCAGGGCATGTTAAAGGAGTTTCATTTGGTTTTCATTAAAGTAATATCAAGCAGGGGACAGAGCCAGTTCCCTCTTGAGGTTAAATGTATTCAGCAGATCAGTAAATAGTAATAGTTCAAAAGAGTGAATCAGCCACTAAAGCACCTTAAGCATTAACTACACTGTTTTTCCCCCGGCTAAGTGCTGGGAAAGCTTTCTTTTCCCCAGTGTCGAGTGTAAGCTGCAAACAACATACAAACACAAACATTCGGTTTTACTACCACTTGCACTAATAATCTGTTATAGTTATTTGTTACTTTGTTAGAGTTATTTTGTTTTGGTGGCTTAATGTGAGCAAAACGAAATAATGATACTGTTTCAGTTGAAAAAAATGCTGGGGTCACTGAGCAAGCAGAGTGTTTTCCCTTGATGACAGGTGGGGGTGGCTTGAGGTAAAACAAGTCAGGACCATTTTGTAATTTTGTCCTGATTTTGTTCTTCTCTCTGCTGTTCCTACAAAGATGGTTTTGTGCTAAAAATGCATGAAAATACGCATACAAACACACCACTGGTACTTACTCACATTGTCATTGCTGCCATTGTTGTCCTCATATTTGGTCTCTATGTGGATGGAGAACTTTGGCAAGAAGGAGCACTGTAAAAAAACAAACAAACAAACAAATAAATAAAAACAAAAAACAAAGATGAGGTCATTGAAAGGAGTCAAAGCATAACCGTCAAACTGATTTCCTTCACTGGACAATGTAATAAAGTTTATGAAACCGCTACTGGACAGAATTCGTTACGGAGACTCTTAGGTCTTCACTGGGTTTTGCGCTTGGCTCGCTGCTCATTGCCATTGCTGGGTTTGAGAACATGCACACTGTAGATTACTGCAAGTTTGGAAAGCATCCATCTGATGCGTGTCTTCACATAGCTTCCCAAAACATGTAACACAGTCTAAAACAAACAAACAAAAAAAGGACTTTGACTTTGGTTGTTATGTTGAGAAGATAAAGATGGTAGAGTCAAATTTCCACCAGAGCACATTTCTAACTTTTTGTTGATCTAAATCCAATTCCCGAACCAGCAGTCAAGTGTAAATGTGTGCTCATTATGTATTTCCTGACATTATCACGTCTATGTAAAATTAGCCTTTTGCTTATGCACCCAGTAAAAGCGGCTCTGAAAATAACTATGTTTCTGCCACAGAGCCCATTCTTAGGCTCAACAATCATTACTGCAAGGCTGCTTTGTCATGTCTGATTGTACAAAGTAGCACATGAATAAAATATAACTGAAGTTTGACAATACATATGTACAAGTGACTGCTTCTGGTTCAATACAGGCAGTCGGTTTACAAAGACAACAACAACAAAAAAGACGTTGGCTTTGGTCATTATGTCGAAAAGATAAAGACCTATTGAGAAGAAAGTGGTGAATCACCACCTTAACCTCACCACGTCTCGCTCAACAATTTGTCTCATTGGGTGTGCTTTGGAAAGGTCAACGGCAAACTGAGTCAAAGCTGAATTTGATTGAACTTTGAGTGCAAGGTCAAGGCGGCAAAACTGAGCAAAACACTGTTCTACAATTATCTCCCCTTTTCACACTGTTGTAAGATGCTCTTCCCGTTCTCACTGCTCTAAAAGTCCTCCCCTTTTCAGAATGGTTCAATTGCTTTATCAGTTCCCATCCTACAAAAGACAGCTGTCAACACTGAAATGATGATGGATGAAGAATGCAGGGCCAGTTTGCCACTTAATCTATAAAATAAGATTCAGTTTTTGATACAGTGACAATAGAACCACTTGTAGAATTATGTAAAAGTCAACCAAAGTAACAGTAACTTGGAACGTCATCAGACTTATTTGGACTGTCCATGGAGAGCGGACACTCACAGAACATTCTGTTATCTATAGACAATGGCAAAGTCTCCTCAACAGACTGCCTGCACTCAGCAAGAAGCAGTCAGTTCTACACACGTATGGGGCACATTTACAAACAGATGTGACAAAGTACCCTTACAATTATCATGGTTGAGCCTAAGAATGGGTAATGTGGCAAAAACATATCACATTACTTGGTTATTTTCAGAGCTACTGTATTAGGTGCGGAAACAAATGGCTAATGTTAAAACGACATCACAATATTATGAAATTCATAACGTATACACATCCACTTCACTGCCGGTTTAGGTATCGGATTTAGATCAACAAAAATTTAGAAATGTGCTCTGGCAGAAACATTACTCTACCATGCCCTTGAATAAGCTCCTCTGATTGGTCAGGCTGTGTAACGGCAACAGAGTTTGAAAGGTCTAAGGACAAATTTGGACCAGATGGTGGAGACTCAGTGGCCATATCGATAGCATATGGCACCGCTAGAAGGCATGCTGAGGAAATGAGGAAAAACAACAACATATTTTCGGACCGCTTATGAGGAATGGCTCGAGACTTAATTCCAGATCTAAAAGCATGACCCAAGTCCACTCAGGGCTTGTTACAGGAGGGTTCGGGGCCAGTAAAGTTCTGCTGGGCTGCTGTTTAACAGATCCCACTGCTATGTTCTCAGGGTGGGCCAATCACGTTTCACGAAGGCTGCGTTTTATCCGCCTGGTGTGTGGCAGTCAGCTGTAATGATGAGCTATTTTCCAGCCGGCTGGATTTACGGCCCCGCTGGTCTCTCTACATTCACTCCCCACCCTCCCCCACTCCCCCACCACGTCTGCGCACGGCCCAAGGCTGCAGGAGTCCCCTGGAGACCCGACACACCGCACCCTGATTAGATTAACTCCAGCTCCAGCGATCACTATGGAGATCAATAGGGAAAGGATTATGTAACACTCGGAAAGATGGATGGGGTGCGGCAAAAGTGCTAAAGGGAAGAGATCAGTGACGGCATTAAAGTACAAGAAGAGGGGAAGACTGCAGAGAAAAGTGGAAAGAAAAGGATCACGGGGGTAATTAATGCACAGTAATTCATTACTCTCTCCGCCCACCAATGCCATGAAGGCTGCTGAGACATGAGATTGAAGGAAGGTGAGAGAGAGAGAGAGGTAGAGAGACGGAGCAAGAGAGAGAGAGGGCTAGGTAGAGGGAGAGGGAGAGAGAGAGAGAGAGAAAGAGAGAGCTGGCAGGCTGAGATAGCGGCAGGACTGTATATCACATTGTTTTGAAAGCCTTCTTCACTACTATGGCTGTCACTATCAATTATATTAGTAATCAGGTAATCTAACAATTATTTTGACAACTAATAGCATAATCAGAGCTCTACTGTTTGATTAGAAACATAACCAAATAATATAAATGGACTTGACTGAACTAAAACCAGTTTTCACAGATTACAAAACAGTTTCATTTTTATAAGACAAACTACAGAAAAGGCTTCATTCAGTTACCATGGAAAAACACATTTTCCTTCCATACCTTAACCCGTTTCTCCTATAACTTAGAATAACTCCAAATGATGATTATTACCAAATCACCTGGGTTTTGAGAGGGTAAACTGAGCAAACAAGTTTAACTGCTCAGTTTAAAGAGTTTTAGAGTGATCATGACAGCTTTACACACAAGTTCAGCATGCAGCTAGTATCTTAAGATACAGATCCCACGGCGCTGAAACGAGTAATGGTATTACCAGAGGTTACCAGGTATCTACTGACCTGTTCATCGTAGGTGTGAAGCGTGGAATATTTTTTGCCATTAGAGGACAAATATACTACACTAAAATAAGTGTTCAAGTGTTCAAAATCTCACACCTAAAATATTTAAAATCCCCAAAGCATGTCTACTCCAATTTCATTGAATGTTTAATGAAAATAATTCATATTGTCATTTTGAGCTTGATATGCTCTACATGCCTTCTTCACCCTCCATTAGACTCAATGAAGCTCTTCTCCACTCAAGTCGAATCTTAATGCTGATTATGCTAATGCTATTACCTCATCACAGCAAGATTACACTTATTTTGCTTTTAGTCAGACTTAAAAATGTACACTTAGGCTCATATCCTGCTGCTGGTGCCAGTCGTATCTGAAGGCTTCTAAAAAGGTAGAAGTTAAAGATCTGGGACTGTTACGCAACCAAAGTCCTGCAGAGAGAACCAGACCAAGTTACTTTTTCACATGCGAAGCGTGATTTATCAGCGTCTAAGATGTGGAGGGGCAGTTGGGGGCCTAGTGGTTAGGGAGTTGCCCCTGTGATCAGAAAGTCATGGGTTCGAATCCCAGGACTGCTAGTGGCATCACTAAGGTACCCTTGAGCAAGGTACCGTCCCCACACACTGCTCCCCGGGTGCTGTGTTCCTGACTGCCCGAATGGGTTCAATGTAGAGAACAATTTCGTGCTGTTCACACTACGTGCTGTGGTGTGGTGTGTTCACGTGGCTCATGACTAATGGACACTTCACACTTTAATATGAACTATTAAAGGCAATTGGAAGTTGGAAAAACAGGACAAAGACTTTATTACATTATCTGTTGGGAAACTGACGGATAATACAGTAGAGAGAACCGTTATCAGAACGTTTCTCAAGCCGTGGGTGGATAAAACCGTCCGCGATGCTCTGAGATTGCGCACCGCTACCTACAAGACGGTGCTCCCCTCCGGGAACATGGACCAATACAAGGCCGCGTCCTACCAGGCGCACAGAGCAGTAAAACAGGCAAAGCAGAGCTACGGGGAGAAACTAGAGTCCCAGCTACAACAGTGTGTCTCTAGGAGCCTATGGAAAGGACTGAGGACAATAACGGACTATAAACAACCATCCTCTTCAATGGTGAGAGCTGATGCTTCACTGGCTAACGAGCTGAACATGTTTTATGCTCGCTTCGATGCTGCAGCTAACAACGCCACTCTAAACAACAGTGGATTTAGCTATGCACACACGGAGAGCACCGGTGAGGGAAATGCTCTCATCATTACAGAGCACGCTGTGAGGAATGTCTTTAGGAGAGTGAACACCAGGAAAGCAGCAGGCCCAGATGCTATCACAGGCCGGGTCCTGAGAGCCTGCGCTGACCAGCTAGCACCAGTGTTCACTGAGATCTTCAACCCGTCCCTGGCTCAGGCAGTAGCTCCCACATGCTTCAAACAGTCCATCATTGTCCCTGTACCTAAGAAACAAAAGCCTGCTTGCCTGAATGATTACCGTCCAGTAGCACTGACCTCAGTTGTGATGAAGTGCTTTGAGCGACTGGTCAGAGACTTCATCACATCTTCACTTCCTGCCACCATGGATCCACTACAGTTTGCATATTGGACTAATCGCTACACTGACGATGCCATCTCACACCTGCTGCACACAACCCTACGTCACCTGGACACGGGCAGGGGGAATTATGTTAGGATGTTGTTTGTGGACTACAGTTCAGCATTTAACACCATAATCCCCTCAAAACTCTTCATTAAGTTGAAAGATCTGGGACTCAGTTCATCACTTTGTCAGTGGGTCACCAACTTTCTAACAGACAGGCCACAGTCAGTGAGGGTGGGAAAACATGTCTCTCCCTCTATTACTCCTCAGGGCTGTGTTTTAAGCCCCCTGCTGTACTCGCTGTACACCTATCACTGTGTAGCCACTTCAGATTCCACCTCCATCAACATGTTTGCGGACGACACTGTTGTGGTGGGCCTGATCTCTGACAACTCAGAGAAGGCTTACCTGGAGGAGACTAGGAACCTGAAGAACTGGTGCCAGGAGAACAAAAGGAGCTGATCGTGGACTTCAGCACAAGGCAGGTGAGGAACTACCAGCCCCTCTACATCGCCGGGATGACAGTGGAGAGAGTGGAGAGTTTCCGGTATCTGAGTGTTCACATCACTCAGAGCCTGTCATGGTCCTGCCACACCAACACTATGGTGAAGAAGGGCCATCAGCGTCTTTTCTTTCTGAGACGTCTCAGGGACTTTCACCTGCCTCAGAGGGTGCTTAAGAACTCTTACACCTGTACCATTGAGAGCATCCTGACGAGAAACATCTGCACCTGGTTTGGAAACAGCAACAAGCAGGACAGACGAGATCAAGGAGTGGTGCACTCGGCTGAACACATCATTCGCTCTGAGCTTCCTGACCTACAGTGCATCTACGCCAAGCGGTGCCAAACTAAAGCCAGGAAGATCCTGACAATGGACTCTTCTCTCTGTTGAGGTTAGGGAAGCGCTTCTGCTCCCTAGACAATACAGAGAGAATGAGGAGGAGTTTCTTCCCTCAGGCTGTTCGGGCCCTGAATCAGGTGCAGATCCGGACTCTGTAATTACATCCAGAGTGCACCTGCACTTTAACATCTGCAACATCTGGGACTGTGACTATTATTCATATTATATTCACATTCACATTAATACTCCATCCCATACAGTTCTTATATGTATATTATGTATATGTATATAAATACTCCACTCCACACAGTTCTTATATGTATATCATACATTCACGTATGTCTTTTTGGTAATGCACCAGCACTTTATCCTTACCATCATACTGTTTCTACTGTTTTTCGTGGGTTTTTTTTATTACTGTTTTTTTTTTTTTACAGTTTTTAAGGTCGGGCGTTGCAAAAAAACACTTCACTGCATGTCGTACCATGTATGATGGTGTATGTGACAAATAAAATCTGAATCTGAATCTATTATTGATATGTAGATGATGCACTGGAAAGCTTGCTCAATCTGTAATGTCCTGATCTCAGTGTGGAACTATTTGCATAAATGAAACTGCTTTGGCAAAATTGAATATTTTAATATTAAATATTGCATGTGTGTGTGTGTGTGTGTGTGTGTGTTTGTATGTTGCATATATTTTATACGTGGAGCAGTCAGGTTTGGATATTAAAGAAACAATTGGGCAAAATATTCAATGTCACTTTGTTTTGCTTATCCCAAATGTAGTCAGTCTGCAAAGACATTTTTAGTGTCCCAATGTTGTTACTTTGATTTAGAGCTGCAGCAACAGGGTTAACGTTGCCAGCAAACACTAGAACTCAACAGTCACCCAAATAGCTCACATCATCAAATACATAATCAAAATTTCTCTCAACCCACTCCGACCGCATCCAGCTCTTCATTAAAGTGGAGCGGACATGTCAATGTGGTTTAGGACTCAATATGGCTTAATGCTGAGCTGTAAAAATAAACAAAACTTCACCACTCCAGGCAGCCATTTCAGACCAACAGGGCTGGTATTTACAAAGCAATCATACATTAGAGAACCTATTAGAACTTCTAAACCAATTCTGCCCTAATGGAGATATAGATTTTGATGATGATTTTTTAATGGAAACAATTTGGGCTGACTATTTTGGGTGACTGTTGATTTTAGTGTTTGTTAGTCCAGCACTACACTAATACTAAGAAGCCAAAACTCCCTTTCAGCATGACTAACAGTTGTCCGAGAACTGAGAAAATATTCATAAATAACTAGAACCGAGAAAATTAAACAAATAACTAATAGTCTGAGAACTGAGAAAATTAAACAAATAACTAATAGTTTCTAGATGACATTAGTATAGCAGAGGACACTGGATATTAAATTAGCAGGTTTTACTGCTTTACACTTTGTACCACAGTGATACAGTTGAGTGAAAGAGACTGAGCCATGAGCAGGGAGCTTTGAAACCAATGAGCCTGGCCGAGTGGTGCAATGGTCTAGATGTGTTGGCTCCATCACTGGGAGAATGTGAGTTCGATCTTTGGTAACGCCACGGTCACTCATGCCTAGCAGTCTATAAGACTACAACAGGTTTTGTTCTTTGATGGTCGGGCCCTTCCTGAAAGAAGTTAGCGTTATTTTCCAAGCTGAGCTGTCCAATGATGTTGCTTCAAAAGTAGCTGGTTGGCTTCACAGACTTGGAAGAAGCATTTGTGAGCCCATCACACTCCCACTGCTGTTAATACTGTGTGACAGGGAGACCTAGCTTGTGTATTAAATGAATTGGGAATCTGAATTCATGTCTTATTATATTCATATTTAGTTAATGTCTTTAAGTCTCCTAGACGTACAGATATGGTTAGGTATCTGGAATGTATTAGTTCTCCATGCAAGCTTTAAGCTTTTAGGGAGAATGAAATGTCTCTGGAACCCTGGACACATCACTCTGACCCAGAATGCTTTCTGTTCTAATCATCAAGTTCCCTAACTCAGGGCGGCCAAAATAAACCAGAAAGAACCTTTGTCTAATTAGAAACTCTGAGACCCAAAGACTCAAAGATGCATGGGCCTTGTGTGAATTTGTCTCTCTCCAGCTATGCACATGTGCACATCAGCTTAAACTCGTTTCCTAATTATACAACATCTTCCTGCCTGTGGTACTACTAAAATGAACACCAGTGCCCAGTGTTAAACTCGCACCAGCCGAATTTGGAACACCACCTATGTTATCTGGATCAATGCCACAGCACTGCTATCCCACTTCAGGACCTTGGAGAGCAGTCCCTTTCAGGACTTCAGAGCTGAGGTTGATCACAGAACTGACCTGGACAGGCAGCGAGTAGAAACAGTTCGACTGGGACTTGGGGCACGCCAGAAGCTCCTCAGATGCTCCCTAGCAGAACTAAACACTCATTCACTGTTTCTCTGTCCTAAGATCTTTCCAGACCAGTTTGTCCTGGGGCATGTTTACAGACTGCCAGCACAGTCTACACTCAGGTCCCAGATCTTCTGCTTTTGAAGATCTCCTCACTTTTAGGGTATTTCTATCCATCCTGGACTTTCTCCTGCACTGTTTAAGCTAAACTGCACTTTAAGCCCTAACTATGACCACCATTTCATAGCCTCTTGATTCCTAACTGGTAAAAACATTATTTAGATTAAGAGAAAGGCAGCAATGATGTCACCAATAACCTACAAAGCAACTTTTAAAGTACTAAAAGTTCTACGAGCATCCAAAATCTGAGTTTCAAAGCTGCCAAGGTTGACTAATGGATGTTTACAGCCAGTAAGACCTCCTGATAAACTTTGGGATTAAAGATAGAAGTTAGAAAGTCTGTCAGAAATATGATAAGTAAGACAGTGATAAATGCAGCTGAAATTATGCGAATGTATGAAATGCATATCTGGCTTTTCACTGGCATTCTGGTTTCACAAGCGGCAACTGA
>JBBIGA010000083.1:27526818-27537758 GCA_037576975.1 Alestes dentex | reverse complement strand
CCTTAAATACGAAGGTAACTAAACCAGTCTGAATGCAAAAAAAGATGAGAAGAACTGTATGGAGAAACCATACCAACATTTATCTCACCTTAACCAGGTAGAAGTGAAACAGTAACTGGTAAGAGCGCAGGAGTCTCCCCCACTACAGCTCAGACTGGAGTCTCAGATACTGCTTCCACTGAAGGTAAAAACACATCATCACCGTCACCGTCACTATTACATGGCAATGATGAACCTCATGGGTATACCAATACATTTATACATATACGTAAACAGAACAATATAGAAGATGTACCCAACTGTATAACTGTAATTGTATAACCTTTGATGCTGTTCATACGTACCACACCAAAATGGAGAATGAAGACATTTTCCACATTTCTCACCACATAAAATATTATGCCTGTAATATGTCTGTAGGTTCTTTTCACAGAAATGTGTAAATTATGTGCTGACACCAGAAAGAAGGAAGAAACTAACAACTACCGATAGAACTAGAATAGGCTCACAGATGTCCTTCACTCTTTTTGTTCTGATAAAGTGGTGCCAGTCAGAATTGGTAAAGAAACATGCAGAAATTACACACCACAGAAAAATTCTGTCATGCAGTTTTTCTTTGTAAAAATTACTCTTTCTTTCTCACATATGACACGCACAGAAATACCCACAAAAGTTTTTACTCTTTTCCTTTATGAAAACCCTATAAGGGATTGCAGACACTTTCTATAATAACGGTATAAACTGTGATAAATTGTTGGATTAGTTTAATTTTTATTTACACAGGAGAAAGTCACTAAGAGTACCTCTGCAGCAAGAACAAAAACAATAAAAATAATAACAACAAAAATAGAGCAGACATTCTAATTAAGTCTTATTCTAATTAAGTCATTCTTTATCAGTGAGAATTGCATTGTGATCTCTATCTATTCTGTATTAAAAATGTTAAGTCATGCTCGTCAGCAGAGGTGAAGAAAAATCCAAAACTGCTCTTCTTTACTCCTATGTCACAAAACTATGCATCTTTCTTTGCTCTTACTTTTCAACAGAGGGAAAAATATGTGATATCAAAAGAATGATGAAAGAAAACTTCAAAGTCAAATTTGCAAAGCTGTGTGAAGATACTTCACTGGAAAGTAGTAGTTTGCTTTTAAAAGACATCTACACTGAAGTCTATGTGATTGAAGGCTGCACAGGAGGAGTGAACCCTAAGCATGAAGTGAGAAAGATCGAGGCCTTTTATCCCAAAGCAGAAGAAAAAACAATCAAATTCAGTGAAATTTTTAAAGCGCAGTCCGATCAAAATGTGCATGGGATAAAAGTGCTGACTTTAGGAATCGCTGGAGTGGGAAAAACAGCCTCTGTTCACAAGTTCATTCTTGACTGGGCTGAAGACAATTGCAACCCGGATTTAGATTTCATTCTGTTCCTTCCCTTTCGGGAGCTGAACTTGATCAAGGACGAACAGTACAGCCTCTGGACACTTGTACGTTACTTCCATCCTGAATTCGAGGGTGCAGATGTGAAGGAGATCTTGAAGGACAAGCGGAAGATGGTTTTTATTTTAGATGGATTGGATGAAAGTAAATTCAGTCTAAATTTCAGTCAAAAGAAAGTGACTAATGTAACAAAGGAGACCACCATTGATAATCTGATAATAAGCCTCACCAAAAGAGAGCTGTTTCCCTCTGCTCTGGTCTGGATCACCTCACGACCAGCAGCAGCCAGACAGATCCAGCGTACGCATTTTCACCATGTGACAGAAATCCGTGGATTCAGTGACCCACAGAAGGAGGAGTATTTCAGGAAGAGAATCACAGATCAGGATCAAGCTGACAGAATCATCTCACACATTAAAACAGCAAGGAGTCTCCATATCTTGTGTCACATTCCAGTTTTCTGTTGGATCTCAGCCTCTGTGCTTCAGGAAACGCTAAAGAACAGCAAAGACATGTCAGATGCTCCCACAACTCTTACAGAGATGTACACACGATTCCTGCTGTTTCACACAAGACAAAAGAATGAGAGATACAGCACAACACAAAACAAGGAGAAAGGCAAGCTGGACGTAGAGAGTGTACTGAAGCTGGGAAAGTTGGCGTTTCTGCAGTTACAAAAGGGACAGCTCATATTCTATGAGAAAGATCTGAAAGGATGTGGAATTGATTTTGAGGAAGCTGTAGTGTACTCTGGAGTGTGTACACAAATCTTTAAGAAGGATGAGAAGATCTTCAGTTTTGTGCATTTGAGTTTCCAGGAGTTTCTTGCTGCTGTCTTTGTGTTTCTCACATTCTTTCATGGATCCAACCCACTCCTTCAGACTCCAAAGGAGAAAATAAAATGGCTGTTTAATCACAAACTGGATGATCTCCTCAAAACAGCAGTGGATCAGGCCATGAAGAGTGAAAATGGACATCTGGACCTTTTCCTCCGCTTTCTATTCGGCCTCTCACTGGAGTCCAATCAGAGGCTCCTCAAGAGTCTTCAGCCAGAATTGGAAATCAAAGAAGAGAGTCTGAAGGACACTGTACACTATATTAAGCAAATGATTAAGGAGAAAAAATCCCCTGGAGATACAATGAATCTCTTCCACTGTCTGAGTGAAATAAAAGACCACTCTCTCACAGGTAACATTCAGAAATACCTGAAATCAGGAGATATTTCAGCACAGATACTCTCATCTACACAGTGGTCAGCTCTGATGTTTCTGATGCTGATGTCAGAGGAAACTCAAGAGAAGTTTGAGCTGAAGAAATACAGTCCATCAGAGGAAGGACTGAGGAGACTACTGCCAGTGGTGAAAAACACAAGAAGAGCTCTGTAAGTATTATCTTCAGTAATATTTTTATTTCAGTTATGCCAGTCCGGGTACAGACAAAATCAAAATATTGTACCTTTAGCATCATATAAACTTATTTATAACTAATTTATCACTGACTGTGAACGTTTTATTTTCTGACTGTGAACTTTGTGAAAACACGAAATCAAGTATGGGTGAGATTCTAGAAAATTTAGTGTTTGGAGAAAAGAGTAATCATAAAGTTCATATTTGATTTTACATGTGTATCAAATACACACCAGTATTATTGTATTGTGGGATTACTTTATTTTGAGCCTCTAAATGGTATTCATAAAATTTAATTTCAAGGTTGGATTACTGTAACCTCAGTGGGGAAATATGTGAAGCACTGTCATCAGTGCTCAATTCAGAGGCACCACTGAAAGAGATGGACCTCAGTAACAATGACCTGCAGGATTCAGGAGTGGAGCTGCTCTGTGCTGGAGTGAAGAGTTCACACTGTAAACTGGAGACACTCCGGTCAGATTTCTCTTTTTGTGTCACTGAATGTAAACAACTAACCTGTAAAAATACAGTAAGAAATGCGTATTTTTGCACAATGGTGTGTTACAGCTAAAGTGACACTAAACACAAAGTGGAAACAGTAGACAACAGTTTCAGAACAGGTATGGAGGAGAACAGACTAGGTAGTTAAAAATATGACCTTCACTGTTGGTAGGAAAATTTACATGTGCAAGCTAAATTCAGTCAAGAAGGCCTAGAAATTAAACTGCAGTTTGAGTTGTTCACGTAAATATTTCTGTGTATTCTACGTGTACACATGTTAATCGGGATCTGTGTATAAATGTATAGATGGTACATTTCAGAATTTGGGACTTACTTAATTTTGTGCCTCTAAATGGTATTCATAATATTTCATTTCAAGGTTGGATCACTGTAACCTCAGTGCGGAAATATGTGAAGCACTGTCATCAGTGCTCAATTCAGATTCACCACTGAAAGAGCTGGACCTCAGTAACAACGACCTGCAAGATTCAGGAGTGGAGCTGCTGTGTGCTGGACTGAAGAGTTCACACTGTAAACTGGAGACACTCCGGTCAGATTTTTCTGTATCACTGAATGTAAACTATGTTAATCTGTAAATATACAGTAAGACAGCTGTCCTGACCCTGCTGAAGCTGGCTACAGTTCAGTAAGAGAGTGTAGGCACTAAAATATGTTTTAGGGAAAAGTCTTTTTGTTGCTTGGTAATCATAAACTACAGAGCATACCTACTGTTGGAAAGATTGTTTCAAACTGCTGAGAATAATCCAGCATTCAAATATACCAATTTACTTTAATGAAAGAGTTGATCTGAGAATGACACCCAGTTAATGAAGCAGAGATGAAGGAGACACAGCTATATAACCAACAGAACGCAGAAGAGAACCAGCTTTAGTGAGGATAGATCTGGAAGAGTGAGAGAACCCTAGCGGGAGGGAAGAATGACACTCTTTGTTAAAGACTGCACTAAAATCAAGCAGTATTGAAAATGTTAAGATCACAAACATCTACAGAAATAATGAGATCATTAAAGAGTAAGAAGCTATATATGGATGTGCGTGTTTGTGTGTGTGTGTCTATTTGGGTTTGACGATACAATACGGAAACAAGTAATTTCAGGTATTGTTAAGAGTGTCCAAAGTATTGTAAAATTGTAAAATATATTTTGAAAGATAATCAAAGAACAGTAACCCTCCCTACAGTAATCAAAGCCATGTATTTTTATTACTGTAAATTAAATGAATTTATTACTGTATTTACCTGTTTATACCAAAGAAAATGTGCATGCATGAATTACAGTATAGTCTATACAAGGGTAACATTCTATTTACATTCTAGCACTGCAGGAGTTCAGTGTAAACTGTACAGTACGGATACGGGTTTACCTTTACATTTTCTTTAAGGGTGATGTATTAAGCTGAGTTTAAAATTAAATTAAAGTGTTTTGGGAGCATATGGTTCGATAGTAGTGTCGGACAGTAGCTGTGGATCAAACAGAGGTTCTGACCAGCAATGATCAGGGAAAACTGGAGTAGCTAACATCAGTGGCTAACACACAACATTATTGATCAGTTGTATGAAATAAAGGTACTTTGCTTAGGTTTTAGTGGTCAGTCTATACTTCAGTCAGGATGTGGGGGACTGGAGGACAGTTCAAAGCAGTCACACACAGTCGGCCTGGAGCAGGACAGCTGCCATTAGCATTCTGTGTATCACCTCTTTCTTCCCCCCCCCCCTCTCTCTATAGATTATCAGGTTGTATGATCACAGAAAAAGGCTGTTCTTCTCTGGATTCAGCTTTGAGTTCAAACCCCTCACACCTGAAAGAACTGGATCTGACCTACAACCACCCAGAAGAGTCAGGAGAGAAACTGCTGTCTGCTAGACTGGAGGATCCACTCTGTTCACTCAGCACACTCAGGTATGGACATTTGTGTGTGTGTGTGTGTGTGTGTGTGTGTGTGTTAGGTGCGTAGTGTTTAATCGTGTGTGTTTGTAGTGTTTAATCGTTGTGTGTGTTTGTAGTAGGTGTGTAGTGTTTAATCAGTGTGGGTGTAGCGAGAGAAGACTGTATGTGTGTGTTGGAGGTGTGTAGTGTTAGAGTATGTGTGTATGTGTGTGCTGTTAGTTTGTAGTGTTTACTCTGTGTGTGTGTGTGTGTGGTGTAGGAGTGTGTTTGTGTGTGAATTATTGTGTGTAGTGATTAATCAGTGTGTGTGTTTGTGTGTGTTGTAATGTAGTGGTGATTAATTTGTGAGTGTTTGTGTTGCAGATGTTTAGTGATCTGTGTGTGTTTGTGTTGTAGTGATAAGTGCGTGTGTACATGTATGTGTGCGTGTTGTAGGTGTGTAGTGTTCAATCAGTGTGTGTGTATGTGTCTGTGTATTGTAGGTGTGTAGTGTTTAATCAGTGTTTGTGTGTGTTGTAGGTGTGTAGTGTTTAATCAGTGTAGGGCTGAAACGATTATTCGAGTAACTTGAATAATTCGATTACCAAAAATGTTCGAGGCAAAGAGTCTAGTGTTCATATCAGTTAGCAATCATAAAAACACCAACCTCATCTGGATACAGTTGAAAACTGAACTGTACTGCTGTTTAAGATGGATTATTAGTAATGCTTTATTCTCAGATGGGCTATTGCAGGGGGTACTTTTTCCTTTTTATTAAAATAAAACTACTAACCTATGTTTGTGAGGTTGTATTTCATAATTTTTATTCACATACATCATAAATGTTTCACAGAAAGGTTCATTAAATGGGCTTAGTTCTGGAGCCATTAAGCCAAAGGTTTTAAGGTTTGATCTAATAAAAGTGCTGAGTTTGAATAAAAACATTTTTTGTGAGGAATTACAGCCAATTGCTTGCTCATTTGAGAGGCCTTTCATGTTGCATAACACACTATTGATATAGTTCTTTAAAAACACAAAGGTATGATTTATCCGATTACTCGATTAATCGATGAAAAAAAATTGACAGAATACTTGATTCCAAAAATATTAGATAGTTGCTGGCCTAAATCAGTGTGTGTAGTTTTGTAGTGTTTGTGTGTGTGTGTGCGCGTTTAAGGTGTTTAGTGTTTAATCAGTATGTGTGTGTGTGTTTTGTAAGTGTGTAGTGTATAATCAGTGTGTGTCTGTGTCATAGGTGTGTAGTGTTAATTCTGTGTTTGTATGTGTGCATAATGGATATGTAGTGTTTAATCAATGTGTGTGTGTGGTTGTGTTGTTTGTAGGTCAGTATTTAGTCAGTGTGCATGTGTGTGTGTTGTAGGTGTGTAGTGTTTAATCAATGTGTGTGTGTGAGTGTGTGTGTGTGTGTGTAAAGGACCAACCAGAAAGAAAAGAAAGCGAGAACTAAAGAGGTAGAGCATCAACAGGGAGCTATAAGAGAAACACTAGGGATACAGACTCATGACTGAAGAGAGAAAGAGGAGAGAAGTTCTCTGGAAGAGACTGAAAGTGGCAGAACCTGGAGACAAGGAGAATCTAATTAGAGAAGGGAAAAGGAGAAAAGGAAGAACGAGAAAATAGCTCCCCCAGGTGAGGAAAAAAAGAAATGGCTCCCTCAGGTGAGGAAAAAGAAAACAGCTCCCCCAGGTGAGAAAAAAAAAGAGAAAATAACCCCCAGGTGGTCACCTGTTAAACTACCACTCAGGAAACAGCACTTTGTTAGTTTAAGATAGGATAAGATAAACCTAGTGGGAAATGTATATTGTTAGGGCAGAAAGTGCAAAAAAGTAAGAGCAGCAAAACAAAATAAAAGCTATACAACACAACAGTTCTGTATTAAAAAAGTACACAATACAAATAATACACAAATATAAATATGGATATTTGTGTGTTTGAGATATTTTATGTATATAAAATATCGAGCAGCACTGCAGGACTCGTGCTCCCATGAGCCTTTGCGGGGCGGTTGAGTGGCCAGTTGGCCAGGTTTTATGTGTTTTGTGGACATTTAGAAGGGGGGAGTAGATGTTTGTGTGACTGTTTCCGTGTGTTCATGTGTGTTAATATGTGTGTTCTAGCCCGTCTCGCCAGTCACCCTCCTGCAGAATGTTCGCTGCTGGAATAGGGTGGCGGGCAAGACGAGGGCTATGTGTGGGAGTTAGGTGATATGCTGGATGTATGTCAGATGGGAGTGCAATACACTCTGTGAGAACTCTATGAGTACGGAGCTGGCATGTTGCATTGGCTCCCGTGAGCCTTTGCAGGGTGGGTGAGTGGCCAGTTGGCCTGTTAATTTGTGTTTTGGGGGACATTTGCAGGGGGTTATGTGTGTTATTGTGTGTTATAATGTGTGTCTATGTGTGCTTTTTGATGTATTTGAGCCCTTCTCATCAGTCATCCTCCTCTGGTGTGTTGACAGCGGGAGTGGGGTGACAGGCGAGACCAGGGCTCAGTTGTTGAAGTGGGGAGTGGTACTGGGCTAATGTGTGTGTGTATAAAGCTGCTTTATAAACATATGTATATACACATATGTGTATATATAGGCAAGTGAGTATTTTGACCATATCATCATTTAGACACATATATTCCAACTCCAAGCTGTATAATCTTGAATGCTTATTGGATTGAAGTATATCAGGTGATGTATATTTGTGTAATGAGGGATAGTGTGGCCTAAGGAGATCAACACCCTATATCAAGGTGTGCATAATTATTAGGCAGCTTCTTTTCCTCAGACAAAATGGGTCAAAAAACAGATTTAACAAAAGTATTTCAGAGGGATGCAGCACTCTTGAAACTAGTAAGATGTTGGGACGTGATCACAAAACAATCAAACGTCGCAAGAAACGTGTAGATGAAAAAGACGCAAGTTAAGTGCCAAAGATTTGAGAAGAATCAAGCGTGAAGTTACCAGGAACCCATTATCCTCCAGTTCCACCATATTCCGTAACTGTGACCTACCTGGAGTGCCCAGAAGTACAAGGTGTTCAGTGCTCAGACCTTTTCGGGTTCAAGGTGGGCTCAAAATCAACTCCCAAACCTACTGCCAGTTTTTAGAAGACACTTTCTTCAAGCAGTGGTACAGGAAAAAATGCTTCTTTCAAGAAGACCATGATTTCTATGCAGAACAATGCTCCATGCATCCAAGTGCTCCACTGCATGGCTGGCCAGTAAAGGTCTGAAAGATGAAAGAATAATGACATGGGCCCCCCCCACCTAACCTAAACCCTGTTTAGAACTTGTGGGCCCTTCTTAAACGGGAGATTTACAGGGATGGAAAGCAGTACACCTCTCTGAACGGCGTCTGGGAGGCTGTAGTTGCTGCAGCACAAAATGTTGACCATCAACTGATCAAGAAACTGACAGATTCCATGGATGGCGGGATTATTACTGTTATTGAAAAGGGGTGACTATATTGGTCACTGATTATTGTTTAAATGACAAATGTTCTGTCAAACAGATAAGGTGCAGTATCTGTTAAATTTCAATTGTTTGTTAATAATTTTCACTTTAACAGATGTAAATGAAAAAGTGAAATGGTAAAATTGTATTCTTTCATTTAGTCGCATAATAATTCTGCACACTAATAGGTGCCACATTTGTATTCCCCTGAGAATGTGCACACTCACATTTCCTTTGCACAAAAATTCATGTTTCAGGTGTATTAACATTTTGGATCGATCGTTAGCACTGTATTTGTTCTATATTAAATTTAATCCTCAAAATACTCACTTGTCTAATAATTGTGCACACGGCGTATTTTGTATGTGTGTGATATATATATATATATATACACACAGACATTATTTCTGAAAGGGAACTTGTTTTTCTATAATAAACGCCCTGCAGGGGCAAAAAACTTTGGTTTTATATTTGATTTAATTACATTAATATTTAAGTTGAGATTTACAGAAATATTTGAACTGTAACTGTGTTAAAGGGAACACTTCTGTTAAAAAGCTCCTTATAGGTTTAGTGTTTAAACCAAATGTTATTACACTTTTGTTCATATAGCAGTACTTTAAAAATAAAACTGCGTAATACACTACTTTTGAATTAATTATTGAATTTTGCATATAACAATGTGATTCATTGCTTTTTCATCCCTCCTTCTTCTTCACTCCCTCTTCATTGGTCCTCTATCAATCCTTTTTCACTCATTCTTCATTACTTCTTTATCCTCATGCTTCATCACTCCATTACTCCTCCTCCATCACTCCTTTATTCCTCATTCTTCATCACTTCATCATAAATCCTTAATTTTTCTACTTTGTCAAAATCTCAGTGTGAAAAACATACAGCATCCTGATCTGTGTGTGTGTGTGTGTGTGTGCGCGTGTGTTTAGAATGGAACATGGAGCGAAGATCAGAATCAAACAAGGACTAAAGAAATGTAAGTTCACACACACACACACCTTCAACTACACACATAAACACACATGGTCTCTGTCTGACGCACACACAAACATAGACACATACAGACACACACACATTTGTCTGTCTCACATACAGGTTTTTTTTGTCATACACACATACAAATTACACACACAAACACAGGATGTTAGTCTCGCTCTCTATCCTCTCTCTCTGTCTCTCTTAATCTCTCACTCTGTCTCTCTCTATGACTCTCGGTCTCTCTCTCTCTCTCTCTTTCTCTCTGTCTTTTCTGTTTCTCTCTGTCTCTTCTGTTTCTCTCTCTGTGTCTTTCTGTCTCTCTCTCTCTCTCTCTCTCTCTCTCTCTCTCTCTCTCTATCAGTGTTGTGTTTCTCCTCTAATGTCTCTTCTTGTGTGCAGATGCCTGTGAGTTCCCTTTGGACCCAAACACAGCACACACACGTCTGTCTCTGTGTGAGGGGAATAGAAAGGTGGTGTGTGTGGATGAGAAACAGTTGTATCCTGATCATCCAGACAGATTTGATGGGTGGGAGCAGGTTTTATGTAGAGAGAGAGTGAGCGGACGCTGTTACTGGGAGGCTGAGTGGAGCGGGAGGGGGGCGTGGGGGGAGGTCTCTATAGCTCTGACTTATAAATCAATCATGAGGAAAGGAAGGACGGATGACTGTTGGTTTGGATGGAATGAAAAGTCCTGGAGTCTTTACTGCTCTGATGATGGTTACTCTGTTCTTCACAATGATAACATCACTTATCTCCCTCCTCCTCCGTCCGGCTCTAACAGAGTAGGAGTGTATGTGGACTGTCCGGCCGGAACTTTGTCCTTCTACAGCGTCTCCTCTGACACACACACACTCACACACTTACACACATTCAACACCACATTCACTGAACCCCTCTGTGCAGGGTTTGGGGTTTATAGCACTCACTCCTCAGTGTGTGTGTGTGTGTGTAAGATAGAATAAATATCTCGTGTGTGTGTGTGTATTAAATCCAGATCTGTTTTAATGATTAGGACTAAAATAATCCTAATACAGTTCCAGTTCTCTTTCTTTCCTGCTCTGCTTCCTTCACTGTGGCCGAGCTGATGTTCGCTGGTCATTTGTGTAAAATCCTTTCTGATATGCATTTGATCACTCAAAGTGTAGAACTAAAAATGTCTTAATTGTCATGTGACTGATTTCACATCAATAATATAAATACATTAAATAACTTGATCTGACTGTCACAATGTGATTTTATTTTATTTTTAGAGACCAT
>JBBIGA010000083.1:27465722-27476580 GCA_037576975.1 Alestes dentex | reverse complement strand
TTGAAATCAGCATGAAAAACACTACAAAACCCACATAAACTTATCTCTGATGATTTTGACCTGTTGACTTGTGTTATCAAAAATGGCTAAAATAAATATTTCTTAGAAGATTAGACAGAAGATGAACTTCTTGCAGAAAGAAGAGGAAGGTTAAAGGAAAACAAGTGGAATAAAACAGCCATTTCAACCATGCAAGCCCTGATAGACCACCAAAACTGTCCACCTCAGATAAACAACATGTAAGGTCTTGGCCTGTTGTTGGGCCTGCAGAAACACACCTTCCAGCCAGCAGAGGGAGACAGATAGCCGAACCCACCTTTGTACAGGTTGCTACACCTCTCCTAGTGAAAGGAGGAATGGGGAGAGCCGGGTCCAGCTCTGGGTAGGCTGCTATATCCCTCCCAGCCGGCACCATAAAGCCAGGGCTTCAGACCTGAGAAAATACACAGGTGGTTATACCCACTGTGAGAAGACAGCTGAACATTGTAGGTTTTAAAGAACGAATAACTGTTCAAGAATTCAATACTAAGTAAAGGAAACAGACAGAAACAAAGAACATCTGCTCTAGAACACCTGAACTGGACTTCTGAGTTGTATAGGAAGGTTTTAAGGACTGATGAGTGTAGATCTGCTCAGTGTTAGGACAGGAGACATGTGTGTTTAGAGCACTAGGTTGGATGGGTATTTGGGGTTGAGAAGCTGCTGAAGATCCTGACGTCTGTATTGGCTGTATTTTCATTGGTGCTGGGGAGCGTTTGTTTTGGAGAAACTGGTGCTGGGAAATTTACACTGGAACACCCAAAATGGAGGTCTCAGGTGTGAAGGATGGTTTTATAGGCTGATAGGTATACATCTGTAAGTGGCTTTAACTTGGATGGTGAGAAACAGAAAACACTGAAAAACAGTCTCTTGAAAAGAATGGGTGTTGTAATAAAAATAAAATAAATCTGATATGTTTAACTGTTGAGGATTTAGTGTAATTTTCTACTAAAATAATAACTGACAATTTTTAATGAGAATTAAATAAATGAAAAGGTGGTCTCTGACTTTTGCACAGCAGTGTACATTGATTTTTTTTTTTACACGTTCAGTGTTAGTGACACTGCATCAGGTCACACATCTTAAACATCTGCTCTGGATCTGTTTCTTATGTTAACATTTGTTTGTTGAGTTTGTAGGGTCTTCAGTGGACAAGCAAAACCAGTTCTGAGATTCAGTTCAAACCAAATTGGTAGACATGAGAGTCACACTTAATCTGATTAAAGGATTAGCTTTGTAATTAAGCACCTCACTGCTGGCCGGATTACGACCAGTGTGTGTGTATCTTAATCCTTTGCAGAAGAACACTCCAAATTTCTGCAATACAGAAGTGTTGTTAGCAGATTATTCCAAAATGTGTCCTTGTTTGTTTAGTGTTTGCCGAGGTAAGTCTCAGGTCATTTTGGCAGCAAAACATCACTAAACGGATTATCATAATAGTGACAGGCCCAACCAAACCCTAACCCTACTCTAACATGTATATAGTTGCAAAACCAACAAACAGAAAGCATTAAACACTAACTACAAGATCTATACAATATGTTATTGTACTTGGTATTTGGTATCTGTAAGATATGTGCACATTGTCATATTTGACATTTGTAGTATAATAAATACAGTTATGGGTTCTTTATTCTTGGCCCTCAGTAGGTAATATACAGTGAGACTGAAACCAGACGTTCTTGGATGGGAGAATTTGTTAATAAGGTGGTATTCTACCAATTTGTTCGACAACCCCCCCACACACACACACACCCCCAAATAGAAAAGTGCAGAATAATGAATAGTAGGGTCTTATGCTGGTAAATGGCAACTTTAATATGTTATTTATTATGTAGTAAAAACACCAAGTTGGCTAAATGTATGCATTTTTTAGTTATCCAATACCAGCTGTTTTCAGACCCTTTTCAATTAAATTTGAGTGTTTGGACATCAATACATAGGAGGGTTTCACAATACAATCACAAATGCTTCAGCTGTGTACTAAGAAAAAAGAGAAGGATCAAGTCAGCTAACAATCCTACTATTAAAATGACCCCTTATATAACCAGTTTACAAGACTTTACAGGGCTGCTCTAAACTAAATTAATGTATGTGGGCCACTGTTTCTGACACCTTGCCATTTAGCTGACATGCACAGCTTTATGTCATTCATGCAGCTATACGTCAGCATTACAGAAATGCCTCACACTTCTGCTTATTTGAATTATGCCTCAATTTAAAATCTTTTTTTCCTCCAACAGTATCAATGAAACAGCCCTGAAAGTAATGACTTAAAAGAATAATTGAGTGAAAAATGACACAATGTACACAATTAATCACTGTCTAGATGTACACGAGACAAGTTGGATGTTCAAATTGTGCCTCTTTAGCTTAGAACTGGAGCTGCAAGGTTAATGCTAACAAACACTAGAAGTCAAGATTCACTGAAATCATTTCCACTCCCAAAAGTTCTCCCAACCTTCTCAAACCAACTCAGGGTCTTCATTAAGGTGGAACAGAGTTGTGGACATGGTTTAGGACACTGAATGACTGGTTTTTGTATTAATGGAAAACATTTGGGTGACTGTTGGGTGAGCTCTAGTGTTTGTTAGCAACATTAGCTCCAAAACTCCAGTTCTAAATTAAAGAAGGAAGATCTATTACACATTACAGTCATGGCTGTATGTTGCTGATGTTTTCCAGCGTGACCATCTTCAGGCCCACAACAGCCCCCGGCCTGCAGCACCCCAGCGCGGGGAGGGAGTAGGTGAAGTGCGGGACTGCTCCGGGACCCAGGGGGGAAGAGGAGAGGGGGCAGGAGCAGAGGACAGACTGCCAGACAGACCGCCTCACAGCGCTCACTACAGAAACGGGACGTCTGTCCGCCACCCCAGCCAGACCCATGGTCCAGAGTCATCCTGCTTGCTAACTCCTCCTAACACACCACTCTACCCTGAGCTCTCACACGCACATGTTGGCTCACAGTCTGCTCCACCTCTTTACCCTGAGAACACACACCCGCGCTCTCACACACAGGCCAATGGGTGTGTGCGCTCCACTCCAGAGCACAAGATCAATGGATTTATCAGTAATGACATTGAAGGTTAGTCTCTCTTTCCCCCATTCTTGTGGTAGTGTGTGTGTATGTGTGTGTGTGTGGGGGGGTGTTTCTTTAATTGGGGAAATTACAGAAAATATTAAAATGCTGTATTTGCATGTGCTATATTGTGGCACATTGCTACATAAATTAATCCAGCTTTGCATAATTTCTTTACGGTGCAGTGACTGGTACAACTAGCCCCTCAGTCTGCTAAAGAGCCCATACTGGAAAACAAAATTCTCACTTTTTTGAAATAATGATCTGTGTAAACAGCATAACAAGTCTGCTAATATGTCATTCACTTCCTAGTTCATAACATCCATGTATGAAAACTAAGCTGCAAAAACAACTTGCTTTGAATCATAATTTTTGAGATGTCACAAAAATCGACACATTGTATAATCATTTTTTTTGTGATGTCACTAACACTAACACATGCTTACATACATTTACCTGCGTACAGCTTACCTCCACCCATTCATACTAATGTTATTAAGCGTATTTCAGTCCAGACTGCTATTTGAACAAGGCACCATTCAGCCAATCAAAGGTTCACTTACATATATCAGTCTATAAGGCACAGTAACAAAAACAGCCTGTTTAAGATGAAAAGAGGGTGGAAAATGGTCATATAAAACTTAATTATGAATGTTTTGGTACAAAAATGTTTTATATGTTGACCTCAGATTAGAAAATGTAAGATTTGGGCCCTTTACTACACCTTGCCTCTTAGTGTGTGAGAACTCATCCCCCAGCGGGTCTGAAAAGTTTCTTGAATTGAGGAATCGCCCACATGTTCCTGTTTGAGAAAGATTTCATGTCCACATGTGTATGTTCTGGCTTCGCTTTGACCTGTGTTTGTGTATTACCACAGTTTGGGTGTACTGTTGTGTGTAAAAGTTTGAACATCCCTGGTCAAATTACATGTTTGGTTGATTTTCTGTTTTTTTTTTTTTTTTTCATTTTTAAGGTTAAACTCAGCAAATAAATAGAAATTTGTCACACAAATGTGCATAAAACTATCATAGTTAAGTGTGTTTCTCTGTAGAGGATGGATAATCAACAAAACAGTTCATTTGAAGTGGCGTGGGAGGGAAACAAATCATTAGTCCTATTTGTGTTTGTGTTTGTGTCTCTGTGTGTGTGTGTGTGTGTGTGTCGTCCACCAGGCCCTCTGAGTGGTTGTGACTTACCTTTCCCCGTCCCTCCATCCCATACCCTGGGTCCCAACTCTGACGCTATCTGTTCCGTCTTTGTAGTCGACCTGGACAAAGGACCTTACGGCCTTGGCATGGGACTAATCGATGGACTTGTGAGTTTTGATGCCTGCTATAACATATAAAAACACTGGTAGTCAAAAACTATTGGCCCTGTTCTCCCTGATGTGTATAAACCCTCAAAGACCCTTCATACTAAACCTTGAACATAAATTACACTGCATCACTCAAGCATACAAAGAAGCTTGCCTAAAACATCGCATGGCCTCCAGTATTACCTTTAGCAACCAACATGAAACATGAAAATAAAATAGCTTTTAAAGCCTGATTAAAATGATACTAGTCATAATATGTACAGTAAAGGAATGCAAGATATATTGAAAATGAAGATACTTCCTTTGCTGTTCTGTGAATCCTTCCTTTTTGGCTTTGACACCTACTTTATATGAGGTTATTTGGTCAGTGTTGCAGTAAAGTCCCCCACCAATCAAAATGTTAGTTGTGTCTAAATTTTTGTCAAGGGTGAGGTCAGTGATAGACAAGACAAAACAAAAAATTTGTCAACTGGGGTGGATCTTGTTGACAGGTTAAACATGTTTTTAAGTGAGACTGACCAATGTTTATTTCAGTTATTTTGTGTCATTATGTACAAAGCCCCCTATAAAATTTTGCTATTAAGGCTGTTGTGGGGCCTCAAGTGTCAGTCAGGGGGTCTTGGATCCCCGGCATCCCTGTATTTTGCAGCCTGAATGTGCGGCATATTTTTTTAAAGAAGAACATTTTAATAAACGTAGAGAGCAAAATATGCCTCATACATCACATTAAGGGCCCATATCACCCATCCATTATCTGAAGTGCTTATCCTTAACCAGGGTTGTGGGAATACTGGATCTTCCCAAAAATCCACTGTTGGCACCCAAGCGCCAATAGTTACAAAATGTATATAGTTTGCCAACTGTAAGTCCTACAGTCATCCATTTGAATCTGGATCCATACTGATCATCTGATCATGCCTGTAATGTGAGGTCAGCACTGCTTTGTGGACTCTTGTGGAAACTTTCAGGACACTGCAGCATGTTTTTGATGTTCATATTTGCCATAACATGAAACAAACATGATAACAAACAGTTTTCTTCTCAACAGAAGGCACTAAATGTAGTTCATCTCCTGCGACCTAAATGCTGAAACCTAATTAATCCTGCTTGTGTATCAGATATATGGCTACATCAAATGAAAGCTGTTCCATAATTTCTTTACACCCAGTGCATGTATCCATGTCCCTTGTCCCCAGTATAAGTCTTGAAGGCTTATTCAGGGTTCATCTGTATTGTCTCTGGTGGTAACATCCTTAAAACCTGACCAAACATTCCACCTATTAACACCATGTGTGCAGCACACCCCTCTGAACTCGCCTGGAATCTACATCCGGACGCTGATCCCTGACGGTCCGGCTGCTTCAGATGGCCGCTTGCATATTGGAGACAGAATCCTGGCTGTAAATGGAACCAGCCTCATTGGAGCTGATTACCAAAGGTTAGTGCCAATCTTGCATGCAAATGCATCTGTCTCGCTTTCTGTATCTTTTTTATGTACACATATAATATATATATTTTAGATGTACGATGACTGAAAAAGTGTTTTAAAACTATTTTTGATGTCAAATGTGTTGCTTGTAACATAAGACCCTCTGAGCAAAGTTACATCCAAAAGTCATCTTTTGGTCTTTTTTTGCATGTTGAAAAGACATCATCAGAGGAGCTGGAAAGAAAATGCCTTTTTATGACAGTGAAATAGTAAATATTAGTACATTTGTAAATTTGGACAGTATCAGATTACAGCAATGGGAACACTATGCTACAACAGTTATCTGTCTTGCAACTAATTTGCCAATGTTTGCCTTCTAATTGCAACTCATTTGCCAACTAATTTTCCTTCACCTGTCCTGCATGTCTCCTAGCCAGAAGTTCAAATACCAAACTGAATATCGACGTCCAAGAAGGATCAGATGTTCATATACTGAACTTGATTTTCATGTCATAAGGACACATAAGTACATAGGTATGGTCGCTGGGGACATGCAAAATGACCTCCCGTGGTTTGAACTGCAGCCATTTCAAAATGGAGTGCTTGTTAAAACAGCAAGCACAGAAACAGTTTGACATAATACTCCTGGGATTCGTTGAATGAGTATGTGGCTTTACTGAAGTAGTCTACTATTTATTGATTAAGTATTGTGACCATACTAACTTAATCTCTAGACTGAAAACAACTGTTTGCAGTGTTTGCTATTACATGGTGAAATGTACTACCACAAGCCCGAACACTCAGAGGTACATGGGGCCTGGGGTAGGAATGCATCAATAACATTTTTTAAGACTACAAGTATGGGAACATGTTTTTTTTGGTACTCATCGATACTGATACCAACATAGCAGTCATGTTGTTGTTCGCACCGCGCAGGGAAACTGCATTGTCATGGAGCAGTGTGTTTGGTTCATGGCCCAGTCATGCTGCAATATCACAGAGCAATATCCCAGGGTTCATGACTCATGGAGACTAATATGAATGAATGAGCATGACAATTACCCGATACTGATATCGGTATCGGTATATATGTGTCCCTATTAAGAGTATATATAAAAAAAAACAATCAAAACTAATAACTGATTTGAAAAAGAAAAACCAAAGTTTCTACAATTTCTACACACCCTTGATGGACAAATGGAAAGGACAGAACTTACTTTCTGTCTCTCTCACTCTCTCTTTCCCTCTCTCTCTCTCTCTCTCTCTCTCTCCCAGTGCTGTCGATTTGATCCGACTGGGTGGTGGACGGCTCCGGTTCCTTGTTGCTAAGTCAGATCCTGAAGTGTCAGAAAAGATCAGTGCGTCTTCCTGCTGAGACATGGGGGGAGGGAGGGGGTTGTAAGTTAAAATTTTCCATCTAGACAAGCTGGGTAACAAAAATCCCTGCCCGCGTGTGGATGGGAACGCGTATAAGCACATCATAAGACACTCAGTGACTACTCCGTAACCTCCTATTGCACTCAACAACCTTCGCACAGTGAGACTTCTCAACAGCACTTACAGGCTCAGAAACTCAGACAGACGTTTGCCTCTTTTGGATCTTGGGGCAGCCTCCCAGAAAAGAGATTTGAGAAAGATGCAAAAGAGGTGTTTTTTTTTTTACATTTGAAAACACCAGCTGCCCATTATATTGTGTGAACATTTCATTAAGAATGGACTACCAGAAATTGTCAGTTGAAATACGGTCTTGTTACATACATTAACAAACATTAAAGTTAACATTTTTCCATCTCCTGTAAAGGTACATTGGCATTGACAGTTTGGCATTGACAGCGACAATATGCCTATAACAGGCAGTAAAATGGAAATAACAATGGAGTGATTTAACAAAGAATTTTAAAGAACTGTAAATGAAAGTTTTCTGTATTTTTTCCCTATAAGCTTGAAAGCAAAGGTAAAAATTAAGAAAATGAGTGTACACTAAAACGTGCCGCTAATAACCAGTATTTTCAACAGCCTTGCTAATAAGACACAATGTATCCTGTTTACAAATCTATTGTACGATTCCGGGGTGAAAAAATAAGCTTTTGCTTGGTAAATTTTTGAATGTTCCTCAACAATGAAGTTACCTCTACATGAACTCTACAGCTAAATGAATGGTAAACTGCTAAATGAATTATAACAATAAATGGACTGCAGTGATCAGTTTAGTTTATGCATTTACAGTCAGCTCCATTATCATTGGCACCTTTGGTAAAAATAGCCAAAAAAGATGTTCAAAAATGTCTTAATCTGAAAATATGAAAATCATGCATGGCATAATCACTGGCACCCTGACCAATTTTAAGCAGTCATCTATCAATGACTTATAGTGTTGCTGGAGTATAAATTTGAGGTAATGTAGATGCGAAATTCCCTCAGTTGTTCATCAACATGGAGAAGAATAAAGAACACACAAATGAAAGGAGACAAGAGATGGGTGTGAAGAATCAGTACTTCTGTCTTCAGTACTTCAGTATCTGTCCCAGTTCCTGACTGGTCAAAACTAAAATGTGGATTATCTCCTGGACAAGCGGTGTTTGTGCTTATGCAGCATTATGCAGCATTAATGTGTTATAACATAGCTGTCATTTTAAATGGTTGATGGTGGATTGGATGAGTCTTAGGGACGGGAGTGGCACACTACACATTACCACCCCATATTTGTTGAGCAGAACATTTGTTGATCACTCCTCCCTCATTATATACGAAGGAAACTCAGAACACAGTTTAGCTCCTATTTCTCCAAAAAGTAACAAAATAACTGCTAAATCTTTTCCCAACTTCTCATCTAACATCTTTATTTTTTGCACCAAATCATGGACAGATGCATCAATAAAAGGTCTATGTCAATAAGCAGTATCATTACCTATCAGTTTCATTAAAATGCTAACCCTACTCATTCTTAAAGGAGACAAAAATGTGTTGACCCTTGTAAATCAGGTCATAAAAATAGCTACATGCTTGAAAATGCCAATATCCACTGTTATGAAGTTTAAAACAACTGGAGCTGTAGTGAACCTGCCTTTGTCTCTACAGCATAGACTAAACAAATTCTTTCAAAGTTGTGCTAAAAGAAAGCATTTTCTTTCATCTGAACTTGAACCATAAGCACCTGCACTTTGCTAGATGTTATTGGAACTTTGGTTGGAACTGGGTTGAGACAGAAATAGAGCTTTTTAACACCAAACCCTTAAGATGGGTTTGGTGTAAAAGGATGATTAAATAGAAAAGACAGTATTCACCCTGTTAAATATGTTGTAGAATCTGAGATGTTTTGGGGGATATTGGTCCTCCAAAGGCCTTGGGAATCTTGTTACATGGCATGATGGACTCCGTGAAGTACTAACTGAATTTCTGCCTGCCTGTCAAAAAGATAAAATGGTTCAAGGCTGGACGGTCATCCAAGACACATGTCCAAATCTGCACAAAAATGGTTCTGTGACCATGGCCATCCCAGTCCCCTTTGAAAACCTTTGAAGTTGGAGCTAAAAAGGATGGTACAAAAGAGAGGACCTTGGAAGCTTTGGGGATCTTATTGTGAGATTGATCTAATTATCCCCAAATGCATTTTTATGACGCTTTTAACTTATTTTTACCGAAGGTGCCAGTGATTATCGAGCTGAGTGTATGTTTATTTTCTTTTGGCCATCCTTTGGGCTGGTTGATATCAAAATATTCAGTCTGACCTCAGACTCTAACAAAAATATTTTTAATCCTCTCCTTCTTTCTCAGCACTTCTGTTTTTCTATGTATTCTTTATAATAGTACATTTCCCATGTTAGTAATGAAACTTTCATTTCCCATTTTCATTTCTACCGAAGTCCCTGTCAGAAATTGTCAAAACAGTGCCAACACTGCCTCTAAAGCAGCAGTGACTTTAAAAACTGAGGCAATCTATTGTAGCAGTGGCCCATTGTTAAAAAACAAAAACCTGCAGTAGTTAGATGTGATCTAGTATAACAATTCCTGATAGGGACTTTAAACTCCACGTATTTGCTTATACTTGACATGAAGTGTTCATATAATTAATATTAACATTCATTTTTATTAACAATTGAAAAAAGAAATCTACACAAGTTTTACGATATGCAAAAACATTTATTTTATTTCCATTATTTCATGATTGTATATTATTTGTCTTGGCATATTTCAATTGCATTTTTTTTCCTCAATTAAACTTATATTTGGAAGATTTATATGTCAATATACATTAAAGGCAAACTGAAAACTGGGGAAAAAATCAATGCTGTGGTTTCTTAGAATAGAAATGGATCCAAATGAATACGAATGGGGTGATCTATGAGGTGAGGGCGCTAAAAGTCTACAGTGTGGTACTAGGAGTGAAGCTCAGTGAAGACATAGCTGATATTTGAAAGATCAAGATTCCACCTGCCAAGACATGTTTGGTGTTTGAATTTTTCCACTTTAGTTTAGCACTGAAAGCTAATATTGCTAACAATCACTAGTAGCCCTGCAATCGGGAGGTCGTGGGTTGGAATCCCAGGACTGCTAGTGGCACCATTGAGGTTCCTTTGGACAAGATACCATCCGCACACACTGCTCTCCGGGTGCTGTGTTCCTGACTACCTGCTGCTTCAATTGGTGAATGAGTTATGTTTACATTTAGGGCATTTAGAGGACACTCTTATCCAGAGCGACATACATCAGTGCTTAAGTAGTCTACATCTGTTCTTCATACCTGTAAAGCGACACTAAGATCAACACCTGCTTTTAACCAAGTTACTGCCAGCTAAGTTACACATCTTAGCAAACCCTGTCAAAAGAAAAAAAAAAGTCAGAGGTTAATACACAAATAAGGAAAAACAGTTAAGAGGGTAAGGGTTTTTCTTAAATATATAGAAAAAAATATACAGTGCTGAAAAAGTATTTGCCCCCTTTCTGATTTCTTATTTTTTTGCATGTTTGTCACTCTTAAATATTTCAGATTATCAAA
>JBBIGA010000083.1:27455432-27465622 GCA_037576975.1 Alestes dentex | reverse complement strand
TCATGAACACTGACCTTAACTGAGGCAAGTGAGGCCTGCAGTTCTTTAGATGTTGTTCTGGGTTCTTCTGTGACCTCCTGGATGAGTCGTCGCTGCGCTCTTTGTAGTCCAGCCACTTCTAGGAATGTTCCCCACTGTTCCATGTTTTCTCCATTTTTGAATATTGGCTCTCACCGTGGTTTGCTGGCATCCCAAACTTTAGAAATGACTTTGTAACCTTTTCCAGACGAATAGATGTCAATTACTTTGTTTCTCATCTGTTCCTGAATTTCTTTAGATCGTGGCATGATGTCTTCCTTTTCTGGGACCTTTTAACCTACTTTTAAAGTGATCTCATGGTTCTGCATGTCTGGCAGTAATCAGGCTTGGGTGTGGCTAGTGAAATTGCACTCCAAACAATGTGATTAACCAAAGTTACTTTGTGATTTTGCAAATTACTTTTTCACATAGGGCCATGTAGGTTTGGATAGTTTTTTCCATAATAAATAAAATCATCACTTAAAATTGCATTTTGTGTTTACTTGGGCTATATTTGTCAAATATTCAAATTAGTTTGATAATCTGAAACATTGAAGTGTGACAAACATGCAAAAAAATAAGAAATCAGAAAGGGGGCAAATACTTTATCACAGCACTGTACAAGAGATAAACAGAGGACTGGTTGCCTAGTGGTGGCCTAGTGGGTAGGATACTTTCCTCTGGACCAAGAGGAAAGTATCCTACTTTCCTCTGGACCAAGAGGTCATGGGTTCAAAACCTACCTTCAGCATACCACCACTGGGTTCCTGAGCAGGACCCTTAACCCCAAGTTGCTCCAGGGAGACTGTCCCCTGTAGTTTGGGAATGGAAGTCGCTTTGGATAAAAGCATCTGCTAAAATGCTGTAAATGTCTGCTAAAATGCTATAATTGGTTAGTCACCAAGGTGCTTGAAGAGGTGGGTCTTCAGACGGCGCTTGAAGACAGCGAGGGACTCCGCAGATCTGATTGCAAGAGGGAGTTCGTTCCACCACTGGGGGGCCAAGACTGAAAAGTCTTGATGCATATCGTCCTCTTGTCAGCAACGGAGGTTCCAGACGAGCAGTGCTTGAAGCTCTGAGAGGATGAGAAGTGACACGCTGCTTGATCAGTGCCGATAAGTAAGGAGGTGCAATTCCGCTTGAGGCAAGTGTTAAGGTTTTGCGAGCAGCCACAGGGAGCCAGTGAAGTCTCTGTAGTAGAGGCGTGCTGTGTGAGAATTTAGGAACATTGAAGACTAACCTTGCAGCTGCATTCTGTATCAGCTGAAGTGGCCTCGTTACCTTCAGTGGAAGTCTTGACAGTAGAGAACTGCAGTAGTCCAGTTCAGAGATGACCAGAGACTGGACAGGTTGGACAGGACAACGAAAGAATTTCACACTGTGTGCCGCCCGCGGTGTGTTCACACGTAACAATAAGGGCCACTTCAATTTGCTTTACTCAGAAGTCAGTAGTAAATATTTTCCATAAATACATTTCTAAACATCTCTCAACTCGCTCAAACCAACATTAAATGTATTTACACTGTATACAATATTATTGAGTAAAATAAATACTCATGCTTACTATTATCACTATTGTTTTTTTGGTATGAAAATAGACACCTGCAGAGTGACACCAAATGCTTACTCTGTGGAAAACAACCAGTATTTTTTTGGAGTGTCCAGAAGGGGACAGTGTTGGCTTAGAAATTCATGAAATTTGTCTTCCATAGTCATGAAGTTTATACAATAATAATAAAGTTCCTCTCAAGCAGGTGATGTTATGTGTCAGCATTTGAGCTGCATTTATGGTGTAACTGAGTCTAGTGTGGACAACAGGTCATAAAACACACTGTTCAAAGGACAACAGGGTTGCACTATAATTAAACACAGCAACATAAGTAAGGTGAGTACACAAAGAATAAACAAATTGCAGTCACAATGCAGAATAGCCTTAGGTTGTAGATTCAACTCTCTTCACAATAAACTATTCACTACTGTTCAAACATTTGGAAGACTTCTTATTTTTTTCTGTGCTATGAAATTGTCAGATAATTATGCAAAATAACTACAATTTTACAATTATTTTAAAATTATTTAATAAAAACAATAACACCTGCAGAGAGGCAACAAATGCATACTCTGCAGAAAACAACCAGGATTATTAGAGTGTCCAGCAGGGGACAGTGTTGACCTAGAAATGTATGAAATTCAGCTTGGGTTTAAATTGGTGCTCCTCACTGTATCTTGTACTAAGCATTCACAATAATGGAGCATGCTCTTTTTTGTTAGTTGAAATGGAGTTCTGTACTGTCTTGTTGTTTACTCTGAGACATAAGCATTGGCAGACTGTGGATTTGGAAGACTGGCATTTAGTGCCCCTCATTTACTGGGGATTCCCACTCAGATGTCATAACTTTCAAAAGTGGAATAGAGGGGTGACAATATGTGTGCAGTGTTTGTTTTTTTCCTCAGAAATGCATATATCACACTTATGAAGCAAGATGTGGAAATGGTACAGTCCTATTGGGCTCCCGGAAGTTGGTGGCTCTAGGTTCATCCCATGCAAGCATAACAAGATTTTCAGATACCTCCATATTGGCATTGGCAAAGTATCCGTTTGAGATTCTAGACCAATCGACACCCAGGTGTTGGGGGGTAAACCTGCAGTCCTGACACCACATCTGAATGCCGATCGAATTTTCTCTGGTTGCAGGGGCTACCTCGGCTCCTCGCTGACAGGTGTAAGATTAACTTTGTTAGGCGCAGACTCACCCGTGCGCGACAAATTAAATTAATGGAACAAATTTCCCCCGTAATTAAGATAAAAATTCGTGTCAGCTATAACCTTGCCGAGCACTAATTATGTACAAATGATTTATCATCTGTTTCAGCCGGAATATTAATCTTCACCTCTTCTCCAGCCACTGCTGGTGTTAAGAGATGAGGCTTGATTAACACTGACAGTTCAGAGAGCGGAAGAAAACCATGTAGAGCTGGGCAGCAAGGATTGCCTCCTTAGTTCGAGCCTGCTCACTCCCTCACTCAATTAGTGGCCGGCGGATGTGCAGGCAAGCAGAACCCTTCTACAGTGACTAAATACCCCAGCTTTCACACATGGAACCACAGTACAAAATCGTTGCTGGTGTCGGCACTGGGCCTTTTCGCACATAAAAAAACCCCCCAAAAAACAAAAACTGTTTTGATTCACTTGCTTGGAATGTCAGTAACGACAAATGAGGCTGGTTGCATTCCAAAGGCAAAAAGCAAGACTCCTGGGCTTCAAAGGTGCTCGAAACCTGTGTACTTGTGTAAGACCATCTACAGACCCCATAGTGGCAATAAATTACATACTGTATAGGATTTCCACCCTGTTATTGCTTACACCAGCACAAATACATTCTCCAACCTCTTCTTGCCCTGTTGTGAGGATCCAAAGGAGGCATAGTGTTTTAGGCAATTTGCTAGCATCCTCTATCATCATGTACGGGTGGCGGTACAGGGTGACAGAACATTAAGCTACTTTATAGCAATGAATGGACTTGCTAACTGTACCTCCACTGCAGGAAACTAGCTTTGGAATGGGAGGGATGCTGTAGGTGCAAGACCAAACTGTTCCAGGTGAATACTTGCTGGTATAGAAACAGTTCTAGTTTGCTTGACAAAAGGAAAGCTAGTGGTTTTGATGGTTGCCAGATTAGGGGCAAAGATCTTGATGTGATCAGTGACTGTCTACACATGGCAATGTTGGTAAAGAAATCAATAAACCATAGGAACAGGTTCAGCGCCTTCAGTGTAGACCCGCTTGGAGTTTTTTGTGAAGGAGGATCTTCAAATATTGGCTTACACAAGGTTTAAAGCTCATTCCCCAGGCAGGAGGGGTTTGACGGGATGATCAGGCAGGACCAAGGTCTAGCAACGGTGGATCAGTTTAAGACAGGCGCTCCGAAGTAGATTTATTCACGAGCGCTGACACTCGGTCTATATACTGCTGATAACAGTGAAGACCCTGGATACTGCGCTCAGCAGTGGATGATGAATGGAGTGCCTGGCCATAATTACTTATCGTTTCAGCCTCTTCTTCTCTTTCCCGATCTCTCCTCCCCCTCTTCTCTGCGACAGAAGCATAGTCTCTGCCCTCCCTCTTTCTCATCAGCCCCCCCCCCACCATATCTTGGCAGCAGGACTCTCACAATAACCAATTACAACACATTGTCTCACAGCACAAATTAATTTATGGAGGTCCGATTAAAATAGTAGAGTGTTATACACGCTGTATTCACAGACTGTCACTAGACTCTTCAATGGGCATTTGTGAGGGAACAAAGTATAATATAAGGTACAGAACATCCTGCAGTACCCTCAATTTGGGTTTGCTTCTTGATGGCTGCTCTTCTTCAACCAAGAAGACGCATGTTCAGCCATGGATAAGTCCCTGGAATTACAAGCAGCAAAATGTGAGCACAAAAGCTTGTGTTCCTCCAGACTAGTTATAAGCAATTCAGTGTTTTGGCATGACCTTTCCTTTGGGAGTCATCTTCAGTGGAAGTCTATTGACATGTACAGCTTGCTAGTACAGTCCGGTAAACAGTACAACAATTCTCGGTATTCAGGAACCTTCATGGCTTATTTGAATTCAGCGTGTCTCCTTTTGGTCTACACAGAGTGCCAGCAACATTTTGATCGGCGACCAGGTCGCCAGGACTTTTCTCACCATGCAGTAATTCTGTAAACAACCATACTTCTAGGGGCTTGAGATTCCTACAATCAATAGTGTCATGTTGGCAGACGTCTTGATAGAAGCCTGGAAATGCCATCAACAAAGGTTTGCTGCATCCAGAGGAGTTTGAAAAAAGGTCATCCAACTCAGCAAAGTATGTCCAATCAAAGTTAGTAAGGTCATCATGCAACCTGTTCATGCCAGGGCGGAGTAAACCCAGATAAAATAAGCTAAGATTATTTTACAAATTTTGCTCAGGAAAAATCTGAAAGACTAAAGTAAGATGAAGGTTCTTAAGTGGACCTTGGCTTGGGCATGTGGTTCTAGTCTTTGACTGTTATAGAACTTTTACAATACATACACTTCCCGTGGATTCTAAATCCTTCCACAATCTGCTCCACTTTATAACTTCCGAAGCTGGATCAGATCATTGGTGTTAAATCCATGCAGGTTGTGACTAAACTCTGCAGCAAAGACCCAGGAGCAGGGTTGGTGACCTCTCCTTTACATTATGTGGAGGTTCTCTAAAAGATTCTCCATGCTCCATGCATCTCTTTACAAAATGGTTCTTTAAAGGGTGTCCATTGAACCAAAAATGTATCTTTGATGGACCTATTGCTCCAGCAAACCCTTTGTTTCCAGAGTGTATCACTATGAAAACAGTTTGGGCGCATTTATCCAACATTCCTGGAAATTGACAAAGAATTAGCAGTAGAATTTATTAACAAATATCATTTGCATATTAACGTACCATGTGAACCTTTATATTTGTTGACTAAATGGTCATGAGATACAAGGGCTACTGTGAATATTAACATTCTGTACTTACTGTATGTAATCACACTGTATTTTGAGTGGAACTCTCTTTCAGTATCAAAAGAATTTTATATTGCCATGCACTATACCCTGTGTGGCAATGCACAATTGCTAATGGCCGGTGCATAAAGTATGCACCAGTTCATGAGCTTGAGTGTGATGGTGCGTGTGCATGTACACATGTCATAGGGTGAGGGCACACACATGATCAGGAGGCCGACTTAGCCCCTGCGGAGGGTGAATAAATCCATTTTTAATGACAGTTACTTGTACTAATAATCCTCCCTGCAGCAGGTAGGCTACAGCATATGGGGTGACTGTGATGAGGACTAGCACTGCAGTGTGTGCGAATGTGAGCCGGAGCAGGTACGGAGGTTGTGTGTGCATGTGCTTGGGCTGAGGTCCAGCACCTGCCATGCCGGCAGCAGGCTGTCCTTGAGGCTGAATAGCAGTGAAAAAAAATCCCCTCTCTTTTATACACACACAACCAGTAGCAGCACTGTGTTGCATCCTCACCGTGGCACCATTCCGAAAAGTGAAAGGTTCATTTCCCTGTGATTTATTTGAGTATCAAAATGAGATTTACCAGAGAGGAAACGATGCTGGGAGTCATTCATAATGGCCCTTTTCATTTAAATTGGATTCAAAAACACCATGTCTCAAACGGAACGGCCTGTAGCATTACGGTCCTTTTTTCCCTGAGGTAAGATAATTCAATTAGACATAATTATATTATTATTATTATTATTATTATTATTATTATTATTATTATTATTATTATTATTATTATTATTTAACATTTTTCTGATTTTCTTTACAGTCAAATTGGCCAAATTCCCGTTTTTTAAAATATTTTGCAGCTTGTGTAAATCCACTTACTCATCCAATCACCACACATCTTACACATGTGCAATTATTGAAGCTGCACTATTGTAATCCAGCTGTAGTCACATTACATTATAGTTCCATTATCACATGCATTAAATAAAGTGTTTCTACAGTTACTTGTTCAGCTTCTGTTTGCCCATTTATTACAAAAATATTTATATACATTATGTACATACGTTATATACACTTACATGAATTAGTAAGTGCGTAATTACATAAGTGGCGCTACTGTTATCTAGCTAATCTAGCACTTACATTTTCTGTTACATGCATTATTAATGTGTTACTACACAGTTATTAAGGACACTTAATATACAGTAGGGAGCCCAAAAATGTTTGCATTGATAGTCATTTCAAATATGAAAATGTAAGCCCTTATTTCTTAAGTTTGTAGCATTAGTTAAGCTTGTAATATATATAAAATGCTTTGGGAATGTAAAACAATTAAAAGCCATTTAAAAGGATGTGTGTCGGCTGGATTTACGTGGTAATGGTAGGTAAATGTATTATCATGGTTTCTACTTGTCAGGCATGTGGCTCAGTCTCAAAGCATGTTTGTCCTCCCTCAAAGGGATTTTCACACTCCGCTAGACACCAAATCTCTATAGATACTCTTATTGAAATGGGTAACTACAGGCTGCTGTTCTTTGTTTGGCCCCCTTCTCTCTTTCTCTGTCTCTCTCTCTCTCTTCCTCTCTCTCTCTCTCCCTCTCCCTCTCTCTTTCTCTCTCTTACTCTTCCTCTCTCTCTTTCTCTCTCTCTCTCTTTGTGAGGAACGGGAACAGGTCTTCCAGATGAAATGGAAGACGAACTTGACACAGTCCAGTTTAATGGGGTGACAAAATGAATCACGGCTGCACCAGGTATCCATCACGAGCAAGAAAAAAAAGATGGTGACCACAAATGATCTGTGAACCACTATATATTGATTACCCGTGTACTACAAGTGTCGGATTTAATGTTCGCCCCGCGCCAACGGGCCGGCCTGGACAGCTGCAGCCTTAACTCTTCTTTGATAGATTTTAATGGTGAAATATTGATTTCCTTCTGGCCAAGGTCTACTGGCAGGGGCCAGAGCCATTTGTTGGGTAAAACTGGACACCCGGTTTGCGGGTCACAATCAATCATTTTGGCACAGTGCGCTGGGAGGGAAAACAAGTAAAGGAAGAAGAAGAATAAGAAGAAGAGGGAGAAGAAAGAGAGCACCAAAAATATGATTCCTCTTCCAGGAGTTCAGGCCTCTCTTTTTATTGGCGGGAAAATAAAAGGAGGTATGAGAGCGATGGCGGTTTATTGAGTGGAGAGGCTCGGGCAAATTGCACGTGACATGCAGATAGTCGGAGTGGCTGGGCAAGAGGAAATGGAGGTGTAGCGAGAGAGAGAAAGAGAAAGAAAGAAAGAGAGAGAGGGAGAGAGAGAGAGAGAGAGAGAGAGAGAGAGAGAGAGAGAGAGACTATGTTTTATTTAAACATCCTTCGGGAGACTAGAGGCTCAGGTAATCTGTTGTGTTACAACTCAGTGCCCCGTTCCCCTCCATCCGGCGCGATAACAGGCTAATAGCAACCCATCAATCACAATAAAGCTTCCAATTTCGCCCCGTGTCTCTCTTCTCCAGGTGCTCTAATAACGATGATAACATACTCCTATAACCACTGCTACATCCGAGAGGTCGTTCCGACTCTGCCGGATTAATCGGCGGCCTCTCTCTTTTTGTAAAAAAGGGACTGAAGCGAGAATGGGATGAGCTTGAGAGGGACAATGGTGGAACCCCAGGCCTTGAGGCCGGGCCATCCCGTCAGAACCAGGAAACGCAGATGGGCCAGTTTTGCTTATCTGATAGTTTCTGGTCCACCAACTGCAAGGAGGAAGTAAGGTGGTCCATTACCGGGTCAAGGTCCTTCTCCAACCTTTTCGTTCCTCTTCACAACCATGACTTGAAGTGAGACTGTGTGAAATCACTGTAATGCATGGCCTCAACTGGCTTTATTACCTTTATGGAATGGCAGCAACAAAAGATATGATTGAATACATGTGTTAAAAAAATATATTGAAAATGTGTTGTCATTACAGCTGTAATCAGCCTGGTTCCTCCACCAATACACTGGAAAGAGCAATAGACCAATCACTAGCAAGTTGCTGCATCAGCCAATAAGACTGTAGAACTTTAATTATTTCTTGTATAAAATCACCATTGGATAAAGGGTCTGCAGCTGTAATTGTAGTAGCAGTGGTCTCCTTTAGGTTATATAGGGGACCACCATTGCTGCTGCTCAGGATTGATTTGTGTCTGGATGTCCAGCAGGTGGCGCAGAGTCATTGGTTTACAAATATCCACAGAGATTGAATAGGAAAAAGGAAAAAAAAAATGGTCATGTCACTCTTATTCTATTTTGCTGAAGCTGGAGCACCAAACAGCAGTAGCAGTCTGCGCTTACATTAATAACATAATATGTAATGTATAACAATGTTAAGCATAACTGGACACAAGACTTCAATACGAATTATTTTTTTATTTTTTTAAAAAACAAACTCCTGCACTTTTCATTTTAAATCTGCAAAAAATCTATCAACACAGAGGTATTTGTATACTTAATATTACAGTTAATTTATTTGTATTATTATGTTACATATACACATAAGAAATAAGATGCAGAATTTCACTGTGTAATCGAATTATAAATTGAACTAAAAAAAAAATTGTAAATTATGATCGGTGTCAGTCCGCTAGAGTTCTCCTTAAGGGCTGAGATGATAGGTGCATTCTGTGATCCTAGAGGTGATCCCGTTTACTATTGAATGAAAGGGTAATTTTTTAAGGATTATTATAGGGTGATGTATTCGGAACTTTTATATAACAGGAATCAAATTTGAATAAAAAATATTTATACTTTTAGAATTTATACTATTTCTAACCTGTAAAATAATAATATAAATATACAAATATTTTCAAAAATAAATATGCTCCAGTAATACCACTGGTCAACATATAGAAATTTAAGACACCAAAATATCTGTTATACGAATTTATAAATCTTATATAAGTGGTTCTATTTCAAATGTAATTACACCTGAATTTCAGATGCTGTTATCATTTCTTTCTTTTTTATGGGTTTAGATTTATAAAGCCAACCAACCTCCATTAAAAAGGAAGCTGATCTCCACTATATTTCCTCTGAAACTGGATAGCCAAGATCACAGCAGCTTAAGGCATCACTATTTCCTATTTAATCCCCTGTTTCATTGTATGAAGTGGCAAGATAGACCTGTGCTCCTTTTTCCTTCTTCAGGGAAATGTCCTGTTGGCTTCCGATGGAATAAATTATGGAGGCTGGTGGAAGTGTGTGACTGTAGTTGGAGAACTTGCTTGGACCGTTCTCCAACGACACAGACCACCTTCAAAAGGCCAGTGCCATGTGTTGAGTGTTGGAAAATTGTAAATTATTATTTTTTTACTGAGAAATACTAGCTTAAAGGTAGCGTAAAAGAATGTCACAGATGAAGACACCCATCTGAATGTTCTTTATATTGAATTTGGACGTGCTACTGTGAAATAAGTGATTAACACAGGTATTCACTAAAGGGGTGACAGGCAGACTTCCTAAAGCCTCCCAGTTGCCTTTGTGGCACCGTACTAATGCCGTTGACCTGTCAGTCAAAGCCCTGAACATGACTCATGTTGTCGGAGCAACAGAACAATAAGAAGGTCATGTCTGAAGCCTGACCCTACCGAAGATTTCTACATGAAAATCCCACCACCCCTGAACACGGT
>JBBIGA010000083.1:27415718-27430388 GCA_037576975.1 Alestes dentex | reverse complement strand
ATGATAAACTTAGATTAAATAAGATTGGGGACTGCATTAAAGATATAAAAGACTGGATGTCACATAACTTTCTCTTAGTCAACGCAGATAAAACTGATGTCCTTCTAGGTCCGAAAGCTGCTAGAAACAAACTGTCAGGTCTAATGCTTGATCTTGCTGGTTCCTCTCCAACGTTAACTGTAAAGAATCTCAGTGTCACTATGGATCCCGATCTTTTATTTGACACACATATAAGTACTGTAACTAAATTTGCTTTCCTTCATCTATGAAATATTGTTAAACTGCATTATTTTTTCTCCATGATGCAGAAAAATTTGTCCATGCCTTTATTACTTCCAGTTTTGATTATTGTAACAGGAAATTCAGCCACATATTATGTTAGCCCAATATTATCAATACTTCATTGACTTCCGACCAAATTTCGTATTGACTACAAAATTCTACTAATGACTTAAATGCCTTAAATTGCCTCGCACCTGATTACCTCTGTGAACTTATCTCTTACTATGAACCTCCACAGTCACTCAGATCTCAAGGTGCTGACTACTTACTTGTCCCCAGAATTATGAAAGCTTCAGCAGGGGGAAGAGTGTTCTCATATTTAGCCCACAAGCTCTGGAATGCTATTCCAAACAACATTTGGGCACTCAGACACAGTCTCAGTTTCTAAGTCCAGGCCAAAAACATACTTGTTTAGTCAGGCTTTTTGTAAATTTTTCCTGTTATATGGACGGTGTAGAGCTGCTCTTTCTAGCTATGCTGCCTTAGCTAGATATGCTGGAGTCTTAACTTGCACTCCTTACAGATATGAATAATCCTCTGCAAATTTAAACAGAATTAACTCTCTTCTCTGTTTTCTCAGAGGGGAACTGCTGCACATTTGCCAGACTGAGCACTGTGGGACCCCAGGTCACCACAATCCCGGGCCTGCTATCGCTGGTACCCTGTGCCAAATTGTCCTCAACTGGTTTTGGCTACACTCAGGCCCTTCCCCAAGTTGGGGCAACTGCTGCCTAAAGCTCCGTCGGAGATTGTTGCTCCTGATCCTGTTGTTTATGGACGACAGAGTCTCTGTTCCTCTTCCAACAATATTTTTTTTTTCTGAGCCTGTCGTCAGTGATCCTGATGGACAGTCTATGGGTGTCAGAGTAATCATTAGCAGGAGGCTTTAGCTGGTAAGATGATGGTAGAAGGAGAAGGGGACAGGTATGACAGAAAACAGCATTTAGGCATGACACAGATGGCGGGCCATGCTGGAGCTGGAGATGCTGGAAAGAGGCATGCTGTCGAACCTGTTAAAAAACAGGTTAAACTCATTGGCCCTCTCTTCATCACCCTCAGTCCCATGGATGACTGTCTTGAAGCCAGTGATGTTCTTCATGCCCCTCCACACATACCTGCTGTTGTTCTGTTGTAGCCCTTGTTTCAGCTTTCTCCTGTAGCTGTCCTTTCCCTCCTTTAACCTCACAGACAAGTGCCTCTGTGCCTCCTTGGCTGCCTCCTTGTCACCTAACCTGAATGGTTCCTCCTTCTCATTCAGGAGGGCTTTGATGTCTTCGGTGACCTATGGCTTATTGTTGGGGAAGCAACATATGGATTTCACTGGTACAGTGTTATCCACACAGAAGTTGATGTACTCAGTGACACATTCAGCGAAAGTTTCAGTATCCTCTCCATGTGGCTAAATAAGAGCCTCTCAGTTCGTAGTATCCAGACAGTTCTGAAGAGGTGCACTGGCCTCCCTTGACCACTCCCTCACTATCCTGACAGTGGCTGTCTGTCTCTTCACCAGTGGTAGGTAGGTTGGTAGACGGTGAACCAAGTTGTGGTACAATCTAGCAATGTCCACAGCAAAGTCAGGAATATGCTCATGCAGCCATTGTTCAGTAAAGCACATCAAACTGCACTTGAAAAATTCCCTGTTGTGTCTGACTCGCGCTCTAAGCCCATCCATCTTGTTGCAGTAATCTCACAATGCCCATAATAACAGACAGAAGATATGGTTTGTATCTCCTCCTCTGCTGCTCACCTCCACAGCATCCTCTCTTGGACCTTCCTATCTCCAAGGGAATGTCAGAGAGGACCACGCTGTGCTCTGGAGTGAAATGCCTCAGTGAGATCAGGTGATTGCAGATGTAAACAAAGACCAGTTGCTAGCTATGTTAGCATTAGCAGCTTGCAGAAAGCCCAAACAAGAAATAACTCTCTCAACCCGCATGGTTAGAGAGGGCACAGCTTACTAATACTAAATAAACTGAAATAAATATAAATATAGGACTAGAGGCCTGACACAGGGCTGGAAAGGCACAGGTAAACAGGGTTAGACCAGAGGTGACAGAAATAAACAAAGGAGTGAGCATAGGATAGATGGAGGTGGTGACAGGACATAGAGATTTGACTGGAGGTACAGAGGGAAATTCCCCTGGCTAAATTTACCAGTTGGACAATGCGCTCATCCTCACTTATATTGCAGAGCAGCTGTAGCCTGCTGTTTATCTCACAGTCACCCTGTGGAGTAGCCTCTCTCCCCAGCCTGCCCCAGTCACCTACCTCACCCAAGCACTGGACATAAAGTCCAAGTCCTGGCTCACTGCACCCATTTTGTTAGGTCAGTCAATCTGTAATGTGCTGGTAGGGAAGACCTTAAGGTGAACGCATGACATCATAAATTAGTAAATAAATTAATTATGCTTTTTGGATAGCAATAATAAATAGTATTATACTATTACTATCATCATTCATATAGCCATGAGCATAATATAGTCATATAGCCATTCAATGACAATATGTTTATCCAGTCATGTGTAAGAGAGAGAGAGAGAGAAAGAGAGAAAGAGAGAGAGAGAGATAGAAAGAGAGAGAGAGAGAGAAAGAGAGAGAGAGAGAGGGAGAGAGAGAGAGACAGCGAGAGATAGTCTGACTCTGCTGTGGTCTATTTCTGATTTTACTGTGGAACACACATAAATACACCTCCCACTACAGTGGGCTGTCTGTTAGAACGCTCAGCAGTGGTGTCGAATGGCTGGTCGTTACAGTATCTTATACCATCTGTCAAACAAGTCCTTACATGAAGAGAGATAAATATATGACCTAAAGTGCACATTGCCTGATCATGCTATTTGCAGGATTTGGACTAGTCTCCTAATGCTACATATTACATCTGTAACATTGTTTATTTGTAAACTGCTTTTGATCTGAAAAAAAGTGTAATTTCACATGTAGATAATTAATGATGATGATGATGTGAAAATTTTCCCTGCACCCCTATGGCATTCCTTGTATTTTGTTAGTGTCAAGGTAATGGTGAATATTCACATGTTCTGTATATATTAGCCTGTTACCTATCTACCAAGGGGATCAGATTAATTACTTAAAGCATATTAGCAGTATATATTGTTGAAGATATGCTAACATATTAATTATTAATTTTATTAATTAATAAACATTTCCTCTCTACATTTAGGAGCCCACCTTTTTTTAACTATACGTGGATTCTTTGATTTATATGTGGGTTGTTGAAAAACAATTCCCCTTTTCTACTGAATGCTAACCATGTGTATGTCATGTAATTTAGCATGAGAAACTAGCAATATTTTAAATGCTCATCACCCCTATTATGTCTGGATAGGCATCAGCATCAACTACTCTTTTGAATATTGAAAACATTTACACCTGTGACATCATGCAAACTTGTATTTCTTGTGCTGGACAAAAAGAAACAGCTGTCTGTCATTATTATGTCCCAGAACAAAAGCCACTCTCAACTGGCAAGATACCTCTACTAATGTCTGTTGGGGTTTAAAAGCCTCAGACCTTTCATATGGCAGGGAAATTATAATTTTGTGCTTTGAATATAGTAACTGGAAAAATACAAAGCAGAGAAGCCAAAATATTAGAAACAACAGGACCCAGAGAACAATGTCAGTAACAATGTTGGAACCAATGTTGAAACATTTATGATCCATGCAGGTTACTAAATGGTTTTTGGCTTGGACATTTGTTATTTAGAGCACTTTTCCTTACAAAACAGGCTCCCAGGCCCTGGAACCCTTTTGCCTATACCCATGAATGGCAATGATTAGGCATATTGGCAGCACAGAGAACACTGAGATGGGAACATGTTCATTATAAGACCACCTATTTAAAGTTCCCTTAGGGAGCCAAAAGTCATCTCTGGCTTTGCCCCTAAGAACACCTTTTATCACCTTTAAAAACTCAGAGGGTTCAGCTCAGTGGCTTAGACTTCTTCCAGTCATGCATTTTTCTCATTGTCTTCAAAAGCACCAATCCTCAGGTTTATCATTTGCACCCGTTCTATTAAGTTGTTTGGATGTTAAGTAGTGTCCTCATGCTAGCATTCCACCTCGCGACACTGCTGCCTCAAACTCGGCAAGAGAGGGAGAGGCGAAACCTCAGAAGTGACACAACTGCCAATTGTGGTGGCGGCATGATGTAGACTTCCACATTCTTTCACGATCTGCACATTTGAGCTCCAGCTGAGAGACAAGTCGTGGCCTTGCTTTATTTATCTCTTCATCTTCTTGACTCTGTGGATGCTCCCACCCAGAGGCAGAGGGGACACGACTGCGAGGTCCTCACATTGGACCAGCGGTCCCGACATTAACTCACCCGATCAGGAGGCCCAGAGGTCGAGTTCTGAGCAAACATGCCAAGACACCACTTTATATTTCTGTTTTCTGTTGTATTCCCCATGGCCATTGCATGTGGCAATGCTTCAGCATTCTTTCAACTGGAGGGAGCCACATTTTGCCAGAAAATTTGAGTCTTATAAGAGGGCACTCCTGGAGGGGCTCCAGACAAACAAAATGAAAAGAGCATGCTACTCTACTCTGCTTTTTATAATCATGTCTAAATCAGCTGCAGCACAGCCGAGGTGAAGCCAAGGCTGTGATCTTTCAATCAGATGCAAGCATTGGCAAAATTCGTCAATTTTTTTTCTCACTGTGCTGAACACAGCAGTGTGCAAATGTTTTGGTGAAATGATATGCTTTGTTGCTTTTTTAAAAATATAAGTACATGTCCTCTAGAACACACATTATGGCATATTATATATAGTAAATGTATTGCATATATATATATATAAAACACCCAACACAAAGCTGCTTTGGGTGTCATTAATATCAATTTCAATATGACTCCAATTTGAATAAAACATAAGTTCTGAAAATAAGTTGTTAAAGTAAAAGACTCCAGGCACTTAAATAGTTACCCTATGACTGGAGGAGTCTTTATAATGAAAGCTGGTCTCTGAATAAATAGTCAAAGCATGAGCGTGCTCATGGGATACTGAATGGTTTGTGTAATTTGCTGGTGCTCTTTTCAGTTAAGCCTTTAGACTGTGGTGGTAAGCCCCACCCATGCTGGAAAGTATAGCTAGCCAAGAGTTGCACCCGCATAATGTACTGCTTTCACAATGAAGCCCATGTGATACATTGTTCCAGAAGCTTGTTTCTCTTATTCTTCCCAAGAACTGGGAGGACTGGGAGAACGTCTGCAAGGTATGCAAGTGCAAAAAAAACCCAAAAGTTGATAACATGAATTATTAATTATATGTTAAAATCTAATTCAGTGCTAAACGTAAAGAGTCAGCACAGCAGCTGAATATGGCCTGGTGAAAGTGGCCTGGAAATCTCAAGAACTGTGTTTAAACATAAAGGAGCACGATAAAGAAATTGTAATGGAGGCAAAATGGGGGCAGAATGAAGTATGAAAACTGTATTAATTGACACATAATATTATTAATTTACATGTAATGCATATAATGTTATTTGTGCTACTTTGGTTCCAAGATCATGGAAACTGACATTAGCCTCTAGATTCTAGTACACTTTCATCTGGCTAGACATGTAGCAGGAGGTCTGGAGTTGTGGGAAGAATCACTTTTCTTAGAATTTGTATGGATCACATCTAATATGCAATGAATTTGCATTGGTGACATTTCTTCATGTCTGGATTTTTACCAACATAACAAAACAACAAAAATAAAAAACAACTCACCTCTCCCCCCCTTAGAAGACCCAAAATCACTTGCCACTGAGTCAACAACCAAAATCACTTGCCCCACCCATGACAAACCGGAATTACTTGTCAACCATCTCTCACTCAACAGTTTGATCGTTCCCTCGTCAACAAAATGAAATCTCTTGATCCATAGGAAACACTGAATATATGTTTCAGTTTTCAGACAATACCTACTGGTGTATCCAACCCTTCTATGAGCTCACTTTCATCTATTTCCAATTCATACAGTAAATGGATTTATGACTTCCTCCCCTCCATCTAAATTTCATGTGCCATAATAGTCATGTGATTGCATGCAAGCTATTGCAATGTCGTAATGGTCCCTGGAAATTCCAAGATATTTTTTTGACCATTACAGTTTAAAGCACATGTGATATGACATAGTGAACTGGTGCATCTTGAAGCTATATTTCATAAGTAGTCTATGATTAAGTAAGTGGGTGGAATAAATCTTCACTCTAACTACTATTTGAGCTAGATTGGTTTTACCAATCTAATAAGTGTAATTTATATGGATTTGAATGGATGGTGTATATTGTTTAAGAATTAATGTTCAGCAAATTTGCTGTGTTTTTTCCCAGAGATAGACTGGACTGAAAGGTCATTGTACTACAATTTTTACAGCAACACTCATATGACTGTGTATATTGTGAGACTTATCACATTGAAATGAGTTTAATTTGAGCAGGATTCCTTTTACTGAAGGTGCATCCAGTCACAGACGACCATACAGTAAACCAGAATGATAACACCAATCACACCATGGATTTAAACTGGGTTAAAATCATTTAAACATTGGATGTCGGTTGAAGCTGGTGAAAACAAAAGCATGTTGAACAGTTCTATAGACAGATAAGAAAAGAAAAACAAAATATAAAATATAATATTTTTATATGTTTTGGTTTAATGGTCAGGAATGACGGAGCAGGCACAAATCTAAAACAAAAGTAAATGTAATTTATTACCATGTAATTTAATATGTAGCTATGTAATTACGTAATTCAGTTTTAATTATGTAGCAAGGCAACAGTAATAACTGTCGTCTCCACTCGTAACTGTCCATAGAGGGTCTATTACCTCTATTACAGACGTCAAGGTTAAAGTCCAGCTCAAATAGGGCTCCAGGCTTTCCTTGGTCAGATGTGATTTCTAAGCCTGTCCATCCACAGTCACACTGACACCAATCCAGATGATCCACCATTTTCCACCAGCACCGCTGCAGGTGCCACATGGGGTCAAAGTTGACGAAGCCAGCGCATGACTCAAGCTCTCCCAGCGGGGGATTTAGCGGTCCCGCAGGAGCAGGCACCTGTTCCGCATGTGGGAGGTAGGAAAAGCAATCAGTTCGTCTTCAGCCCATAGATGCGCGAGTCACAGCCTGGGGTACAGCATGGTAAAGTGAGGTGGAATTCTGGGAATGCCATGGCAGTGATGATGATGTATGGGAGTGGGGAGACAGACACCTTGCTCATTGCACCTGTACTGGGGGGTCAAGTTACCCAGTCCAGCACAAGGCCACTAGAGGAATGCGCACTGAGCTTCTGAAGCAAGCCCACACCAGTGGACAACAGCAGATGGGCTGCCCAGGCCTGGCTTAAATTAGATACACTCACACACTCAGACACACACACATACATACACACAGACACACACACACACACACACACACACACATATACAGAAACAGAGGCATGTGTGTGCACTTATAGCCATGGATATTTTCATACACTTTACAGGCCTACTCTGCCACCTGCTTACATCTTCAAGACCAGACACTTTACAGGTGAAGATGTCAGAGCGTTCCGGGGAACAGTAAACACACACAGGCCGTGCAATTAGTTGTGCTAAAAAAGGTCCAAGTGTCAACCAGGCTAACATTTCCCTCCATTCTGTTTGGGCATCTTCTTTCCATTAGTCCTCAAGTTATCTTAGAAGAGTGTTGGCAATAAATACCTGAAGTAACCCTCAGAAGTCTTTTACTTTTACTTCACTATACTTATTTTAACTGTATAATGTAAATGCAACATAAAAGTGTAATTAGTTAAACGTATCCTCTTAAAAATAATATTTTTCCTCTTTAAAATTTTTTAACCAAGTGAAAATTTTTTTTTTAAATGAATTTGTTCTGATATTGCTTATATATTTGGCTGCTGAGAAAATATTCCTCCAGTAACATTTGTGTATTTATTTTTTTTTAATAATTTGAAATTGTGGCAAAGTTTCAGATTTAATGATGTGTCTGGAAAAAAAAATCCTTGTTATTTCAGAAATTCACAGCCCTGGCCAGAAATATGGGAAAATTTCCCAGTTTGAACAATTTCTTTTGAAGCGTCAGATTAAAGCCCTCTCTTGACAAAGTCTGAAAACAACAATAGCAACAAATGTATTACATCCGCGGTGCAAATGTACGTGACAGGAATGCTGGTATGAACAAAGCCCTTCAGGCACTGAAGAGTGACTGCACGTAACAAATTTGACGGCAGGAAAAAAAAGTATGCCTTGGCCTCTGGAGGCAACCTAATTAAATTATAATCAGCACGGATTAATTAATCTATAATATTTATTCCTCTGTTTTGAGAAGGAGGCAGTGCAATAAAGGGGTATTTGCGTTTTGCTGCCGCATTGTCTTAATAAAGGGGGGGGCGGAGGGAGCTCAACAAGGCCCCCTTGACGCCGCAGCCAGAAGGTTATTGCTGATATCACGGCCGCTGAAAGCAGTTATCATGCACAACAAATAATTAAGGGGCCGATAATAAGAAAATTAACATCGGCTTTGTCTGTGTTTGTTTTGTGACTTGGCTCATTGTGATGGAGGCTTTAGGCAACCCGGAATAAATTACCCGGCTAACTCAGAGAAAAGATGTACTCATTAAGAGTGCTGATAAGGCTCCCCAAGAAAAGGAGAGAAGGGCCCCCTCTGCCATTCAGTTGAAATTATTTGAAGCCGAACCTTCAGATGAAATGATTCTGGCCCACAGAGGCCAAGAAGGAGGAGGTAAAAACAAATTTCCTGCCCTGTTTGCTGAAGGAAGAGTGATACAGACTCTTAGGAATGGCTCTGAATTTTCTCTGAGATGAAACGTTGGACTCCCATAAGGCTGTTGACATTGATCACTTACTGATGGCAGTCCCAAATCCGCATTTGCCAAAATTTAAATTTCCACAGAACATCTGACAAAATGGGTCTTTGCTAACCTTATCCATGACGTCCATTTGTATGTCCAGTATCTTCATTTCTGACTTATGGCTCTCTGTTTTCTGGAACTATGGCCTCCAGTTCGTCCATTCAGTGTGTTCCCCTGGGAGATATGTCACTGGTTTTTTTTTATGATCTAAAAAATAATATTCTGATTCCAATAATAGTTCTGTGTGCATATAATAGGGTTTTATTTTTATTTCTACAGCAAATTCGACTTCGGTAAATGGAGCAATCAAACAATGTATTTAAAAGCCTTAGCACTGACTAAATTCTAAGCCAGTATCTATTAAAGCAATACACTCCAACTTTCAGTGTTGTGCACGAACACGTTCAATGAACGGTGTTCATCGAACACGTTTTTCATGAACGCTGAACTGAACGAATCAGTTAACAAATTATGAACGGGGACGTGAGTGACGTTCACTCACATTTTACATTTGCTGATTACAGGCTAGCATGGTTAGTGCTTCTGCAGAAGGCAGTTTGTTTAAACATTTGAGTCCATTTTTTGAAGATGGGGAAAACCACATGTTTTGTTTACTTTTAGTTATGTTCTTTTCTGAGCACTTTAAATGATATTGTCTGAATATTGTATTTTTGGTGGACACATTTTGTTTACATTTTGTGTTAATATTGTCTGAATAAACTTTCCATATACTGTATACCTGCCCCTCATTTTTTCACTTTCAGCATAATATGATGCGTTGCTTAAGTGGTAAGATCTATTCTCAACCTCAAAATTGGTTTTTAATGTAACTTATGTCTGTGATTGTTTAGTTGTATGAAAGATAGAAGGAGAAGACTGAATGAGGTTCAGATAAAAGGACGTTGAATTGAAAATGTAAAAAAAACCCAAAAACAAACAAACAAACGTGATATAAAAACACCCAAAAAAAACTAATGAACAAACGTGAACTAGTTCATTCTTTGAGCTGTGAACTTGGTTAAATTTTTTTTAAATAACTATGAATGTGAACTAGTTCATTTTTATTTGAATGAACTGAACTAGCTCTTTTTCATTGTGAACTGACACAACACTGCCAACTTCATAGATAATTTTAGCCATCGAAAGATATCAGCTAAGGTCTATTCAACTTGGGAAGGAACTAGCCACAGTGTGCGTTACTTCTGTCACGATGGTCCGCCTTGTATAATCCTCACGATCCAACTTCCTTGCCATCTTCCCACCCATAACCCAATCCTGGTTATGACTGACGCCTCCTGCCTATGCCCGCGCCTGAAATTCTCCTCACCGCTGAGGGAAGGTCCAGGAGGCCAAGCCTGTCCCATGATGTTTGAGCCATGGCTGATTGGCATGGCCACTCCATGGCAGCCGCTGCCCCGCTGCTCACGTCGGGGGGAAGCGCAATGGCCCTACAAGTTTAGGAAGCAGCAGTGACAGCACATTGTCCTCTAACAATGATGCTGGGGCCGCAGGCAAAGGAGCCAGAGGAGAGTGAAGGGGGATGAGGGACAAAGGCAAGGAAGAGACACGCATGAACAGTTGCTGCCTCTTTTATGTACAGGCGTCTAGACAGCAATGTTCCACCCCAAAGGTTTTTTTTTTGCAAAACAAATGAAAGAGAGGTGCAAAAGTGATCCCTCATCCTCAAAAGAGGAATATGAAGGAACAGAACCTCACCCCAAGACTAGGGTGTAGGGGTCAAAGTGTAGACCACTTGATCTGGCTGAAATGTGTGATCTACAAGACCATGAACTGTCTTTGCTACCACCACACAAATCAGCTAGAAAATGACTATTTGTAACACTGGCTATTATCCAACCAGTTCAACATATGTCACATTTTGTGGTCCCATCTATTGGTCAGCTTCAAGAAGAACTTTTAGCTACTGCTAAATGAAGGATTTTTTTTTGAGAATCTACCTCATTTTACCTCATTTAGTTGCCCTTTGGTGTCTGTGTAAATATGAGTCAGTTGGTTTTCTGATCTAAGAGTAAGGAAGGGTTTCAAAATGATTGTCCCTGTTAATTAACCCCGCAGATCGAAGAATGCTGGTGTATTTAATGTGCCCCCTTTCTTTTTGTCTATACAGTGAACTACACCTATATGTTGCATGTTAGGTACAATGTCTAATACTTCTCCTGTGAAGGACAGGTGGTGAGACGAGCCACAGAGAAATGGGCAAGACCTCAGCAGGAGGGCTGACAGCATACACAAACACATTTACCAACACACAAACAAACACACACACACACACACACACACACACACACACACACACACTGTGACTCATTCATTTGAAATGGATTCAAGCATGAAAGCACCAAGCAAGCCTTACATGGCACTTACACAGGGAGCTTCATTCGGCTTGACTTACATCTATGGGGGGTGGAGGGGACATATTTTTGACCCTGACTATAGTCTCATGGCATATTTTAACAGTGATAGCCAGTGACAACAAAAGCATGAACACCATACCAAAGTTAGGGTTAACCTGTTTCATGCTAGTTAATTTCTGCTACATTTTGGATCTCAGCAGACATGTTGCATAGTCATCGATAGACCAGGAGGCTAGGCTTCTTTTAGACTCACACTAAGTAGTTCATTCTAATAAACCCCCTGTCCCGTCAGGCTGTAAATCATGCAGCAACTGCACTGCAGCCATGCCACCCACTGCGCTGCTGCAGCATGCAAAGAATGGGCATGTCGCATGCCAGCAGGGCCGGAACTCAATAGGCCTGTGTAGTACCCCCACTTTGGTGGGTCAGCTGGAGAGAAGTGGGGGAGGCGGTAGTGCTATAGAGAGAAAAAAGAATGTGAAAGAGTGTGTACTGGTAAGGGTCACAGTCTGAAACCCTCTGTTGTAACCTGATATCTTTCCGTGCTCATGTCTAGCAGTTATCCCTCTATGGAGGCCATACTGGACTCTCTAAACAGAAAATGTAATTTGAAGGTGGAGAGTGTTAAATGAAAATGAATGAAATGACTCCTGCAATACAGGCACAAATTCAGTATGGTGATAGAGGTTTGGTTTCTCTCCGCTCCATTGGCTGTTTCTTACCAGACTGAGCAGGGGGGCTTGGCCTTGCTTGCCAACAGGGTTCTGTGGCCATGGCAACGCCTAAGTGATGTCTGCATAATCAGGGAGATTAAATGCTAGCGGAGGTGTGGCCTGGGCCTTATTGGACACTTTGAGGACCGTGTTTACATACTGATGTTCAAACAGAGAAAACAGCCCTTTCATTTCTCCAAAACAGCCATTATGCAGAAGCATTAATCGGACAGCGGTCAGAACAGGACTTCTGGGCTGTAAATAAATATGATAGTTTTTATTTATAATGTAACTTTATTTACTTGTTTCCTGGCCATTGAAAAGACATTCTGCATTTTTTCCAACATATACATACACACATCGAAATGATAGCTTTATAATGTAATTTTGGACCATTTCCACTGATCCACTGGTCATAATATGTCCCCACAATGTGCCTGCATTCTGTGGACACATTTTCTAAACACTTCTGCATTTGCTCCATGGTTATGTCTGTGTAAGACCTAGGCAAGCTCTCACCCCTCCTCTTCCTCCAACGGCCCACCGTGCTAAGGAAACTCTGCTTACTCACTTTGCTTGCTATTCAGCCACTGCCAGGCTGTCTGCAGGCCTGGTGGTTAGATAACAACCCCGGGGGAAGGACCACTGCTTTGACACAATGACGCTGCAGTCCACTTGTCGTAATGAGATCCAGGGTCTAATCCTGTCAATTACACCCCTAAACCTCTGGGCATGCACTATTGTGTAGTTATACTCAATTATGTCTGGGCAGGTACTGTTGATTAGCACTTTATGACAAGTACACCTCTCTGGTGCGAGAAGAACATCTGGCAAGGGGCCGAGAACTTGACCTGAAATTCTCACTTCCTTTCTACCTGATTTTTAAATAGAGTATGATATTTATGTTGCTTCGCAGTTGCTTTGAAAGTGGATATTGCTCTGGTGACACCCCCACCCTCCACCCCACCACCATTCTCAGTTCCTGTTTGGATCAGGGTGCTCCATTCAATGGCCAAGCGATCCCAAGCCACATTAACATGAGAAAGTGCCGGGTGCTGCCTGGTGGCCGGGGAGTCGCAGCAGACATCCAGCTGTCCATTCAATCCAATTTCCCTCTCTCCGTCAGCCTCCACCCCAAATCAATCATGTTTACCCAGCCCTTTTTGATTTGCATTGTCACTCGGCACTTTGCTTTGAACCCTTCCTACCCCCCCACCCCACCACCTCTTCTGTGGCCCCCCTTTTTCAGTTTGTCCCCAACTGCTACTATCTTCCTTTTCTCCTCGACCCCTCTTAGCACACCTCAACTGATCCTTCTGTTCAGTGACCCCCCCACACACACACACACATCCAGTCCCACCCCTGCTGCTGGGTCACATGACTTCTCCCTCCATCCATCAGTGCCTGACAGCTCTCCGAGTGCTGATTTATCTAATTAGCAATCAATTAGCTTGTTACAACTGGATGCAATTACCTTTCACAGAGGGGGCAGCTGGTGTAGGTAATAAATCGCCAGTAAGTGGGGACCCCTCCCTTGCTCGCTCCTTTGCCCCCTCTTCACATGAGTGTCTGACAGAATTACAGGGCCGGTGCTGAAACGCAAACACCATCTCCAGGGGCTACTTCTAACCCCCTCACCACCTCCCATCCACCCATCCTTTCTATAATGTGCCGAAATCCCACTTTAATGAATATTGGATGGCTGAAAAGAAATGAAAATGGGGAGGCTCTTTAATAATAAGGCCAGATTTCCGCCTGTTTTAATCCTCAACAAAAGCGGGGATGTTTACAACTGCCCCACATGCAGAGGTGCGTGAGGGGTCAGCGAATAATTTTCTGCATGGTTTGAAGCCATTTAGAGTGACCGGTGGGTAGGTGCATGGCTCTGGCTCCCTCTTTGTGAAACGTGATCCTTCCCATTGTGGGATTATTTGATATGTAAAAGGCCATAAATGGCCAACTCTTAGCCCTTTGAAGCTCATTGGCTGTAAATTGACACTACCTCCACTGGTCCCACAGAGTCTGTCAGTGAAAGCTTATCATTTAGTCAAGGTTATCATAGATAAAGCATCATTTATGGCTGGGACCTGAGTCCTATGTCCTTTTTTCCATTTCAATGAAGTTCTTAAGCTGAAGTGATTAGTTGTCTAACACCAGCCCACCAGAACTTTGCAGACTTCTTTCATTCTCTGATGAAGATTTGTATAGCTACACCTGCCTCATGGGATGAGTAGAATGGGGTTTACCCTTGGTAAAGGTGACAAAGACTGAGAAGCATATTACAATCGTAGAAGGTTCCTAAATGGTCCTTGGCTTGGAGAACTTTTATACTTATGTGAATTTTTGTAAATCTTTTTTGCCAAATACTCCTTTAGCAACCGTCCGCTTGAAGTAAACGACTGTGAGTACGGAATA
>JBBIGA010000083.1:27394365-27415618 GCA_037576975.1 Alestes dentex | reverse complement strand
AATTTTTGTAAATCTTTTTTGCCAAATACTCCTTTAGCAACCGTCCGCTTGAAGTAAACGACTGTGAGTACGGAATAAGTAAACTATTTAGAGATGTGTGCTCCTGACAGGAGATGCCATAGGCAGCATGTCTTCCAATGACATTGCTATACATGCTATGTTTCAGCCTGATATCTTTTGATCTATTGCTTCCATGCAGTCTCCCATATGTTTTTTTACAGAGATTATTTAGGTCCTCGAGAAATCATTAACGAAGGCTGCTTGGAATAAAGACCCTAGTTCACTACATCCTTCCTTGCAAGCTGCAGTCTTTTAAAATGAGAGGTTCATTTCAGCCGACTCTGAAAGCACACTCTCTCTTCACCTAATCCTCCTCTAGGGCTTAGCCGCAGTCCATGAAATGAATCTCAAATCCAGGTATGGCTTCGTATAAATATCTCTTTTCACCTGCTTGTATGCATTGCTGCAGCATGCAGCACAACAATGGCGCCGTCTGACAAGGCAAGGTTAATCCTATACGCCAGTGTATTATGCGGGGTCAAACTCCATATCATACATTTAGCGTATCATTAATTTCCAAACCTGCGGCCCGGGGTCCCTGGGCACACAATGACTCGCTACATTAGCTAAATGGCCGGCAGGCTGTAGTCCATAATGAGATGAGTCGCTGGTGTGGCCGCTCGTTCATCATCCTGCTCCCTCCAATACAAGTGTTCTTTTATCTACTCCCTCTCGGAGCTGATGTCATCACAGTGGACATTAATCAGCTGTCAGGGGAGCCAGGGACTCCCATAATGCCCTATTAGCAGCCCTGTTCCAAAATCATTACCCGCAAATGAATGACCAGAGATTGGCCGCGGCGGCCACTCCCCAGTCTATCAAAAAGTGAAGCAAGGCCTGAGCTGACACCTGGAGAAGAAAGCACTGGAGAATGTAATCAGACTGGTTGGGGTGCTCCATTCCTGGCCAATGGTGGGCACAGTGATGCAGCTTGGAGATCAACTCAGCAATCTTAAATACTGTATAAGGGTGGGGTGATTAACATCCATATTTCCATAAAGAGCCTCTCAGTGGATGGTTCTTTGAAGAACCAGTTTACAAATGGGATGTAAAAGTCTGGAGGACTTTCAGAGTTTATAGAACCTCCTGAAACAAGATTCAAGCCAGGAACCATTTAGGAATCTCAAGAGTGCACATACAGTATTTCTATGCCAAAGCATTATTCATGATTACATGATTTATGACTAGGTTTTTTATACAGTGTAGTTTTTTTTGTTTTCTGTCACTATTTTACAAACCATTTTGATAGAACATTAAACAAAGATTGACTCTGCACCTCTTTCCCATTGCCCAAAATGTCTGAACCATGGCTCAACATGTTTCCATTTTTCGTTTAAAACAGAGAAAAATCTCATGCAAAGTTTGCTGTCTCAAAGACCCGGTTTCCTTTATAGTGAGTCCCAAGGTTAGCAATGTCATTTCCTGTCTTTTAAATACACAGTGCAGAGGGAATGCCATCAGCACTATAAATAGGATTCAAAGGGAAGGGCGGAGGGGTGGGGGGGGGTCCAGTTTTCCCATGGATCTCACAGAAGGCTAAATAATTGTACATATTGTCAGATATTTCTCCCTTGGGATGGTATAAATGCAGGGCCTATTAGGACTTTCGCCTCCCACTTCGAGCATCTATTTCAATAAGGCGGCCATATGTCATGGTCCTGCAACACACGACACCAGCAAAAGTGATTACTGTGGTTAATAGGTGTCACCGGTCTATTGTAAAGAATGCGATTATGGGGGTCAAGCCTCATATTAATCAAATGCCAATTTGCCAATTCATCCGGCGTGCCTCGACCCACTTTGTCTCCAACACATCCAGACCGTTTGCCCCTACATGTATTTCAATTACTTCCCCTGACAGACGAGCTTGTGGCCATTAGTTACTAATAGGCACCCTTGACTGATGGATTTCACCAGACAATCCGAGGGATAAGGCAGAAATAGGGGAACTTTCCAAGCAAGAATAAGACGGGAATCCAACAGTAACATCAGTGCATCAGCAGTTCACTCCATGCATTTTTGGGATGAATTCCTTGATTATCTAAAGTGCTGCCGAATCAGTATTACTCCTTTAGCACTTAATGACAAAGAGGTGCTGACTCTGAATGCTTGCCTCCCTCACTTTGGTCCCTTCAGCAATAAAGCTATGTGGCATTTAAGAGGCTAATATCCAATCACTGCCCTCATTAGGCCAACGAAGGGGCCCATTTGTGCGAGGGTGGGGACGAATATGCAGATAAGGGTAGGACAGCTCGTTAATGTGGGAGGCGGAGTCTGGAGAGGGCTCACCACCCCACCCCACCCTCCTAGTGCCACTTTTCCCTTTTTTCTCTTCCTTTTCCTAACCAAAGCCTTGATTAAAACGCCTTGAGCTAATGTGGCGGATGGCAATATAAACATTAATAAGCAGCAACATGAATATTCAGCTTCATCATGGCCTTCTGATGAGCCGAACTGGGACGACACAGAAATAATAATTATAATAATAATAATAATAATAATAATAAATCATAGTCGATATTATTAATAATAATAATAATAATAATAAACACATGAATAAATAAATAAATCAAACAAAGCCCCAAAGGTGAGTCATAAAAGTTCTGTTTATAATAACCTGGGGCTATGGTGAACAATTACTGCCTGCTCATAAACAGAAGGACAGCAGACAGAAGACAAGCTGCTCAATTTTTTTTTCTCTCTCTCTCTCTGTTCTCCCTCTTTCTTTAATTATATTCATTTATTCCACTGTCTGCCGGCTGAGCTTGGAAATGTCACCAGCAGGGGTTTACTCTCTCTCTCTCTCTCTCTCTCTCTCTCTCTCTCTTTTCTTCTCGCTCACCCCCTCTCTCCCTCTCATACCTTCTTGCTTTCTGTCTCTTAGGAAGTAATTTTCCTCCTCTATGGTTTCTTTTTTCTCTGCTCTCATTTGCTCTCTCAGATGCACTGTTATTCGTATAAATTAGTCCAGCACTGCAGTATAAGTAGTCTTCCTGTTTCTCACAGAGTAGGCTGCCTATGCATAGCAAGTGGGGGGGTACATGTAACAAAGTGGGGGGTGAACGCATGGGGAGCCGAAGAGGGGGCGCTGTTGCAAATGACACGAACATGGAGCGTCAAGATCTTTCACCCTTTCCACCCATAATGAGCCAATCAGGTGAAGAGGCGCGTGAAGTGTGTGTGTGTGTGTGTGCGTGTGTGCGTGCACGCAGCTTTGCCATTCCAGCTGACTGGAAACAAGCCAAGTGCACAGTGGCATTCAAAAGGCAACACACACTCAACACCTGTCCGCACCACCTGGCTCACCCAACCTGGACTGTGTGCGTGTGTGTGTGTGTGTGTTTTGGTGATGGGAGTTTTCTGCCAGAATGAGTGTGGGCATGTTGCAGAGAGAGCAGAACAGACATTGTGTGTGTATGTGTGTGTGTCTTTGTAGATCTCTGTGTATGTATTCTTGGACTATTTCCTGTCTATGGAGGGGGAATGTGTGTGTGTGTGTGTGTGTGTGTGTGAATGACCCGATAAAGGTAGGGCTATCAGCAGCGGTACACTCCCCCTTTCAAGCAGTCCAACATCATTTGCATGCTGTAATTGGATTGTGTGGAGTGCCAGATATGCAGTGTTTGGTAATGAGACACGTTTTTGTGTTTAGGCCTCTTTTTATTTTTTATTATTCCCTCAAAGATGCTGCTTATAATCAGACCAATTTTTTGCAATCTGCACCCAGCTAATTCATGCCATTCAAGGTGCCACATAGTATGTTTGAACCTGCAGTGTGTGTGTGTCTGATTTGATCCTTTGTTTTGTTTATACTTAAAAAATAGCAATAAGGCGAGCAAGCATGAATGGGTATTGGCACACAGCTGTTTGCATAAGAATACTACAGCAACTTTCATATTAATCCTTATTCCAATGAGTGTGTTGTGGTGCTTAAGTGACTGTCACATTTACTACATGAGCATTTATTTGGTTAATGCAACATCCTTCCCACTGGCTGCTGGTATCCTCTTTGGCCGACCTTCATTTGTGTTAGGTCACTTCTTATTGTTTGTAAGGCTGAGATACCAGGGTTACCCTTGGCTCTACCGTTGGAAGATCAGGAGTTCTACCCCTGGTGATGCCATAACCATACACAATCAGAAGTCCAAGACAGTATATCTGGCATTGCTCTCTCTGGGTGGATAGGATAGTCCAGCCCCCACCCTAGCCACCCTAGATACTAGCCAGCCTTACTGCATTAGTTACATTAACTACACTGCATTAGTTACAGTTTGAAAAGATACAGTGACAATTTAGAGAAATCACGGTGCTGTCCTTCACCCTCCCCATTTAGTAGAGAAGGAAGCAGCCAGTGGGTCAAGGATCTAAACCCAACATTTTATTTACTGGACTGTCATATTTTCTTCATGAGTGTTTATTTAGTTAATGCAACATCTTTCACACTGGCCACTGGTGTCATCTATTTGTATATTGCATATTCTCTCTATTCACCTGGCCTACCTTCATTTTTGTTAAATTTCTTGTTATTGGTTGTAAAGCTGAGTTTCCAGGGGTACCATTGGCTCTACTATCGGGAGATTCTACTATTAGGCCGCAACCATGCAAAATCGGTCCAAGTCTGCACTGCAAATTTGGGCGTGCTCTCTCTGGATGGATAGGATAGTCTAGCCCCTTACTTAGCACGGTACTAGCCATCTTTCAGTGACAGTCAATGACTTGAACGGAAGTTTGAAGAAAAAAGCCGGAATCTTCTTGTAAGTCTAGTACAGCTGTCAGCATGCTTTGTTTAGGATTCCTAAGTTTTTTTTTCCTAGAAAGTTTTTCAAACAGGTTTGGATTTCTGATGTGATGTTTGTCTAGCCCTACTACCTACAGTCTGTTGCTGTGCATGGCTTATTGATCTGTAGTGCTTCCATAAGTAACAGTTGGGCAAGCAGATTGGAGCGGATTTGCAGCAGCCGGCGATGTTGAACGGTCTTGAATGGTGAAGAGAGCGTTGGCAGTCCGCCCAGGTGTCTCCAAGAGTCAGCGGTGCGGAGGGGAAGACATGTTTTCAGCATGTTCTGGAGCAGATTGCTAAAAGCATAAACATATTGTACACTATTTTGTTGCGAGAATGCTGACCTTTTGACATACTTTTTTCTGTCTCAAATTCATTTTATTGGCAGAAAATTATTTGGGACACCAATGGGCCATGTAGACTTGCATAATATAACAAAAATTTATATGTGTTGAGGTTTTTTTTGTTTTTGTTTTTTGTTTTTTTTTTTCATTTTAGACCATTTCTATTGGTCCACTAATTATAAGGGGCAGCTAGGGATTCATGTGGTGCCAAAAAACAAATACATAAAAATAAAAAAAAGATTTAGAATTTTACAGAGATAATAATGTTCTTATAGGGTCATGTAAAATTAATTTGAATAAATCCTTTACTTGACTATGTAGAATCCACAAAATGTGACCTAAATATATCCATTCACATATTTAGAGCTGTTATTTTGCTGTAAAATATCTAAGTTAGCAACCACTGAACCCCCCTGAACTATTCATCCAAGCACAGTTATTTGAAAAGCTATGAACAAAGTGCAATAGAAAGTGCATAAGTGCATTTCCCAACTGAACAATCAACAGCTGACCCTGTGTTGATATCTTAAAAAAACTGAGGGACAAGTTTGTGAGAAAAAAAGAAGAAAAAGATACAATATTATTGCACACCGTATGCACATTTTTGGCATATTTTGTTCAATAACTGAGTTTTTGTTTAATACTGTTTTTGGTTATGTATGTACAGTATGTAAATTAGATTTTATAATATTATGTCTTATCATTTTTTGACTGATTAAAACATGATTAGACTGACAGTGTCCTAAAGATTTCAGAGCATTCAATATCCTTGAGTGTGTGTGTGTGTGTGTGTGTGTGTGGTTTAATGCCACACCCACTACTGAGATACTGGCAGCCAAGCCCTATAAAAGGACTGTACATGCAGGCGGATTATATAGCTGTCTGTAGCCTCAAAATAGACTTTATTGGCATTCAGTCATCCCCAAACTACATTCTCCAAATAATTACACACGTCTTAAAGCCACTGATTGCTTTTTTTACAAGCAGCTTGTCTGATATTACATGTAGTAAACATAATGAGAAATGCCTATGACTGATGGGAGATGAATTCTTCATGGATAGACTCAGTGGAGAGTACACATTTAGTCTATCACTAATAATAATAATAATAATAATAATAATAATAATAATAATAATAATAATAATAATAATAACAATAATGATGATGATGATGTTAATAATAATAATAATAATAATAATAATAATAATAATAATGATTTTACATTATTCCACAATTGCTCATATCATTTAAAAGACAAATTCTAATTTTCTACTAATCTTTGATTGTGACTACAAGTCTAAAAATTTTGAATATATAACCATGCACCAGTGGGTGGGGAAAATAATATTAACATATGAAATTTCCCACCTTCACCTATTGTTAAGTGAAATGCTCAGCTAGCTCAGACAACCTCCTTGAAACCATGCTTCTGAAAAAAGAAAATAATAGTATAAAAAATTCTGATTCCTGTTTACTGTAAGCTTGAAAATTACTTTTTAAATAGAAGCATTTCACTCTAGATGGCAATCTAAAATAGTACCTAGAAACACAAAATACTGACAAGCTTATAAAAACCAAATTCATTAAAATGTATCTTAGGGTGTTGTTTAAAACATTTGTGTCATGAAGTGGAGAGGAAACAATTAAAGCAAATGAACAGTAACAAAAATATCAACTGAAAATCACAAAATTATGAGAAAAGCTGGAAAGCTCCACCAGACTGTACCAGTAAGTACCAGTACCAGTCACTTTCCCACTATTTTTTGCAAATAACAATTACAGTCCCTGTAAAATGTTTTCAATTATTTGATAAGAAGCTGACCAGAATGTGTCATTTTTACAATCTGTAATACAGGAGATAACTGCAGTATTTCCCCTGTAAATTTTTTTAATCACTTCAACATTAGCTGATTAGCCATAAATTTAAAACCACCTATCTAATATTGTGTAGACCCCCTTAAGCCATGGACTTCACAAGACCACTGAAGGTGTGCTGTGGTATCTGTACCAAGACTTTTGCAGCAGATCCTTTAAGTAAGTTGCGTGGTGGGGCCTCCAAGGATTGTAATACTGTTACCATGAAGGGTTGTACTTGGTCTGCAATAATGTTTTTAGGTAGGTGGTCCATGTCAAAATAACATGAATGCAGGACGCAAGGTTCCCCAGCAGAATATCACTGCCTTCTTGCCACAGTGTATTCTGGAGCCATCTCTTTCCCAGGTAAGCAACATCCAGCTGTCTGCATGAAGTAGAAGAAAACATAATTCATCAGACCAGACCACCAGCAGCAGACAGGGGTCAGAATGGGAGGTCCAACCAGTTTGCAGCTATGCAGCTCTGTACACAGGAAGCTGTGACGCACTGGTTTTTCTTAGCTCTTTCTTTTAGATCCAACATTAACTTTTCAGCAGTTTGTGCTACAGTAGCTCTTCTATGGGATTGGACCAGATGAGCTAGCCTTTACTACCCTTGTGCATCAAAAAGCCTAGGGTGCCATTTCACCTGTATCCTTCCTTGGACCACTTTTGGTAGGTACTGACTACTGCATCACAAGACCTGCTGTCAAGTCGTTCCTAACCTGCTTCCAACACATCAGCTTCAAGAATTTACTGTTCAGTTGCTGCCTAAAATATCCTTGCTTCGACAGGTGCCACTGTAACAAGACCATAAATGTTTTTCACTTCCCCTGTCAGTGGTTTTAATCTTGTGGCTGATCGGTGCATGTATCAGTCTGGGTGTGTATATGCGAGCGAATTTATGTATTGTGTCGCCGCATCAGCATTCCCTCATCTCCCCAGAGAAAAGCTGACAACTTGGTAATAGCGTTCTACTTTTTTCCAGAGCACGGGACTGGTGCATTAATGTGAGTATAATTCATTATTCAAATAGAGAGGTGGGGTACTCCGCGACAGAGAGACAGAGACGAGGGGGGCATTACAATAGCATAATTACATTTTATTTTATTATTGACTTTATGAAGAGGTGTGGTGGGGGTGTGGGGGAGCTCCTGAAATGAGACTGCTAAGGGATTATTCTTCCCGCTGTAGATAGGGAGGGCATGTTCAGGCTCAGATGAGATACTCCAGCCATCTATCTTCTCCTCCTCCCTCTTTTTCTACATCTATCAGTATATTTAATAATTTCTTTTCCTTTCCCAGGACTGTCATTTTTTAAACTGTATTAAAAAATAGAACCCAGATGTATTAACACTGTTGGAAAACTTGTTTGCACATGCATTTTATCTAACATGACTAGAGGCTGGGGGACAAACTGAACAGTCTGCAAATCCATGTCTCGCTGAAAGCTGAGAACATTGATTAGATTTGTTAAGAATTGGTAATGTTCATTTCTACATCAGAAACAGCCGTACTGTAGTTAAAGAACTCTCCTCCAGAATAAGAATGCAAGCCAGTTTTACACATCCTTACTATGTTAATGGAGAGTAAAAAATAAACTGACAACTTCACATCTTTCAAAACCTGATAGGGGGAAGACTGGTTGGGGGAGCATGTAAATTTGAATGAGGCTATTGAAGGTCATTTTTCTGTGGGGGGACCACAATTTTGTTGCATTACGGCCATTCATATCAAGCTTTGCAACAAGGCTGATTCAAGATTATCGTGGTACATAGTACATACATGAATCTAGTGACAAGTATTATCTGATCTGAGGTGATTCTGAACATCTAACAATTTGTGACCTTTTTAGCAGCAAAATGTTTTGCTATATATTTTAATTATAATAAAATACCATTAAATGTTTTCTTTTTGTCACCTGCTGCTCTGAGAACATTTCAAGCCCAGTGTTTGGGGAGTCTGCCACAGGCGGTTGTGCCAACTCCAAATGTGTTTTCTTATTTAAAGGATTTAAAGGTGCTTCATGGAATATTCAAAGTCTGGGATATTTTTTATAACCCAACCTTCATCTGTACTTCTACAACTTGGTCTCTGACCTTTCTGGTGTCTCTTAGTCTTCATGTTACTTACTTTGCAAATTTCCCACTTGTGGGACTAATAAAGTTTTATTTTATCTCTTATCTCTAATCTTTGTAGTGTTGTCAGGGCCCTTTTAGAACAAGCCTATTTATGCAGAAATCGTTTGACGGATCATGCGACACTTTGGTTGGCACAGTGGATCCTAATCAACTAATTATGTGACTGTTGAAGATTGGTTGGACCATCTCATCTTATATAGGAGTTTCATAGCAAAAGGGAAGAATACATATGCATATGCTTTACTTTATAAAATAACGCGTTTAAAAATATTGCTTATAAATTGCACCTTTTGACTTAAAGTTGTTCTGGTGTTCCATCGAAACATGCTACCCATCGAGATGTGCTACTGTGCCCTTCTGTGCATGGGCAGTTCCACACCCACAAATCTATGCTAGCTTGGTAGCATTTCTCAGTAGTAGAACCTGACTGTATAAACTGACTCTGTGCACCTGTAAAGATCTATCTGCCAGCATATGAGACTTACCTGGCAAAATGGTTAGCCCAGTGTAGCGTGGTAGATGAACCCAATCAGGGACAGTCACGAGAGTGTTGGTAGACCACACGCTTTGTTCTGAGAACACTCCGCTAGAGAGTTGAGATTCCCACCAGGAACCCACATTCACACACACACACACACACATAGTGAGTATATCAGAAACAGAGAAGAACTGGAGTACTCATGGTACCTTTTGCTTGGAGGTTGAGTTGGGCTGGCATGGGACTGGTTACTGCCTTCTTCCTGTTTATATACCCCGTGACATGCATCACTTCCAGGACCCCGTGCACATCATGTGACTGGTGTGTGTGACACTATCTATCTATCTAGGCTCTTCTCATTCAAATAAAATATATTTTTCTCGGATTATGCATATTTGTTTTCTATTATCATTATCAATGTTGTAAACTGACAATAAACTCACTGAATAAACTGTATGAACTTTAAGGTAGCATTTTCCAATAGGGTAGCATGAACTGATAAGTCTATTTGAAATAAAATATATTTTTCTTTGGTTAATGCATATTATTTGTCCATTTCTCATCATTGTCAGTGTTATAAACTGACTATAAGCTGACTGTATAAACTTAAAGGTAGTATTGTTCGACATGGTAGCATGAATCGATAGATGGCTTAGAAAGTACATTTTTTAAATAAAATATATTTTTATCGGATTATGCATATTATTTGCCTATTTCTCATCATTATCAGTGTTGTAAACTGATATAAACTGTATGAGTGTAACATCCCCTATCAGTGGCCGATAGAGGCCGCAATTGTTTGTTATATGTGGAACTTTTATTTTTAAAGTGTCAGTTCACGGTGGTTAAATTCATGTTGTTTAGTCACGGCTGGTGTGAGTTTAAATTGAACGGATTGTATACCGTCATTTGTTTAAGTCTTTGTTGAGTTCCTCAGGGTTGCATCCCAGGTTCGGTCCACCGTCGCCTATACCCGTCTTCTGTCTTCAGTGTATGAACTGTTGGAGTTTGTGTTTGCTTTGTGTTTTGGCCCTCATGCCTTGTTTGTGTTTTTGTTTATAAATAAAGTCTGAGTTAAAATGGAAACCTGCATTTGCGCCTCACTACCTGAACCTAACCCAGAGGCGCAGCAGGTTCCTGTTCCTGAAGCTGCTGCCCCTGCTCCCGAAGCTGCAGCCCCTATTCCCGAAGCTGCAACCCCTGTTCCCGAAGCTGCAGCCCCGTTCCCATATCTGGGGTTTCCCTCCAGGACTTTTTTGGAGGGGCCCTAAAGGGCCTCTGAGGGGCTCATCGAAGGGATTCTGACCAGGAGGACACGGTGGGGAGTCACCTGCAGCAACATCTGGGGAGCGGAAGAGTGGGACCCACATGGGCCACCCTGGCTGTGCCAAAGGCCAGCAAGACTAACAAAGGGCCCAGGGAGTCCGCGTTTTGCCGCTGCCTACCCTCCTCCGTCCTGGGGTTCTGTAACATCCCCAGTCAGCAGCAGACAAAATGGCGGATCTTCAACTAACCTAGTGGATGGGGTCTTGACAGATGAGGGGCAGTTCTATGCAAATTGGCCCAGTATTACGTCACAATGGGCCGCTGTCCAAATGGCTCATTTTGAAAGGGACTGAAACTGTGAAGAATAAAGCTAGTGAGATCTCTCGTGAGAGTAATTTTGTGCAAATATCCTCAGCATATTAGATCATATTTTTGATTGCTGTGATCATTACTGCATATGAACAGTGAAAGAACACTTATTAAATAAAAGAGACATTGAAAGTCTGTATTATTCATTCACACATATGCCAAAATACATTTTAAAATACTTTTACAGCAAAAATGTGTGTGATTAATTTAGATTAATTAAAGAGAGAGCTTGTAATTAAATTAAATCGCATTTGACCCCTACATATACACATATATATCTATATACAGGGGTGGCATGGTGGCGCAGGGGTTAGCGCTGTTGCCACACAGCAAGAAGGTCCTGCGTTTGACTCCCAAGTTGGGCGCAGGGTCTGTCTGTGTGGAGTTTGCATGTTCTCTGTCTCTGTATGTGGTCCAGGCTGTACCCCGCCTTCACCCTAGTTCTCTAATGAGTACCTACATGAATGAATTCTCCACCCCACCATGGGCGCTGGAACCATTACAGCACTTTTATTTTAATTTATATACCTTAAACAACCAGGCACGACAGACTGCTGGCCGAATCTCGACTATAACCCTGCATCGCATGGGAGCTTCAAAAGTTTACGCTGGACCACAGGGCCAAACTCTGGATTGGCAAACAGGTCTTGTACCGGGGTGGGCCATTAAGTTGAGGGGGCGGCTTCATGGCCTGACTGAATTTTGACTGGTGCAGAAGCAAAGCTCGATTTAAAATGTAAAAATGGGACCATATTTTAAAATGTAATTATTAGTTTTCTTTTTAAGGTTTTCCTTACCTGGGTTGTGGAATACAGAGATTCAGTATGAAGTTACTCAAATTAAGTACATTTTTGTGCCGTGAAGGCTGAAAACTGCCGCACATTTTACTGTACATCCCGCGTATGCTTACTTGCGTACCATATACATATATATATATATATAGGGACCAAAATAGTCATTTCCACTTGAAGTATCTAATATTAAAATGCATAGTTGTTCATGTGTAAACTTCGGTATGACTTTTACATAGGCAGTGGTGGTTCAGCTGGACAGGTAACATGCACAGAAGGTTTTTTTTCTTCCAGATTCATTTTTGGGGGTTTCTGCTCTTGGAGTGGTTCCCTTCTGATTCGTGCACCAAATTCTGAACCATTTGGAGCATTTCACCCAAAAGATAAATTAGGTTTGCATCCTAAAAGGTTGGTTCCCAGCTGAAACCAAAAGAACTATTTTTGCCAGTGTGAACCACGATGACATGAGTGAGCGTATCACTATGTGTTTTCATCAGGCACTTGGTCCATGCTTGTTTTGTAGATTATAACAAATATCTGGAAATCTTGCAGGTGATCTTTAGTGATCTGTCATCCTGGTTACTTCCATTTTGCATAGTGTGACAGTCTGCACTGATGACACATTGATTGCAAAGATTCTTTTCAAAACTGATGGAAACGTGGGCTGGCTTGCTAGGCGACACCATGGTTCAAAGAATCCTGAAAAGAAGCTTCCACCATCCCATTCGCAGTTGGTGGAAAAAGGCTATGTGTGGGTAATAGTGCTTTAATAAGGTATGTGGGAGGACTTGGATACTCGAGAACCAGGTAGAACTTGAAAAGTCTAGCCTTTTCAAAACCAAATGGACTGTCTGACTGATGTGCATCCAAACACAGGGGAAGACCTGGTTAGCTTTCTGCCGGTCTCTGCAAACAGGATTCAAATCAAACAGACGTGTCAGTGTTATGATCGATGTCATGTCCTGGTATGACCTATCACAACTGCTTATGGAGTCTCCTGTGAAAAGCATAGGACAGCGTCACGCCGTTCTCATGGCCAAGGCTTGAGGTAACGTGTGAACATAATTGATTTGCATGAATTAATTTTAGCAGAAACACTTGCTCATCTCTGATTAAATCTTAACAGTCGTTCGTCGAGTTGAGTGTTGTTACACGCGTGCTGTCCAATAACAGAAATGCTTTTTGACATTTTCCATGCTGGCTAATGGGTTAAAAAAGCATAATTGGCAGATCATGCCATATCCCATCATATCATATACCATCATATCAGATTAAACTGTGCAAACACAAAGCACTTTGCATCAATTTCAATAATGCATTATGTTACTGGGAGGCCAGATGTGCACATCTTCTGACCCAGCCTGAGGTTATTCATGGAATAATAGACCTCCCCAAGTAACCACAACAACAGGCTGACCTTATATACGTACCAGATGAGCTCTCTCAGTCTGGCCCCAGCTCTTATTGGGCAATGTCGAGTACGATCACAGGAGACACAAAGAGTCGTCATTAGTGGAGCATCAAGGAGGATGTTCTTCTTCTTCAACATGACAGATAGGACTGTTATCCTGGAGTGTCTCCCTCTCTCTTTCCCTCTCTTTCTTCTCTTCCTTCACACACTCTCAATGAGGCACTCGGTGACCAGATTTAATCACACTGGGGGCAATGTCCTGATAGTAAAGACAAACTGTGTTATATCGCCATCAGAAATAAGGTCCTTAATAATGCCCTTTCAGATGCATTACACTAGGATCAGTAATGATATGTTTGTTTGACATTGGAATACATCAGCATTTATGAATAATTTACCTAAACAGCAATAATTACTTAAACAACAATTATGGATTATTGGCAGATAGATGAATTATTAGCAGTGGATGGATTATGGACAAATTATTGGCAATGTACAGATTATTGGCAATGGACAGATTAATGGCGATGGATGGATTTATGTCAACGGACAGATTATTGGAAATTGACTTATTATTGGCAATAAAAAGATTATTGGCAGTGGACAATATTTCAAACTAATATTTGACTAAATTATAAAAAACCAGGATATTTCAGCAAAGCTAGGCTACAATACTAAAACAAATTTTATTTGTTTAACTGCATTATCAGCCCTATTGAAATTAATTTCAAATTTATGTAGCATTTACAGAATATCATCTTGTCATAAGTCAGCAACTGGTGACATATTTACTCGTACAAATGGCTTACATTGTAGCAGTGTATGTCATTGACTATATATCAATCTATGTTTCAAATCATGTCAACTCTACTACTCTACTAATACTTCGATCTATTTATTGTGTCTTTTTTGTTAATTATGCTATGTAGTATAGGGCAGCCTCCAAATCCTTCAAGAAGCACAGCATAAAAGGGGGTTGCATAAAATTAATATTCACTGTGGTTCGGAGTCCAGCACAACTTGATGATTCAAGATGTCATCCAGCTCATCTGGTAACTGCCAGGTTTAGTGAGTTTGTGTGAGGATAAATTATGCCAAACTACCAAATCGCGTCACTTAGAAATTTGCCAATGAATGGACCAAGTCATGAATGGCACAAAACACTCAAGGCTTTTTCACTTGTTTCAAGATGTAGTTTGGAATAATTTGGTAGTTAAATACATGTGGTTCAACTAAGCTGTTCCAGGTCAGGTTTAGTGAGTGTTTGAGAAAAGAGGCCACCAAAGTGTGCCAAACTATGTCTTGAAATAAGCAAAAAACCCCTGATTTAACATCATGACAACTGACACAATCATAGTAACTTGATCAGACTCCTGAAAGCTTTTTTTTGTGCCATTAAGGACTTAAAGTACATTCAAATTTCTACAATAGAAAAAGTATTATAAATAGTATAAAAGAAGAAAATACCTTTTTTGTTATCAGATGTACAATTGTAGAAACATCATTCAGTTTAAATTTAACTGGACAACTTGACCATGAAGTGCAAATGCTTTCATTATATTGTGCTTTATGGTCACAAAGCACATGTTTTCTTGTTTAATGATGTTTGGATGGTTAATGATGTTTTGGGGGTGAAAGAAAGATTTTAAAATGTTTTTTGACATTTTAGCTTTAATAATAAAATTTAATACACTAGTTTAGAATACAATATACACTACTGTATAAGTCTGACATCTTGATTTTCTTGTCAGCCCTTTTTACAGATTTAATTAGAGTTAACTGAAGACCAGGTTTTGCTGATTTAACTATTGGTTGGGTTTAACTAGATAAATTGTAGCCTGTTGTTTGTCCAGTAGAGGGCTTGCAGTGAAAGGTCAAAGGCATTATTCTTGGTTTAAACAGAATCGTATACTCACAGTGTTTCGTCAGATAAATAATCTTATCAGGCAAAAACAGAAATTAAATCATAAATTAATTAGAAGCATCAGAGAAAATTGGACATCTTACTGAATGTTATATAAAAACACATTTTCTGACATCTAAGAAACATGTCTATTAGTGCAGAAGGAGAACTCATTTGTCTTGTTATCCAATGATGCACTCATGTTAATCCTCATAGATCTCCTAACAAGGGATTTAGGGGATGGAATTACAAATTTACAAACATCGTTAATGCAATATTGAGACATCCCTTCATTATATGGCATGAACCTGCAGCAGCATGTTTACGTCTGGCCGTGTCCTGTCTTTGTATTTTAATGTACTTTCAACTTTCTTGTTTTGTTTACAACAGTAATTTAGTATATTCATTATTAGTATTTTATGCCCTCTCTAACCATATAACTGCATTTCCTTTTTCTGGGCTTCCGGTAAGCTGTTATCACAACAGTAGCAATTGGCTCTGTTTATGCCGGCTGATCTGTATTAGGCAAGATGCAGCAAAGCACAGAAAGATGGTCTTGGACATTTCCTTGCAGATAAAGAAGGGAAAATGAAAACAAGGCTGTGGAACAAGGCTGAATGAGCATATTCCTGACTCTGCTGTGGACATTGCTGGCTTTTTGTGTGCTTGGGCTGATCAAATCCAGCATGATAGTGGAAACTGCAGAAGGGGAGGACTCATTGTTTTTGTTAATGAGCAGTAGTGCCTCTCTGGTCACGATGTGGTTACGAAATGTGTCTGCAGCCAGGACAATGAGCTGGTAGCAATGGGACTACATATACATCAACATCTGCCCAGAATTTTCACACATGATCACCATTGTTGTTTACATGCCTCCATTGGCCAATGCGATGATGGCGTGTGCCATGATCCACTCTGTGACAGCAGAAGACCTCGGATGCTTTCATTCTCTATCTACCATTGATGAAGAGGCAGCGAATCACTCTCAAGACTGCAGCAGGGTGGTCAAAGGAGGCCAGTGCAGCCCTGCAGGACTGTCTAGAGACTACAGACTCTGAGGCTCTTTATAAGCCAAATGGCAAGGACATTGATAGCCTCGCAGATTGTGTTGTGAAGATTTAGAACTACAGATGTCTGTAAGAGAGAAGCACTTTTAGCTACAGACTAACCAGCATAAAGTGCTCCACTGAACACCACAGAAAATCCTTCCTCCCCACTAAGATCAGACTCTATTACTCCTCCCCCTGTCACACACCTACCCATCATACTCCTCCTGTCAAACACACACAAAATAATCTGTGCAATAACCTGCTGCTTCTCAGATGTGCAATTATTATTATGTGCAAAATCATTATCTTGTGAAATATCTTTATTATGTGTAATAATTCATTATGTGCAATGTGACTACTTATGTCACTATTACATACAGCAATGAACTAGGTATAGAGTAACCTCCAAACCACTCTTTGTGTTATTTAGTAAACTACTTCAGCGGTAATTTTATTTATTTATCTATTGTATTTATATCTACCTCTCTCACTGACCACAGCATTTTGCTAATATAGTATAGTCCATTTAATACAGAGTATTGACTGGATAATTTGATTTCATTTTGACTTAATATTTATAATATATTTTATATTGGTCTTATCTTTGTGTCCCTGTGTGACTGTGCAGTCGTAGCATAGGCAGCTTCCTCCAGGATCAATAAAGTTTTCAGATTCAGATTCTGATTTCTTTGGAGACATTGAAAAGTTGATTTTAAGGAAGACCTTTTCTTTTGGGTGTCCTCATCCACATGGCATCAAGGGTTCACAGTCACTTCTTCATCCGAGAAAATGCACGTTGGGCTAATAATGTGTAACAACAGATCAGCAATGTGATATTGGCCAGTTTAGGGACTGAGTATCCACTTCATGTCTTAGGAGATGTCCACAGTAAAAGAGAACAAAGTGCTGTCAGGATTTGGCATCTAAAACCAGAAACTCTGCCATTGAGCAGGTGAAAGAGAAAATATCTGGTAACACCCAGGCTTTCAGAGTCACAGTGCTCTTAAATGGCTAAGGGGGATCCTGCTCAATGATTAGTACCAGCTGCCGTGCCGTGTGTGCTACAGGAATCGGATCGCTGATGCATCCGTAAGAGCTTTGATTAATGGCTCTCAAAGCGATGGGAACCCCCGCATCCTCCTTTAATGAATATCTCTGGGAACAGGTAAAGTTAAGCCCTACTGACCCCTGATGCTGACATCAGACTGACTTACAATGGGAAGATATACTAAAAGATTGGAAGCAAGCATTTATGTTCTTCAAGGACTGTTTGACAGGAGAGTAAAATACAAAATAAGCCCTAAAAATGCAATGAAAGAGGCACTGAAAGATTGGCATTAGGCTAAAATTGATCCTAAGACAGTACAGATGTCTGTAAATGTATGGTCATTGTATATATTTTTTATTTAATTTTTTCAACTTATGAATCCATAAGAACTTCGCCGGTCAGTAAAAAATCAACTTTACTAACCTAGTAAAAGTGATGTATAAAGACTAGTTTTGAGGTGGGGCTACAGTGGTGGGTGTCATCCAACCAGGGTTGGAAAAAATGCGGGACTATAGAGTTAAGTTTAAATGTTTTTTCCATGAAATAATTTGTCTAGTTAAAAGTAATCTTTCCAGATGAATTTGTTTTGGAAACAATACATTCAACTTTACAAAACTTTGACTGATTGACTGGAGAAAAATATCTTGATCTTTTGTAATGAGTACTTTGAAGAAAAAAATTAATCAGTACTCATTTAGTTTGGCTTGGACAAAGGTTCCCAATTTTATGCAGAGAAAAAGATAAAAATATGTATTGTGAGCCACTTGTGTAACCCTTCTCATGATCAAAAAAGAGGTGTCACTCCAAGAGTGATATCTTGGCAAATAAATGATCTAAAAACTATTAATGATTTTGATAATAATATTCCAAACATACAAAATAAAAAATGTAAAAATAAGAAATTTCAAACAGATTTCAGATGATTCCACATTGTCTAAATAGGTTCATATATGGAAGGCTGGAAAGCCTGTTCAACTCAGCCTGTTTTTATTTATTAATCTAACCTATAAAATTCTACTGTTGTAGCAATTCTATATTACCTGCACCATTGGCTCTCAAATAAGACTATGTCGGTAAAGTAATAGGTAACAGAGCATAAAATAAAAACCTGCTACCTCTCAAGAGGGTGACCACAAGAGGCTTCTTCCAGAGACCCATCTCAAGGAAAACACATTTTCTTTTCTTGCCTGACTCTTCCCAGTACTAGGGATGGTCACATATTGCACACAGGCCACCCGCAATACCCTTCAACAGCCAGCCAACAAATCCACTGCTTTTCAGTGCTAACGCCAGATTCAGTTTGACCCAAGGGTGACTCCCAAACTCAATAAACAGGGATGACACATTGATCAAGAGACGGTTTAATTGTTGCTTTTGGCTTCCACTATCTTGCCTTTGATCTACTTTGGTGAAGGACCTTGGGTGCTAGACTAAATATGTGTGCTCCCTTCATTTGAGCCCATGCTCAGAATTTTGCCCAAGTCCTCCTTTTTTTCTCCCAATGCTTGATTTAATGAAAATCTGGTGGCAACGTGATTGATAGTGCTCACAGCCAATTGGAACCCCGCTAGCCCCAAAATTGAGTTCGCTTAAACCAACAGTGGCGGCGAAGTTCTTCATTACATGAAACATTCAATAATTCTTTCCATCTTCTGTTGCATAAAAGAATACCCCAGCCTTCGAGCCTTGAAGGGTTCTAAACCAGATGTGTGGCGGCGTAGCGAAAAAAAAAAAAACAACAAAAAAGGTTCATTTTTCGTTATTAAATGACGTGTGCCAGACGAATTAAAGATGTGCATATTGGTATGGAAGATTTCTTTGCAAGGCTCGGGTCATGCTCCTCTGGAAGCTCCATGAGTTATCATGTTATCATTCCTAACTGACAGTACATTATTATTTGGAGGACGGTCGGCGCTCATATTGTGTTTCGCTCCATGTTCTACGGCCCCAGACCCGCTGTGCCCACTCATAACCAAGCGACTTTTAGGACTTCATAAGGTTTTCCCAGGAAAAGCCACAAGAATGATTTAGCTGTAATCTTATACAATGTCTTTATAGAAGCCAGATCTTCCTTGTTGCACAGTATGACTCAGAAGATATAAGTTTTTGGGACTGAAAGAATATCCCTATCCTCCACAGTTACAGAAACATAAAGCTATGACTACACTCTTTAGTGAAAGACAAGAAGATGTGAAAGGGCAAACGTGAAGAAGAGGAGATATCTAGGAGATACCTAAATGTACCTTCCCATTAGCCTTCCCATACATCATATAGTTACTCTATTTGTTATGTATGCTGTAAGTAAATCTGCTCCACAATGTAAGGCGCCTTGAAAATAACATCAAATCCATTACTAACATTGGATTTGTATAATTTACACTTATAAAATGTGACTGTGCCTGTGCTGTCCCATAGCTAGTTATCCTACTCATGTACATCTGTCCCTGTTTAATCACTTCAAAATGTCCTATATGGCATGTACATCAATAAAACCACCTGCCTAATATTGTGTAGGTTCCCCCTGTGCCACGAAAACCACTCTGACCCATCAAAACATGGTCTTCTCAAGACCTCCAAAGGTATGCTGTGGTATATGTATCAAGACATTAGTAGGAGATCTTATAACTCCTGTAGGTTGTAAAGTGGGGCCTCCATGGAACGGACTAGTTTGTCCAACACATCGGACTAAACGGACTAATATCTGGAGAATTTTGGAGGCCTTTTTGTTCCTCAAACAATATTTGCAGTGTGGCAGGATGCATTATCCTGCAGACAGAGGCCATTGCCATTTGCAACAATATTTATGTGAGGGGTATGTGTCAGAGTAACACTCTCGTGCATACAGGACTCACGGTTTCTGAATAGAACATCACCCAGAGCATCACAGTGTCTCTGCCACCTCACGTTCTTCCCATAGTACATCCTGGTGCCCTCTCTTCCCCAGGTAAGCAATGCAGATGCACCAGGCTGTCCACACTCTGACTGGTCTGCAGCTACAGAGTCTCATGCACAGCAAGCTGTGATGCTTTGTGTGTTCTGACCCCTTTCTACCAGAGCCAGTATGAACTTTTTAAGCAGTTTGTGCTACAGCAGCTCTACTGTGGGATCAGACCAGATGGGCTAGCCTTTGCTTCCCACATGCATCAGTGAAACTTGGGCACCTGTGTGCATGTCACTGGTTCATCAGTCATCCTTCCTTGGAGCACTTTTGGCAGGTTCTGACCACTGCATACCAGGAACAACCCATAAGACCTGCTGTTGTGGTGGTGTTCTGATTGTCTTATTCCCATAAAATACACAATATATCATGACTTTAAGTATAAACTGTATGTCACCCATTATATGGTTCTGATAAGGGAACCTGACTGTTACTACACACAATAGGGGTTGACCAGAGTGGTACTCTGTAAGCAGCAAAATGTTCTGCACTGGTCACTAAAGTGACCAAAGGAATTCAGACAGAATTTCAGATGGTGAGATCCACAATCATTAGGGAAAGTCATGTTTAAGTGATGGAATTTCAATATAAAGATGTCCAACTTTATAGTATATATTCCTTTATAGTATATAATTATATATATTATATAGTTGTGGCTATATAATATTTCAAATATTTCAGTATTTTCAAATATTCAAACAAACAAGAGAAGCTCAAGATTTAATCACTTTAATGACACATTTGAAAACAAAATGCTGATATTGTAACATTTACCACTTTTACTAGATATGTTATGTAAACTAATGTAATTTGTTATGTAC
>JBBIGA010000083.1:27378802-27394265 GCA_037576975.1 Alestes dentex | reverse complement strand
CATTGGCCATCCTATTTTTCACCTTAACTCAAGGGCGGCCGATATATGTGTGTGTGTGTTTGTGTGTGTGTGTGTGTGTGTGTGTGTGTGTGTGAGAAGTTGCATGTAAATTGGAAGACCCTGCACAATCTGACAAGCTGAGAGCCCACTTGCTTACTTGCAATCCAGAAGGATCAGACACCACTTATTTGGATGGTGACGCACACTATGCTACACCAGTATGACTCCTTGGGCAAGACTCTCAACAGCCCCTAACTGCCTACATCTGCGACACAATTGGAACTGTAAGTCACTTTGTTGAAGAGCATCTGCAAAGCATATAAAGATGTCCCACTTTTTATGCTGCAGCAAGTGTTCCATTTACAAAATGTAATGACTCAACACGCTCGAGACATAATACAGGGTTTGGGCTGCTTTAAGGGATTTGGAAGCACATCAAAATGATAGGCAAATAAAGCTGTGACATTCCGAACAGAGGGCTCTGAATTGGGGGGCAGTGGGGGGGATATGGGGGGGGATTGGGGGTTGTGGGCTAGGACTTTGATTGTATTTGACTTCATGTTAACCCCTAGGCTCCCTTAAGTACACTCTGCTACTTGCCCCGAAACAAGCCAACAAGCTTTCTATAAAAACCAGCTCTGCTGTGGAATTCTGCCTGCACTTTGAACAAAAGTGGCTCGCAAAACAGCCGCTATGCTCGCTGCTCTGCACACACTGGTGTTTCGTGTTGTGAGGTATTACCGTGGTCTATTTGATCTGACGCTGAATGTGGCATATCTATCTCTGCACAGCGAGGAGAACCCAGCCAACCAACCCCCCGACTCTGGCACGTCAAATATTAAAGGCTTGCTCGCTAATAGTATCAATATGGACACTGATATGTTGTTTTTATTGACATGTTTGATTTAAGAAAATTGAAAGCATGTTTTGGGGATTGGGCAACTGTATTGGGCTTTGCCCAGTGAAAGCCGGTGTGACATGAGATGGCCTAGGAGAATCCATCTCACCATGAAGCACTGGGGCCCCAGGTCAATATTCAGATTTGGAATTTATTACTTTACTCTTTTTTGCTGCTGTTTGTTTAAAGGAGATCCATTTTCTGGTGGTCAGGAAACCACAGCTTGAAACCTCAGCTTTTTCTGAAGAAACATCTTATGACATTTTGACGACACTTTTATTTAGAATGGGCACCTATACAGTACAGTCTGAAAGATAATGTTCTCAAATGGTTCTTAGCTTGGATTCTGGGAAGAATGTTTATCTGATTATGTGGAAAATGTTTGAACTTCTGCCAAAGTTGTCCACTTAAAAAGGGTTTTTCACTCTCACAAAAATACTTTAAAGAACCAGAAGTGATTATTTTATGGTGTCACCTGTACAAAAATGTATAGGTGCCCATTGCAGGTTTACAGATGTCTATGATAGGACCACCACTAAGCACATATTATTAGACTGGTGGAGCACACCCAGCACAGCAGTGACATTGACACTGTAATGTATGTGGCGCTGGTACAAGTGCCTGAGGAACACAGCAGGGATTTTTACACCTCAGTGTCACTTGCTATGTTGAAATTAGTCCATCAAAAAACATCCAGTCAACAGTGTCCTTATTGTCAGCAGTTGACCACTGATGAAGGGCAGGAGCCCATCTCTTGATAAAGTATATCAAGAGATGAGCTACAATCATCCGTAAGATGGATGTAAGTCAATATATGGAATCCAAGATGCAAAATTTGCCCGGTTTTAATTTGTTGCTTTTGTGATGTTACAAAATAATTACACATTTACATAACTCATCCTAATCAGCCTATCGCTGAGCCTCTGCCATTCATGTTGAAGTTACAAGTGTTTCAGTCTGGTCTGCTTTTCTGAATGAGGCTGCCAATCATAATAGCGGTCATTTACATAAACCTGATTTAAAGACAAAGTAACAAAAACAGCATGTTAAATTAATAGGAATTAAGGAAGGTTGGAAAATGGTCATGTAAAAATGAATGTTGACTGTGCTGTAGAAAAGTAGAAGTGGATAAACTGTTTTGAAATAGGGAATTCCACTCAGGAATCAATTCAAAACCATTTCCCTACACCATGATAAACAAGTATCTCAAACCCCCTTTAAGTTCAGAAACCTCTCCAGGGTCCCACGGATAAAAGGCTGCACTGGATAACAAAGGAATGACATTGCGAAGCCCAAGTAATAGTGTTTTATTAATGGCTCCTTCAGTGACGGCATCTGTAGAATTCCTAACACAGAATTTCTCCCAGCATCCCCACAAGATTAGATTAATACCAGAACGTGGCCGTTTGACAGACCCCTTCTCCCAGTTATGGATGAGGTTATTTACTCGCTACATGATGAAATCCTTGAGACGAACATCCTACAAGTTTGGCTGATGTTGTAAAAGTTGGGGATGGAAGAAAAAAAAGAAAATAGCAAGAAAAGAGATTGGATAATTAAATGTGCTAGGAGGCACCCCATGCCCCTTTGGAGAGAACGAGAGAGAGAGAGAGAGAAAGAGACAAAGAGGAAGAGAGAAAGAGAGAGAGCTGTTTGGTGGTTGCAGACATTTGAACTTTGGCTGAACCTCTGGCTCTGGCGGGCTCCTTCAGGAGGCTGTGTGGGGATGATGCGTTTGGGTTTGAAACTGAGGGGCTGACATCGGGCCGACAGAAAGACATGATATCTTATTTTCCTGAGCCAGGCTGACACAAATTCCACCCCACTTATTATTCTCTCGTGACTGTGTTAAAAAAATGGAGGAGTGTGGAATGGAGGCACTACACGCACAGATGTGGGCGAGGATGGCTTTGCTTTTCATTTGGATAATTTGTTTGTCGTGATGGAGGGGGAGATGAAGACGTTCCTTGGATCGGAGGAGCTGGGGAAAAGGAGGGCCCAAAGGGAAGGTCCACACTCAGGAGTCATCAAATTAAGCAAAATGGACTCGTAGGCATGTGCATGCAATCGGGCCTGTCAATCTTGTGCACAAGGCATGTGGACAGCGTTTGTAGAGAAGAGCAGGAAAATGTCAAGTTTCCCAAGCTCCCCAAAAACAACACAAGTTCATTATGGTATGGATGCATGTCTTTCAGCTGGGGTCTAATTGTTTTGACATGCTGTTTTTATGTGCATCCCATCCCCATATGCAATGTCCCTGATCAAGTGATGTTTTGTTATGAAAATATTACATTTCTATTGATTTGTTGAGTTTAACACAGGGAAAAAGGGAAATGTGCCATACCTATTGTGCAGACCACATTTTATGATTAATTTTTGAAATGTATTACATTCAGAAGAAAAAGTAATTGTTTAGCAAAATGGTGTGCTGTCATTTGACCAGGAGTGCCAAAACTTGGCAGGGCATTTGTATCATTTGTCCACTTTTATACACCTAATTATACTGTACGGATCCTTCAATTCGGATAAGTATCATAACATGGTCTAAAAACAAGAAAAAAAACACTTCTAGGGCAATGCTGATTTCTGCTAACTTCTCTGTTGGATTCTAGTAGTATGTTAGCTCTAAGGTAATGGCATTGTACATTATAATAGGTTTGTCATTCTAGATTAAACATGTGTCTGAAGCTCGAAAAAGACAGATCCAACAGAAATTTACTCATTAGACTGCTAATCGAATTAATCGTCAGCGACGTATCTATAACTTCCAGAAGGCCCAGAGTGACGTTCCCCTCCCAATTAATCAGTCGCATTCATTTTAAATCAAAAGTTTGTCAGTCCTTTGTCAGTTTTAATGTATGTTTTTGGTTAAATTGACTATGACTTTCAGCTTCCAATCCAGCCCCTGAACGTCTAAACAATGGAAGACCTCCCTATTTAAATCTAGACTAACAAAACAAAAACAAAATTCTGATTGGATGAGGTGTCTTTGGGAGTGTCTGCAATTAAACTTATTTGTTCACAAAAATAATACAAGTTTATATTTTGTATAATTCAAATAATTAAGTAAATACACTAGGAACTTTCCTAGTTCCTAGAAATTAGTAGGCTCTGTCTGAAGACCTAGAAGGCCCCATGAGTTCCATGAAATGTCATACAGTATCGGAAACCACAAGTAAATCTTTGTGAGATTACTTAACAATTCTGTGAGTTTTAGGCAAGTTTCTAATGACTTGTACAATGCTTAACATGCTGTAAGCTTCCAAGTGAGTCCAGCCCAGAAGCTTCAAACCTCAAACATGTCTTGGCTGGTTGAATACATTTGCGTCCAGGGAAATGTGAATTTTGATTGAACTACTGGAAAGAATACTCTAATAGTATGTCTCATTTACTCAACTCGACGTTAACATTAAGCTAGCAAGGATGGGACATGTTTTTTTAAAAATGTGTGAAATCTTAAATGCACATGCAAGTACTTCTTGAACACATTCCAGGCACCAGTCACCTCTACAGTGTCAGTTGTCAAATGTTGAGGACCAAGGACAAAGAAGTCACTTCGAAAAGTCATGGTAAACTGCACTGATGTGTCTTCATATACCAACATTTGCACCCTATCCAACGCTAGATTCCAATCCACCGCTAAACCGAACATTCCTTGGAGAGGACAGCAGGGCAAGGAGGAAAACAGGGGTTCGACACTGCCCTGGGAATTAGCATAAGTGCCATGTTCCATCCATCAGAGGAGGACTTTAATGATTTCTGCTTGCTCCCACCTCTTGCCTTGGCTGTGTTCTCGGAGGAAGTCATGAACCCCGTGCGGGCAGAGGCAGCTTGTTTGGATTGATATTGCTCCCAGTGTAATGTAGAGCAGATTTGGTGTGGTTCGGAGAAGAGAGTTCATCGCAATTTCCTTTCATGCTCATCTTCCACAGCTCTGAAGTCTCTCTAAACATGGGCATAAGGAGGCCAGATGCAAACAAAAACGCTGTCATTACATATGTGTGTACACATCCCCGGCTGCAGATGACAGCTAATCTCACACTTGGGCAAATGTATCTCGATGCGCTAGCCACGCGCGAAGGACTCGTCCCTGTCTTGAGTACCTCGTTTGGGTATGTCAGCATCTGCCTGGGTGATGCAAGACTCACCCCACCAAAGTCTTTTCAGATAGTGGGGATTCTTTGCTCTATTAAGCTGTATCTAGTAACTTAACAATCGTCTCTCTGAACTGACTGCTTGAGCGTCACCAGTTTGATAAGTAAATTAAGAGGCAATGAGACCACTTGTAAATGTTCGAAAGCATGATGAACCATCATTGGTCCATAATTGCAATATGATATCTGCTAATGCTAAGTGTAATGGCTTGGGAACCTCTAGATACACAATATTTGATATGCAAATGAATCAATAAGCTAACAAGAACAGTTGTAAATTTTAGGGTGCAAGAGGTGCTTATTTTTGATCAGACATATTTTCAAATGTTTTGAATGGTAATTCTAACCATTAGGTGCCTGTAAATGCTTGGGTCCACCCCAATATACAGTATGCATAAATAACCTAACCAGGCACATTCAAATGTTATATTTCAGATATCCAAAGATATGTTCAAAATTCAATAGGTTTCCAAGTTAATGCTGGTCAAGAATGATCAAATCAATTTGCATGCAGAGTTAGGAGTTAGGAGCACTGGTAAAATATTGAGGGGGATGTTCAAAACTATGCAAGATTATTTTGACTGGTCATGGGATAGTTATATTCCTGAAAACTGACTGACTGTAAAACTGACTGTAAAGCTCCTAGCTCTGAACCACCCCTCATCACTATGTTATTGTGTCTCAATGCTAAAAAAGCATCCATATGTTGAGCACTGGCTTCCATCTTCTGTATGTTTGTTGTCAGTAATTACAAAAAGAACGAAGCACTAACCCTGCCCATATGTTACAAACACAAGTCTTTTCAACAGATTTGTTAACTTATGCTATAGCCATTAATAATATTCTTTTTTTTCTCTTTGTCATGTCAATCTTGAGGTATTTCAACTACCAGGATGGGCTCCAGCAGCTCAGAAAATGGATCGATAGAAATGTGGGAACATACATTTAAGACTAAGAACTTCAGTGACATTCAAAAACATGCTACAAAAAAAATGAATTGCTATACTGAATATGTATCAGTAAATATGACATTATTAGATTTGTCAGTACTATTTTTTTGCGTTCAATACTGACATACAAAGCATGATAACTCTAATTATACACTTTTTTCACCTAGTTGCACATTTACACTAGACATACCCCCCCCACACACACACACACACTTGTCAGACCAAATTTGCACCCCATGCAGTATAGATCTTTATTGCAATATGGCTACCAACCCCCCCAAAACTTGTCATGGTCACTTAATAACAACATTGCTAACATATGCTTAATGTATGCTAATTTCCACCATTTCTATTGTTGTGCTGATCACTGATCATGAATAGTTCACATAATGTAAAAATAGAAAGAAAACTGTAAAAATGAAAGTGATAAGATACATAGCACTGCAAACAAGTTTTATTTATTTATTTTTTTTTGTAATCTGTGAACCATACCTTTAAGGTTCATAGGGTGGTGCATTGGAGCGGGCAATCTGGTGAAGAGATCAGGGAACACCATGACATTCCAGTCTTTCATATGCTGGAATCAGAGCAGTGGTCAAATTGGCTCCAGCGCACACTCATATGCCAGAAGGCATCTGTTACTGATCTGCGTGGTGGGTAAGCGATTCCTCATAAACATCGCTCACCAGTTCATTAGCAGGGTGTGTGCATGTATGTATGTGTGTGTGTGTTTGTGTGTGTGTGTGTGTGTGTGTGTATGTGTGTGTAAAATGTTGCTAATCTGCCCTGATGAATGCTGTGTGTTGGTGCTCTGCACAGTTCCCCTGTCTGGGGAGGCTCTCTGCCTGGGAATCATAGAGGCAGTAAATATTTTAGAAGACAATGAACAATGCTGTGCTCCCCGTTCAGTCCTGTCTGAAATAGCAATGATACTGAGTCTTTGACTTCTACTAAGGATATGATTTGTGATTTGACACTTATCGTAAGTATATAATATATATGTGTTATTACACATAGAACGTTACACAGATGTAGTAGATATGGGACATATAATTATTGGGTACCTAGTAAACACCGTGAACTCTGAGATGTTCCTCAAACATTCCTAATCAGTGTCTGCAGTGTGGCAGACCCCATTATCCTGCTGAGAGGAGCCAAGAAGGGGTGTGCTGGGTCTGCAACAATATTTAGGTTGGTGGTACATGTGACCTCCTTCTTCCATTGCTCCATGGTCCAATTCTGATGCTCATGTGTACAAGTACGTGCACAGAACATCATAATGTTCTGGAGCTGAAAAATAGGTGTGTGTGTGTGTGTGTGTGTGTGTGTGTGTGTGTGTGTGTGTGTGTGTGTGTGTGTGTGTGTGAAAAATGTGTGTATGTGTGCACAGCTATGACATCATCAAGTTCCTTTCCAATTCTGATTTTATGTAGTCCAGTAAAATGGTCGTGTCTGTTCTGGTGTGTTAAGCGATTTGGGACAGATTGGTTAACAAGCCAGGAATTCCACTGGCTTGATTTTGGATTTGGCCACAGCTCTTTTATGGACAGGGAGATTTTCAGGCTTGTCTTTTGCCGGATGTTGCCCTGGCATGATAGATGTAAGAGTAAACTAAAATATTTCAAGGCATTATAGCCTCAGAAATCATACATGAGATCAGTAGTTGTGTACCTAGACAAAAAAACACCGTAAGCAAGCCTGTCAGTCAGTATTCAGGGCACCTTTCTCATATACCATATTCAAAAGAAATATATGCAAAGTGTATTCATTGAAAGTGGTTGAAAATATTTGAAAATGGCAAAAATGTGCTATATACAGTATATATGCCCATACCATGTTTTCTTTTGGGATGAAAGGAAAAATAAATAGCCAGTTTGATTTGGGTTCGTGCAGATTTCCTATGGGCTCTGTGGGTTGGTTTAAATTTCAACACAATTAATTTTACAGATTAATTAAACAGATTCATTTTATGTTCACATATTTTAGAAGTACAATGAACTTTTTTAAAAAAGGTTTTTAGGTTTTAGGCATAAACTTAGTGTAGTATGACTTGAACCACTATTTGTTTTAATTATACAGCATACATTTTGGTATTCTATTTGTGTGACCTTGCATACTGTTTAACCATTTCCACACATCATTTTCCATCAGCTGTTGAAGTCATTATTGAGCCATAAAAGATTTGTACTAAATAATTGTGTAAATATTGTAATTATTTACTCTTTATAAACTACTATATTTGGTTATATCAATTGCCATAATTTTACATATGTTATACTATAAGGCAGAATGTGCCCGTACACCCTACTAGTTATCAGCTCTTTCCATGTGGTTCAACTTTACACTCCCTCTTCTGTGGGGCCCAAATGCTAACACAAACACGCACCTGGGTTCCATTACCACGCTACGCCATCCATCCCAGTAGCACAAGATAGGACTATCTCAATCAGCTGAAACAGTAGGAGCACCAGAGTAAACATATGAAGCTCTATGGTCAAGAGAATGCCATGTCATGAATATTTCCCTTTAAAGGAGCCTTGCACTACAGTCCACCAAGAGGGGCTTCATGCCAGACAACACTCTGCTTGGTTCTTGGTGTTATTATGTTGTTACCAAAGCATTTTAAGTCCTGTATCTAAAAGTGGGCTCCAGCTGATGGGCTGTCTTTTACCTCATTCTAAAACCAGTCACTCTTCTACATGAATGTGCAGAGCAAATCTTCTTTAATTTCTGTGTATGGGCTGGGGAGTGCGTAGTACTTCCTATTTAAAACTTTAACATGTTCACAAACGACATGAAAAAGAGTTTTCCATTATATGGGTCCTAAAACTCCAAAACAAAACCTACCATATAAAACAAAACCTGAAATCAAAAGTGACCTTTTATTACCTTAGTCTTGGCCATATTGCTGGTCATAATTCATCATATTATATTATTTAAAAGATTATTTAAAAGATCTTGTTTTCCCATCTTAATTCCAAATCATTTGGCCACCATACATATGTAAAGTGACCATTCTGTCATACGTGAATACACCACAGCACACAATGTGAACAGCATGAATTCTTTCTCTGTATTTAACCCATTCACCAAGTAAAGTAGTGGGCAGCCAGGAACACAGCGGCCCGAGGAGCAGTGTGTGGGGAAGGCCCTTACCACTAGGCCCCTCACCACACTGCCCACACCACACCCCTCTACCACACCACCTATCATTGAGTCAGTATGGCAGAACTAATTACATACATAACTATATAGAGCCTCCAGATAATAGGAACTTCATTCCAACAATACATCTAATTAAACTGTTTGGTAGTTTAATTACCCAGTAGCTAGAAACTATCACTGAGAGAAAAGAGAAAAAATCCAGTATACATTTACAGTTAATGTACAATCAAGAGTTATATTTCCAAAGCAAAGGTCAAAAACCAGGCAAAAAAGTTTTTTCAAGTTCCAACATGTTTTCATTGTGTTTATCTGGATTGTGTTTAAAAAGAATCTGCTCTACATATCCAACTGTGTATATCATGTTGAATTACTTGAATTACTCAAAAGTACTCAAAACTGTGTATACACCACTGTAAAACTGATCTAAACTAATTTTTTGCTTGTAAACTAGCCCCCGCCATGTGTTAAGATCAAGCCATGTGTCCCTAATAAAAACATCATAACCATACTAAAACAGCTACAGGGGGTCCCGTTGCAGGTTCTGAAACCTCGGCTTTTTTAATGCCTTTCCCCTAGTATCACCAGTCAAAAACCAGCTCATCCTCATCCGTGGGCCTGCTTGACCCTGTCTCACTTGATCCGACGACCCTTGAGAGGTCCCACAAGGTCATCTTCTGAGGCCTTCAGAAGAGGTAGGTTTCCTCATGGTTTTGGAGAAGAATCACTCCAGGGAGCAGGGATTTCAGTCCCAACTCTAGGGTAAGTGTTCAAGATACAATGGGATTAAGTGCTTTGAAGTAATTGACTACTTTCTCTGACATTATTTGGATGGTGAAGGAGGAATTCAGTTACAGATAGGTTGCTGTAAGCTGACCTTTAGGGATATAGATTGCCCATGCCTGAAGAAACTTACAAAAGAAAAAAACTAGTTCACCCTTCACAGTCCACCCTTATGGAGAATATTTCAGTTTCCATCATATGCCAGAATATTGGAATCTATTTCTCTTCTCAGCGAGCACTTGCGTTCTAATGGAGTGATCACCACTGTTACAAGGGTCCCTTGGAGCAATCCTTCAGAAGAACCACTTTAGGTTCCATCGCAAGACTTTCAGGAGAAGAACCAGTTTCAGGAAAAGAAACATACATCTGAACTTAGAACCTTAATTTTTAACTCTTCTTCTATGACAATCTTCAAAAATGATCTCACAATAGAATCCCTACAAGTGCACCTGCACGCTGTTTTTTCTATCCTTGTGTTATTCACAGGTCCATCTTTGCAATACTCAGCCATTTGTTGACCAGAGTTGAAGTGGCTGATATTTTTGGACCAGACGGCTAGTGTATCTAGGCAAGGGGGTTTAGGCTGTAGGTGGAGGAGGATGGGGGAAATCGCTCTGTGTCCAAGCTTGGAGAAATTTCACGGTTTCCGCAGTCCAGATGATTTGGGCCAACCTGGGGCTGAAAGCATGGCTACTTGCTGAGAAATGCTCCCAGTGGGTTAAACCAATGCAGATGTATCTTCATGCCACACATGCTCACTCAAACGGACGTTTAGATGCAGAGACGCAGAGGAAAAATATTATTCACATGCTTTCTCAGCAAAAAGCCCAGCTTATTCAGATGAATATACAAAAATGCAAAGCTGACTTCAGAAACAACAGCTAATACAGTTCTTGGTTTTCAATGAGCTCTACTAATTGATAGTCACAAAAGAAATCAATGCTGGCCTGGCAAGGCTAATCATTCAGAAATCAATCAGGTGATCGATTAAATAAGGTTTTCTATTAAAAAACAAATGGCTCCAAGGCAATTTAATGCCAACGATATGAACTAATTAAGCTAATAAATAAAAGGGCGGGTGTTGGAGGGGGGTTCGGCCTTGAATGTCCAGGAGCAAAGGCCAAATGTCTGTGGAAAATCTCATTAACTTGTGTGCAAGAATAAAAATGTATATATTATATATATTATGCAATTTCTATAAACAATAAAAATGCAAATTACATACAAGTAAAACTGAAATGTACTTGATGGATTTTACAATATCTTCATAATAGGGTATAATAAACAAAAATAAATAAGACAGATATAATAAAAATAAATACATGAAAAAATAAATTCTTATTTATTATATGCTTATTAAAGCATTACAAGTCTTTTTTAAAGTATTATTTTGTTGTGAGGACCTTTAGCCACATGTAAAAGGTATATTTTTGTGAGAAAGAAAGAAAAAAAGAAAATTATAAAACAAAGAAAGAAAGAAAGAAAGAAAAGAAAGGTCAAATATTTTCTCAAAGTTGTTCTTAGAGGGAAAGAAAAAAGAAAGTTATCTGTAGTCACTTTTGGTAGTGCTTCTCAGCGCTTCTCATTCTCAACATATTGGAGAACTCCAGGCATTTGTGTGCATGGGCACTCTTCAGTTCACCATGACTGGGTAAAGTTGGCTTTTGTGAAATGATGTGGGGTGCGTTCACATCTGGCAGGGAGTTTCAGCACGCCTCTGAGTCTGTGTGAGTGTCTCTGAACATCTGTGTTTCCAGACCCCACATTGTTTTCTTGCTTTGCATTGATTTTTTTCTTCTTCTTCTTTTTTTCCTCCAACCAACTCCCTTGTTGAATCTTTGATTCCTACAGGATTATCTTTAGAGCCATTCTCATGGAAGTACTCACACCTCCCAGTCATCTCTCAGGATGTTGTAGTGCACTTTGTAATGGACTTATTTAACCCTTTAATATATTTGTGTTAATATATTAACACCTTCTACATTTTGCTAAGTTTAATATGTTTTAATGAATAACTTTTAGATTTTTTTCAGTAAAAGTAACCATTTTTATTCAAAGCAACCTTCATAAATTTGTAGGAACCACATTACCTCATATTTTTATATGTGCAATATATAATACTTTATATTTTGCTATTAGCATTAGCAGTGTAATTATCATTACACTTGCTTGCAGTTTTTGTTATTATGAATGGACATAAAATTACATTAAAATTATTTTTAGGACAAGAAGGGAAATGGTATATCACAAACATATCCCTGGTCAAATTGTATATTTTGTTCATGTTCTAAGCAAAAATGGGTACAGATCATCTATTGGAAACTTAAATATGGCATTTTCTGCAAATGTTTATACAAATTCTGTATAATTTGAATGTTTTTACATATTGGAAACCCCCCCCCCCAAATTTAAAAAATAATCTTGGCCATATTTTATATAATGTATGGTATATACACAGCTGTATAATACTAAGGTTATAAACAATAAGTTAAATCTAAAAAAATAGATAAAAATATGGATCTTATATTTCTAACATTTGTTAAATTATCAACTGCAAGATTTTGTTACTGCTTTTTCAGCACTATTTTGGTTGCTAATTCTTTTAAAGAAAGGAAATTTAATGGAATTACATTTCAACATTTATATTATATATTGAAATGAAAAGTTATTTTACAGTCACATAAAAGTTCAGTTTCATACATTGCCCTATAAAACAAGTTATCAGTCAACCAGTTAAACACACACAAACTCCTTCTTATTGATATATTACGGGTCAAGCACCAACAAATTAAGACTTTAGTCCCCCAAGTCATCTATATTCAAGATGAGCGCTATGTGTTCCAACTTTGAGTGGCTCACCGTGGGACTGCAAGGGTTCACCATAGGACTTAATGACTTGGAGGTAATTGTTAATGAGTGGAAGATCGACCTGTTGCTTAATGTGTACACTAATGGAAAAACAGTCTGTCAGCCGAGGACATTGGAGCATGTGGAGCTCATAAATAAGCCCACCACAATATGATCAGCTCATTACTGGAAGAATGGGGAATGGGCTTCATTAATCGATCTGTAAGTTTAAGGAAAGAAAACACAAATCAGGAAAAAGACCTATAGATTATCTATGGAGGTTCACCTTTTTAACAGTGTATTTAATGAAACCAGACAGAAACCAAGGTTAAGATTAAACTGAGGTTTTTTTTCATGTATTTTATTGGTTTTCCCCTATAAGGTCCAGTTATAATGGTTTTATGCACCAAAAATACATATCTCAGTTTTACATGACCATTTTCCAGCCTCTTCTTATGCCTTATGATTGAAACAGGCTGTTTTGCTGTCATTTTTGTGCCTTTAAGAATCATGTATGCAAATGACTTCAGTTGTGACTGGCTGTAATGCATTGTGCCTCATTCAAGAAGAAGGCCAAGTGAAACTCTCAGTGTGAGTGGGCGGAGCTAAATGTCACTAAGTTGAATAGTTGGAAATGTGTAAATGTGCTTCATTATATCACAGAAACAATACATTTAAAAAATGAAGTATAGCTTAGGGTTGGGTGAGGCAATGCTTAGAGTTTACTATTTCTACATAAATGTTCCTGTTATAAATGATGCCCTTTCCGAAAAATAACATGATGCCCTTTCTAAAAATAACAAAATGCCCTTTTTAAAAATAACGCAATGCCCTTTGTAAAAAGAACACAATAACCTTTCTAAAAATAGCACAATGGCTTTTCTAAAAATAACAAAATGCCCTTTTTAAAAAATATTGCAAAGCCCTCTTTACAAATAACACAAAACCCTTTCTAAAAATAGCACAATGCTCTTTCTAAAAATAACACAGTGCCAGCGTTATACCAATTTCTGCGATAATTAAGGTTATGGTTTAAGGCAGGGGTTGGGGTTAGCCATTATCTTAGCATTTCTACATAAAGTAGAGCAATTACACAATATAGTTTTATATATTTTAGGAGGTTTTTGATGGCTTTCCAAAACAGCCTATAGCAGTTACTGCCATCTAGTGGACAAGAGCGCAAATGCCTAATAATTCACAGGATGTGTAAAGACACACATTGACACACTTACAGAATCATATGCATGTACACGTTTCTAAGACGAGATTGCTCCATATGGGCATCCCATCCATTTTACTTTGTTATTTTTAAATATATAAAATGTGTTCAGGACCAATGGCTCCAGTATTTTCATCACATATTTAAAGGCAGACACTAATAGTACATTTTAAACCCATGTGCGGTTGTTATGCCATATTAATGATTCACTTTAATATTTAATGCATAGTGGTACTTGATATGTCATTAAAAGTGACAGTATGCCCTGAAGTTTATTCCACTACATTTCACTTATTTCTTATTGTTATTGTCTGCTAGCTTACATATTTCATTAATAATTTCTTTTTCATATTATATCCGTATTCATGAAAATGGAAACAGGTTGGTTGTTTTGGTATTTTGGCACTTTTCCAGCACCAAAAATCTTGGAGAATATTCCTGTATCCATGTGGTCCATATATAGAACTGAAGGCTATTTAAAAATTCCACTCATTAAGCAGTTTAGCTCTCCCCATTTCTGTCAGAGATATAAAGAGTGTTTCAGTCTGGACTACTCTTTGAATGAGGCTCAATACAAGGCAGCTAATCAGAATGGAGGTCATCATGTACAATAAAAAACGTGGGGGTTATGTTCCAAGAGCACTCGCATATAGTGAAAAACCGAGATGTTGGGATGTGGTGGAAAAAATGCCTAAAATGCCTATTTTTGTAGTGTAAATGCTAAATATGCCACCAAGTATGCTCACAAAACACTTTAATTTCATTTTAAAAACAGTTTAATACATTACCCTTAAAAAAATGTAACGGTAAACCCGTATCTGTAAGGTACAGTTTACACTGAACTGATGTGTCCTGCAGTGCTAGAATATAGAATACCGATATTACCCCTATATAGACTGCACTGTAATTCATTCACGCCCGTTTTCTTTGGTATGTGCTGTCATTTACTTTGGTATAAGCAGGGTAAATACAGTAATAAATTAATTTAAATTACAGTAATAAAAAACAGGGCTTTAAGAAGAACAAAACGAAAAACAGGAGAACACTTGAGACGCTCCACGGGGGAAATTATGGACTGCAGCTGCCACAGATGCCTGACCGGGCAGCAGCCAGTGTTGTGCATGAATGCATTCAGTGAAGGCGTTTATTGAATATGTTCCTATTTTTCATGAATGCTGAACTGAAAAAATCAGTTTACAAATTATGAACATTGAACGCGAGACTGAACACAGCTCGTTTTAGGTTTGCTGATTACAGGCTAGCATGGTTAATGCTTCGAGTTCAGACGCTTCTGCAGAAGGCAGTTTGTTTAAACATTTGAGTCCGTTTTTTTGAAGAAATTGGTGTAGATTTAGATGGGGAAAACCACACGTTTTGTTTACTTTTAGTTATGTTCTTTTCTGAGCACTTTAAAAGATATTGTCTGAATGCTGCATTTTAGGCAGACATG
>JBBIGA010000083.1:27368449-27378702 GCA_037576975.1 Alestes dentex | reverse complement strand
TGTCTGTATGTATGTCTAAAACAACCAGATGAGCCCTGCCAAAAATGTCTGCGCAGCAGATGTCACTGAGAGCAGGGTGAACATCCACCGTTGTCCCACGATACTGAGGCCTTCTGTTTGTAATTATAATTTTTGTCAACTCCCCCTTTCTTTTTATAAAGCCCATCCTCAGAGGTGAGGAGAACTCGGACTCTGCCTGGGGAGAATAAAATCTGTTTTAGCCTAGTCATTAGGCTCAGGTATGGTCTAGTAAGCAGATAGTTCACTTTTAGAAATGTCACCCGATCTACCTATATAGGCCATTTGTTGTTGTTGTTCAAGAAATTGTAATACAAAATAATGTATTCAGGCAGTCTGGGGGGGGGGGGGTCAAACCACGTGATGATTCTCGGGATAAACCTTCTGTCACATATTTGTGGTGAGAGACAGTCATTTTTCCATCGCATCCTCATTCATTAAAGGCGAGGCACAGCCAAAAGTATCTGTGGCCCTCTATGTAGGCTAGGAAGCTGTGCATGGGAGCCATAGGTCTTTTGGTGCATTGCCTCTAATCCATGCAGTTGGTAATTCCATAATAACAGCATAGGTCGTGTGCAGGAGATGATGCATTGTTGGGGTTATTAAAATGTCTAGGCCTTTTGTCCAGATTGTCAGGTAGCAAAGGAAGCAGATGGTTGGTTAGGAAAGTTTCAGTCTACCGAACAGCTGTGTTCTTGATTAACAAGTTCTGTCAATCCAAATGACCAGTCTTGCTATTAGTAAAATAAAATAATTATAGACATTATAGATATACCATATTAACCTAAAAAGCTAGAAAGAACGTTCAGAGGCCGTCAAAGCAACTGCATCCGTTCCTTCTGCTTTCCTTTCAACAAGGCCCTCCTCACTGCAGCAGTGTGTGTGTGTTTGTGTGTTTGTGTGCGTGTGTGTGTGTCTGGCTATACACAGCTGGCCGATGGTAGTAAGGAAGGGTTTGTCTTGAGCTGAGAAGAGGTAGGGCTGTGTCCACCATGTAATATTTGCTTATCAGCCCCACATTTGTGCCTCTTTTTCCCTCTGCCCAACTCCACTCAGTGGGAGGTTCTTGGTCAATGCCACCCTTTGTTGGCTTGCCCCCACAAATAGAGTGGTGAGATTGACGGGCCGTAAAACTCGGCACATCACCCTAACTCTGTCCTCCTTCAAGACTTGCTCTTCCAATGGTCTTTGCTAATGCTATCTTTTTTTTAAAAAAAAAAGCTTAGGTTTGGAGAAAGAGAGAAAGAAGGGACCCAGGCAATGTTGGGTAAGACTGTACACATGTGTGGTGGGGCATGGTTTGAGGTAGTGGATAACCTGCATTGTGACCCAAGGTCCCATCTTCTCATGTGGGAACAGTATCGGCCACGGGCCCACGGTTTACCGACATGATAGATCTTCAGCTAATGATGGATTCAGTATCGTTGTGTGGGATCTCTTCAGGATATCTGGCACCATTCCTAGCCCTCAGATGGAGTTCTGTGGGAGGCTTGTGTTTGGAGCAAGAAGCCCTGCCAGTGTTCTCTTTTTTCAGTGGACGACTACCTCAAACCAAAGCGCAGAGGACAGTCCAAAACACATTTTGAGAAACACAAGAATACTTTTTGTTGACATCCTCTCTCTCTGTCTCTTTTTCTCTCTCTCCCTCTCTCTCTCCCCCTCTATTTCTATCCTTCCCTTTTCTTCATCTGTTTTGTTAGTGAACACAACAGTTGCCTGTTGTTCTAAGTAAAGAAAACAATAAGTAATAGTCGCCCCATGACCAGAAGCACATTTGTTGTGTCTGGGGGATGGTGGAAGGATAGTTGAATGTTACATTTTGGGATCATCCAGCTTTCCCCTCATTCTAGAGAGAAGTGGATTACACCACCAAGAATTCCGGAAAGCTGTAGGCCAGTGTACAGGGTAGAGATCTGAGGTGTGTGTGTGTATTGTCTCGTGTAACCTGGTCTTAAAAATGGTGGCTGTGTTGTAAAGAGGTTAGTGCACCATCCTTGGTCTTTCAATGGGATTAGCAATCACTTAGCCTCAGCATTCACATCCTTTTATCCCTATTTGGGGTCACTGGCCTCTTCCGTTTGCCCTTTGATCGCCGGGGTGCAGACGCCTCTGGTCAGCAAGGGCACACACAGATGGAGGGGGACAGCCATGCGAAGCTGTGAAATTTGTCCCGGAGATAGGGCATCTTCTTCCCATTCGAGACCCCCAGTGCCTTTTCACAGCATCCTCTGAAGTGCACCACATGGGAAATGAAACGAGCCCCCCCTCCCTCCAAAACACACTCACACATCCACACATCCCTCTTTATGAAAAGAGTCTTGCTTTTTTTTACCTGTACCCCAAGCTTGCAGTATGAATTCCCATTCTCAAACCCATATGCTATTTCCATATGGTCTTTTTTTATTACTTGCATTTGCATATATATTAAAGGAATATTGTACTTTAGCTTCAAGGCAAAATGCACAGCTCTGAGATTTCTCTAGCTTTCTTTTGTTTTACAAAGGCACCTGCTGGAAAACTTTGGAATTCAAGCTATACAAAGCCCGTTTTGTATGTACCCTAAAGTGAAGGCAAGTTGCCTCAACTGACCAGCCCGAGTGGTTTTGGGACACGATTAAAAATAGCCACATCATCCCACAATTAAGTACCTGGCATGCAAGTGCTCATTGAAGCCAATGTATATGGACTTCATCAGCCACGGAAAAGGGCTTAATTTGTCCATATCGAAAAGCTTTGTTGTACCGTCACGCAGATTTAACCTATAAACTCAGCGGATTATTTAATGGCGTGGCATTTGTGCGGGCGTCATGTCATCTGGACTGGACCAACAACGCGTGATGCAAAATCATCTTTACAATTACAGAATTTGGCCATCCTAAAAGATATATCGCTTATTCGGCACAAATAGGCGCAGTCCTGCTGCATGAAAGAGCGAAACCACTTGAGAGTTAAAAAATAAAGAAGAAATAATAACGGTAAATATAGCATGAAATACTACATCGCATGCAATATAATGTACCTTCTTTTTTAAATATGTTACAGTATTAATGTGAAAACGATTTGATTTCTATGTTTATTTCGAAGCGTCTACAAGGGTTTCTAATTTTGAAATGGCCGATTTTGTTTAAGAATTCATAATTCACATTGATTGGATAGCTCTATGGTTTTCAGTTATTTTTTTATCTTCCAAACACAAACAAACCACGAAACAAATTTTATTCAGTCCTGCATACGATTTCTGTTGTTTATTGAATTAGCCCTGGCATTAAAACACGGAGCGGGTTTCCTAGCGTCATGAGTATCATGTAACATACGCAGTTCACTGCTAAGAAACAGGGCTAATGGCCTAGTCGTCCTTTAATAAACCATGCTGGGCGCTAAATGTTTATGCCTATAACGGCAGAAGTCTGCTCGTGAACTCCTAGGCTAAAAGGACGCGAGCCTACAGCAAAACGCGGTGATCAGAAAACACGGCCCAAATGTGCTCTGGAGCGCCCCTTAAATTAAATTCCCAACAGTCTGGTCTGTTGGACTTTCGTAGCCTCGCTCTCCATTGGCCGCAAATGTCACGGTTGCTGGGATGACTTGGGAAAATAATAGAAGAGGCTAATTTGTTCGCAAATTGCAATTTTGCAAGAATTGGCGGCCGCCAAAATGTGTATCGATCTCACTCCGAATAGCCTCGTGTCTGCACCATCTCAGGCCTCACTTACTTAATTAATGTCATAATTAGATCTATATTCGTCGTTAGAAAATCTTCGCTCCAAGCATATTAGCACTGCCACAGTGGAGTCGTTATTATGGTGTCATGCTGACCTTAAGTTGTGGTTTCTAAATTAAAAAAAGAAAAAGAAAAAAACTATTATAAATTTGATCAGAATTGTAAACGATGTAGTGAGGCGATGAGTCAGTGGTGCATAAACCTGGTGGGATTGTTAACAGTGCATTCATAAAATGTTTTAACGTGGATCGCCTTCGAATTTGACGTTCGTTATAACGCATGGTGTGAACTTACACTAAATAAAGAACAAAACGAATGTCAGTGTAATTAAATATTCTCAAATAAAGGTAAAGTCGTGATAACAATTACTTTGAACTTGGTGGGAGTGTTAACAGTGCTTTCATAAAATGTTTTAACTTAAACATCGCGTGGATGGCCTTCAAAGCAAGGAATACACTGACACTATATAAAGAACAAAAACGAATGTCGGTGTAATTAAATAGGCTCTAAAGGTAAAGTGGGGATAAGAAATCCTTTTTTTTTTTGCAGCGTTGTAGTTTTTAGACTACTTTCCTTCTTTCCTTCTTTTTAAAGTATCGTTCTCAAAATATCTACTCTAAAAGAAAATGCCGAGTCAGCATTTTCTTCTGATCCATGATGTGAAACAAGGCTATAGGACTACACCGTGTGTCCATAACACATGACGACTGATCTTTTAAATATGTGTTTAGAGCAACGACTTCAACGATTGGAATTGAATCGGACTTTGTTTTGCAAACTTGAAAAATCTCCGGAATGTCCAGAAGGTCTTACCTTCCAGTAAAGGTCTTATTTCCTTTCATTGAGAACTACTCAATTGTACAGTCTTTTAAAATATCGCCACATTTTATTTTAAAAAGTAGTACTGAACGATTGAACCGAGGCCCCAAGAAAAAGCCTACAGACTTTTACAACATATGAGAGACTGCAAAGCCACTTTGTGAGAGCCTTAACAAACTTAAAGCATATGAGGCTTTTGAAATTCACAAAAAAGTGCTAGTCAAAATTAAAGAAGAAAAAATGAGGGTACATCTTAATTTCTGTTTTTGTACATTTTAAGTTCAAATACTCCCTTTTCATGGATTCTAATTATATTTGCATCGGAAATCTACGCTGGTTTGTTTTGCTTGAAATCAGACTTCCACCGTCCCACTTGTTTGGGCTGGACGCTGCTTAGTCGGACGTGTACCCGTTCTTGCCCCAGTAGCATCAGGGAGTTTGTTTTGACTGCTTAATCTGACCTTTAGACCTGCAGGAGTGTGATCAACGCGTCATGGTCACTCGAAGCTCGAGATCACACAGTGCGGATGTTTGATATGGGAGTGATCGGTTTACTCTCCTGTTCTATCTAAAATCTAAAATCCCACCCACCGTTCTCACTGCTGTCTCAGTGTCAGCTTCGCCATAAATATCGGTAAAAGCCTGTTAAACTAAAGAGCGCGAATGATGGATAATTATTACGATCATACAGCCACATACTGACGGTCGATGCCAAGGTTTTTGGGGTGAAAGGTCACCTGAGCATCGCCTACTTAAGCGCATGACAAGGGACAATAAATTCATATTCTGTCTCGCTTTCTCCCTGTTTTTCTAGTACGTGTATATGTAGTCTGTGTGTGTCACACTAAACGCCTGCAAATCGCGCAAGAAAAAGTGACATTAAAATGCAAAAAAATCTTTTCGAAATATAGAGCGATGCAAGTGACTGTATGCCAATTGATTCTAAGCCAGCTCATTTCGAATTTATATAATAAACACACTAAAACATGGCGGATTACGTTTTTTAAAAGCTTTAAAAAGCTGTTAAAATGAATAATTTTTGGAATTACTATAGTAATAGTAACTACCTACTATAGTTTTACAAATGTACTTAATTTAATATTGATGGCCTTGCAGTAGATGATAAATGTTGAAATGAAATAAGAATTACAAAATAAGGACGCTTTTTGGGCCTCGGACATTAACAAAAATTCGGAAACTTTTGGTATCCGATGGAACTAACATAAATAAGGGGAAAAGGATAAAAACAACGGGTCATTCTACCCTTTTTTTATTAATTCAGACAACATAATCTTTAAACATATTAAAATCTTTGGCTTGAAGCATCGGTTCAGTCACGCATGTGTAGATTGGTGAAACTGGGCATTTTAGGGAGTCTTAGAGACATAGAATGGGGTTTCACAAAAAAACTACTGGGACGAAGAGGGAAAACATGGCGCTGGGTTGGGGGTTGGGAGTGGGGGGGGGGTCGGTAAAAACGTCCAGCAGGTCAGGAGGCGCACAGGTAACCCCCCTACCTCAATTTAAATATATACATCTTACAGTTTTTTGAGCTATATATAAATCTCCATAGTGTTCGTATTTAGACGAATGGCCATATATCGTAGCCTAGGATAGATCTGTTTAAATAAGGTCTCTTGAGAAGGTCAAGACGTCTCCTCCGTATATTTGTTGCACAAATGATATGGAACAAAAACGACAACAATCACCAAGTCGCTGCGGGTCAGCGTCCATACACCCTTGGCTTTTTTCAGTGAAGAAACGGGAGGCCGTCGTCACTCGCTGTCGTCCTTGTCTTCTTGAATCGTGGTGGTGGAATGGTTGTAGAGTCCCTGGGCCATGAGCTGCAGGGCTAGGCCGTTCTTGTAGCCGCTGGCCTTTTTAATTTTGGCCCTTTTGTTCTGGAACCAGATTTTGATCTGGGACTCGTTGAGGTTGAGTTCCTGGGCCAGAGACTGCCTTCTCTGCTCCGTGATGTAGCGGTTGGCCTGGAACTCGGCCTTGAGTCTCTGCAGCTGTTCGGCGGTGAAGGCCGTCCGCGGCCGCTTATCCTCCTTCTCACTCTTCTTCTTCTTCAGTTTGCGCGTCCTCGGGCCTGGTGTGGAGACAACAATAAGACGCTGACGTGAATATCATTTACTCCCTCAGCACTGAGAGCCAGCCGGCGACGGTAATTTCTTCGAATGGATTTGTAATTATTTCTTTTGTTTGTTTGTTTTTATTTTAATTTTTCAAATGCCAACTGTTTGGCTTTCACTCTGCGAACAGTCCTTGTTCTCAGGACAATTTTAGTCGTTTAGTCTTTAATATTTGAGAGGCCCAATTCGTTCCTTTTATTCTGTCTTATTTTTTATTTGTCTTTTTTTATTGTGGACCTCGAAGGCCTAATAAACTGAAGTCCAGATATTGGGAGATGCTGGATACACCAAGATACCAAGGTACTAATCGTTCAACAAGCAGCTCAATTATTCGTGTTTTTCCTTTTAACTTGAGTTTGCTACCCCGTATGCAACAACCAGACTGTAGTGACTTTTTGACCGAGGCCTTGTTTGTTATGTACTATTGAAAACACACGTGGTTCACAAGTGAGTTTTTTGCACGAATTATACTTTTTCGTGTTTTTCTTAAACTTCTAACATCTAATCAGAGCAGATCAAGTTAATACTTAATTACAGATTCATTTATTTCCTTCTAACGAGAAGAAATGAAGTTGATTGGTTATTTTCCCCTAGAGAGGGGAAATAAAAATAATTGATGTTAAAGTAAATTAAATTCGCTCCTGGAATACAGATGATGGAAATCACAGCATGGAAAGCATTTTGACTCTTTATTGACGTGTATCTGAGAAGAGGGGAAAGCATAACAAGGCAAATCATTTTTTCTAAAATCTGCTGGCCATAGGTGCTATTCCAGCCATTATTTCCTTTGCCCATAGTAGACCGATCCATCAGCCCGAGTAGGCCTCAATCCTCGGACTCTCCTCAGAGTTCCTGACCGCTCAGCAAGGGAATAAGCTCTTTTTGCCACCTTATGTGAGGGCCTTTCTTTTTTGTACTGAACCCAGTTTGTTAACATAATACTAGCATTCGCTCCAGGAACCCAAATATTTTTTCTGTAGAAAAAGTACTTTAATCAATATAAAAAAGGCCCATTTCCGTCCGCATTTCCAGAGGAGTTATTGTTATTGCCCGATTTGCATGCTATCATTGTTCAGCGCTTCCACTTTTCATGCACGTGCCTGCTGTCTTCTTCTTGTAAATCTTCTCGTCAGTGTCACGTCAACCCAAACCAGGCCTTCCGTGTCAACACGTCACGGGCACTTCCCCTGCATTGATCTTATATCGCATATAGCGTCAAAATATGTAGCGGTCAAAGCGGGCCAACTGCAGGCCAAAATGCGCCAGTATTTCGTATAAATACTGAAATATTTTAATAACCTCATCACTTCCATTCCGTTAACGAGCCCCCCTCCAGTTCTGCTTACTAGGCTGTTCCACAGAATCTGCATTAGAAGTGCTCATAAACAAGCCGGTGCATCCTCTAAAAATCAAAGCAATTTGCAAAAGACGCGCGCAACGCGCTAGTCAGCGGTTCATTACTTGCTTGCTGTCTTCCTGTACACAGTAATTCTCGCGCAAATAAATTCCGCAGTTGACAGAACCGAACATGATCTGCTAAATCACAGAGAACTGCACGAGCATGTTCTTTGTTTTTTCTCCAACAATAATGTTACAGATAATAAGCCTGTATAATAAGCCTGTAACAATTGTCCACCATTCGACTGTGAAATAACAAACCAGATTCGTCTAACTTGCTTCCTGGCTTACCAAAAGTGTTTACATTTATCAATACATGCACAGCATCAAATCAGGAGCGTTCATATTTATCACAACCAACGTAATATGAAATGATTAAAATGAAAAATCCAGTAAGAATGATTTATCGTTCATTAATAAAAACTGGACGTTTATAGGCACAACGTTTTGAGTAATATTCAATAGAAGCTGCTATTGTCGTCGTTGTTATTTGTGTCATACTATTATATTATTTTGACCAATTACATTGCTGTAGCTATTATTATTATTGTTGTTGTTGTTGTTGTTGTTATTATTATTATTATTATTATTATCATTATTGTTGTTGTTATTGTTGTTGTTATTATGCTAGTGATTTAATTATGGTACTGAGCGGTAAACTACAGTTAACTACTCTACTGACTACAGTTATTTTTATTTTTACTGACCTTGGTTTGTAAAATGTGTTCAAATTTTCAAGGATGTTTACAGTATTTTTATGGTTTACATCACAACCGCTGGACTGAGTGAAAGAGCTCAAGTGTTCAATAGGCAGTTGTCTGTCTTTCTATCTATCTATCTATCTATCTATCTATCTATCTATCTATCTATCTATCTATCTATCCATCCATCCATCCATCTATCTCAGATGTTGTGGCACGGTTGAGACCCCAGGTCTTACCGGATGACGGTCTGTCCGAGTATCTGGTGCAGTAAACCCACGCGGGCCACAGTAACGGTTGCGCTTCCTTGGAGGTCGCGCTCACTCCGTTCCCGTTCATCTCCGTAATGGGCGCGTGCTCCCCGTACTTGACCGTCGCGCTCCCGTTACCGTCCGTTCCCAGCTTAGCCGACGTCGCCTTGGAGGACGGTGACGACGACGAGGACGAAGAAGTGGAAGACGACGAAGAGGAGGAGGAGGAGGACGTGCAGTCGTTGGCGTCGTGGCGAAGGAGGCCGCCCGCGTGCGTTGGCCTCGCTGCCAGTGGGTTGACGTTCTCGCGCCCCGCGGTGTGCGCGCGCTCGCGCTCCCGCTCCCGCTGCCCGAGCTCCTTCCTACAGCCGAAGTCCGGCCGCAGGATGTTGTCGATGAAGAAGTTGGTGGTCCGGTGGAGCTGCTGCGCTGCCTGGTGGGGCAGGACCGGCGGGGAGGGCGCCGCGCGCTCAGCCTCGCTCGAGTCGCGCCCGGTTTGGTCCTTCTGCTCCTCCATAGCGGGACTCGCGCGTGATCCACGCGATTTCAAAAAACAAAAGAAAAAAAAAGCGCTCAAAAAAGAAGGGAAAGAAAGGAAGAGGAATTCCACTTGTTGCCGAGAACTTTTCTTGATCCTGTGGACGGCTAGAAGAAGATGGAACAGCGCGCGCGCGTTTGTGGGGCGGGGGATTTCAGAGGGGGGTATTTGGAAAAACCTTCAGATACGCAGGAGCGTGTGGCACAGTCAGGAAGCCTAGAGCGCTTAGACCACGGGCCCGTTCTCACAGTCACATCGCGCGCTGCTCCGCCGTGCCCGCCTCGCGGCCCCGTGTGACAGCTCCCTCCTCCCGAACTCCTCTAAAACAGACTCGTTCCTTCCCCACTTTTCTTTTTTTCTTTTTTCATTCATTTTTTTTACTTCCCTCAACCGGAAGCACGTGAGCCAGACGCAAGTGCGGCAGACCAATGGCGGGAGAGTGCTGTGGCTGTCGCGAGAGAGAAGCGGCCAATGGGCGCTCTGGATGTTCGCGTGAACACGAAGGAGGGACGCGGTTTAAACTGGAGATGCGCTTTTTCTGCCCCGGAGGAGCAGCGATTACCACAGAGAACCAACGCTGCTGATCAGAGCGATTATTATTATTATTATTATTATTATTATTATTATTATTGTTGTTGTTGTTGTTGTTGTTGTTGTTGTTGTTGTTGT
>JBBIGA010000083.1:27353264-27364067 GCA_037576975.1 Alestes dentex | reverse complement strand
GCTTTGGTTTTATATTTGATTTGATTACATTAATGTTTAAGTTGAGATTTACAGAAATATTTGAACTGCAGCTGTGTTAAAGGGAACACTCCTGTTAAAATGCACTTCATTTGTTTAAAGTGTTTGGAAACCAAATGTTATTGCACTTTTGTTCATATAGCAGTACTTGAGCATATCACCAATTTTCTAAGTAAATATATTTCTAAAGGTGCTATTGACATGAAATTCTCACCAGATGTCGGTGACAACCCATCCAATCCACAAATTCAAAGAAATTTCATGTCAATAGCAAAATTGGTTACGTGTTCAATAGTTATTTTACCCACTGTATATATGACTGTGTAGCAATCTACCCTTTTCTTTATCGTTAGGAAATAAGTAATAAAATAACAAATTATTTGCGATAATGAAAGGTGATTCTATAAATTTGCTATGAAAGGAAAGACATAACTCAAGCCCAGTCATCCATAACATCCATAAGCAATCACTTAAGTCATACCAGACAAGTCTTAACAGGAGATTAAGCTCTCAGCAACTTTCACAACACCGAGGAGATTTCAGTTTTGCCTCCCCCGGGTAGTCGCCATCTCTTCTCCAGCCTAATGATGAATTAATGTGTGTTTTCTGCATTTCCTGGTCTGTCCCACTTCCAAACACCAGTCACCTTATCGGCTTTCAGAAAGCGTGGCCAAGCTTTGATGGTGAGCCCCGTTCACTGAAAAAGAGGGGACCTAGCTCTCTGATCTTCAGAAGTGTGGGCCCCAGACAATAATTAGATTTCAATCTGACAGTCAGGGAAAACAATGCTCAAGAATGCTCAAGAGTTCAGAGTAGATTGGATGGGAAAACACAGTCCGACGGCCCGGCTCCTCTGAGCAATTTCCTGGTTCACCATGGTTCATGTGTCTATCAATGTGGCTGGACCAAGTCCTTGGGTCTGAGTCTGCTCAGACCTTCTACAATTCCATTTTCAGCATCAAATATTGTGCTTAATTCATTTACTCTGATGGACTGATGGCTTGTCCAGGGTGTTTATCAGCATTTTGTCCCCTGAGCACTGGAAGTGGCTCCAGCACCAACCCCCATGACCCTGGTTAGGATAAGCTCAGGTAATGAATTAATAATTATTAAAGATGGTGGTAAAGGGAACAACATATGAACGTGTGCATCAAAAAAAAAAAAAAAATACTGTTGAAGGGATTTAGCATTAATAATGAAAGTCTGGTAAAAGTATCCAAATATCCCAATTTTGAGTGTGGAAATGGTCAGTCAAATGGGACATTTAACCAAATCAGGACAGTTTTGTATTTCTCATAAGAAAATATTTAACACTGTACATGTTTTACAAACCTTTCAAAATTATGATTCTTTTTAACCTTCACACAGTGGCAATACTAGCATAACTCACAGGGAATAATTTAATTTGATCTTATAAAGAAGATGATGGAATGTAAAATTTGATGTAAAGATGTAATTTTACATATTTTTTGTTTTTTCAAATGGTCAAGGTAAACACCTTGTTATACTACCCTTGTTGAACTAATTGAAATATCTGTTTTTTGTGTTTCCATGCATAAAAAACACATTCAGAACCACAGGGGCACCATGTGATGTAATGGCTTTTAACACCAGTAGAATAATGGCTGACTTATTGGTTGGAATGTTTGGAATAGCTGGGACAAAAATGAAATTTCCACAATGTTCCATCTACCCCAGATGTAGTCCACTAACCAAGGCAGGTTCATTGTTTCTTTAATTAGTTCTAAATCACATCCAAGTCTGATCCACCTTAACGAAGATCTAGACAAGTTTTGGGCAGGTTTGGTGATGTTTGTGTAAAATAGAAACGATTTGGGCTATTTGGGTGACGACTAAGTTGTAGTGTTTGTGTGCAATGTTAACCTCACTGTTGCTGTTCTTAATGAAAAGCAACACTTGGACACAAAAATATTTTTGCTGATCAACTGGGCTATTCCTAACCTAAACTCCGTGGCCAACAGCCCTGTTACCAACCTTCATCAGGGTTTTTCACCAATTTTCCACCTCAGAGTCTACTTGTTTAATGGCTACAAAGCATAACAGCCCTCAGGAAAAAGTAATGCTTGCTACATTTATTTCATTATTTTGCTATGTTTGCTATGTTTTAAAAAGGTATTAAAAACTGTCACACTTTTGGATGGCACCTGATTATCATCTTAGTTCTAGGTTAAGGTTAAGCTTAATCTATTACATTCAACATAATGTTCAATAGTATTCATAATGTTCAATTGAAAACAAGGTGTGCATCTGTAAAACATCTGCAGGGTCCACCAACAAAGGTTAAGTTAAAAACATCTAAACATTCAGGTTCTTTGTTAAGCATTCCACCGCAGTGATTATATTACATTGGACATTTTTACCGTAGGTCTCAGGTTTCAGGAGGTTATAAGTGCAGGGGTTTATGGGGGCGACAAGTAATTGGCCTGCTTGTCTGTGCACACACTTTCATTTATCAGTACTTAACACACATTTAGTATGCTAGTATGTTTTCATAGCAGTGTAGCCTCAAGTGGAGAATCTGTTTCAACTGGCTACAAAGAGAACTGGCATCTACCTATAAAAACAAATCCATGCAAGATCAATACACTGTTTAACCACGCACGCACACACACATACACACACACACACACACACACACACACACACACACACACTTGCTCCCACACAACTGTGTCTGCTGCAGACTCTCTCATCTCCCCATGGGCTCCCATTAGCCAGGACCTTCAGTCGCCTTCATTTAGAAGCTCACAACATCAAAGCTTTGAAGTGCCTTACTGTTCCACCCCCCCCAAAATCTCCTTCATCCCTCCATCTCACCCTACCACCCAGCCGTCCTCTGTTAACTATTTCTCTGCGGTCGATCCTCCCCGGCAACCTGAAATGCCACTTTCTTCAATCGCCACAGATGTTTCCTGAGGAAAAAATAGGTTTGCCTAGTGCCGGTAAGAATGAGGCTTACACCTTACAGACAGCATGTAATGCACCACAGCCTTCTCAAAGGACAAGGCAGCACTAATCAGGTGCTAATGCAATGCTCTCCTCAGGTATTTAAGAAGAGAAGAAGTGCAGACTCATTCTGCCTAAAGTGGACAATTTGTCTCCTCAAACAAATAAGCTTTGTCTCCCCGGGCTTATCTGTTGGTTACCTAGAATCTGGCACTGACCACAAGTGGACCATGAAACACCCTCTGGTGCTCTGTGGGCCTACAAACGAGGGGGGAGGCATTTTGTTTCACTTTTGTAAAATAAAAAACATAACTCAATAGTTAAGAATAGAAGAATAAAGGCTTTTAAACTATAAATAAATAAATCAATCAATCAATCAAACTAACCAACTAATCAAACGTCATCAGTCTGAGACAAGCGGCCAGCTAAAGATGGAAGATGAAGAAAAAAGGATAACAGAAAAACCTAAAACTTGCCCACAAGTCTAGACTTTTAAATATAGATTTGCAGAATGGGAAGAGAAAGAGGTAGCAGTGCTAATCCCAAAGCCCAGTGAGTGAGTGGAGTGCAGTTTGATTCCATCAAGTGAGGCATTAAAATCCTCAAAACGAGATATGTGAGAGTCAGTGGACTATTTTAAACCAAAACAGCTCCAAAAGCACACTCTTCTTTCCATAATATCACAGGCCAAGTGTGCCCTAAAGCTTTGGTTTTTGTGCTTGGAGTGAAATGGATTATCTGTTCTGTTTGCCCAGTGTTTTTGAAATTTTCCCCATTTTCTCAGCTTCAAAATGACATACTGGTGGTTTGATAAAAAAAATGTGCGATGTTCTATGTTGTTTAACATATGTAGCCATCAAATAAAAGCTGCAACTTTTTTTGTCTCATATTCATCTTTTGATCATACACACAAATGTCTTCGATGCTCAGCAAAAGAATGGCCTTGGTATTCGAATACTTTTGGAAGGGACTGTACACTCCCGAAAATCTGTGCGGCTGAGTATCTTTCTAACCTCATATCTTTCAGTATGAAAATAGCCTGTGTGGCACAGTGTGGTGACATGTTTTTAGAGGTCCATGGAGTCCAATCCAGTCTTCCCTTGAAAAGGGAAGCTGAATAGGTAAGGCATGGTAGAAGGTGGTGGATACTGACTGATTATTTTAGGCATTATCTGTTCTGTTAAAACATGCACAGATTAGCAGATATAATTTTTTACCTTAAATTTTAAAGACCTCTTAAGACCTATTAAGGATCTGCAGAAAACATAGTCATATTTATCAATCCTTTATTAAATAATCATAACAATAATCATCATCATAAAAAGCACATTTTTGTTCTGTACAAAGCCTCCAGAGATTCATTGGAAGTCTTACCAGTGCTGTTATTCTCAAGTCTTTTTTTTTTTTTTTTTTTGAGTGTTTTCAGACAGACGGAAGCTCCAGAGCAGTCTTTTATAGCGCCAGAGCAGAGGCTGGAGCAGAACTGCTCCAAGGCACTTGGAAAAGTCCCCCAGTCCAGTGACTCCTCTTTCAGAGTGAGTGTATGTGTGTGTGTATGTGTGCGCAAGGGAGCACAACGGGTCCATTTCCCCCACAGCAGTACAAGCTATCACACTAACACTTTTCTATCAATGCCTCAAGAATGCATGTTCCTCTTGGTGAGCATTCTCATAATTCCACTTGGTGTTCTCCTGTGTTTTTCTTTGCAGAGGTGTAGCCATTGTGATGTATTTCCATGTCAGTAGTGTGTGTGTGTTTCCCACGTGTGTGAGAGATGTGAGTTTCCATGCTTGTCAAAAGATAAGATCAATCTGAGGGGATTATGAAACGATTTACTATGTCTGATTTGCTCTTTTTTATTTCATCTGCTCTTTGAAAAACCAAAAGAAGGCTGACATGAGATCAAACCTGATTTATCTCTGAACCTGTCTTCTGTTAACCTTCAGCCTACAGTGTGCAAAAAAAAAAAAAAACAAGTTTAAAAGAGGAAAAAATGGGTTGAGACAGGAAAGAACAAGCAGATGAAGTGTGCTTGACCCTGGTCAATCAAAGCACGAGTGGTGGGGTTCCTCAAGGCTATATGTTAGGACCATCGCTGATTCAAACATAAAAATCAGTAAGTTCTGAGCCTTTTTCCTTAGGACAATTCAGAATGGTCTAGAATGATCACCAGGCCTATTTTTTTTAAAAATAAATTAATGTCTGCCTATTAGAATGAATCAGTTACACTTTAAAACCCATTGCGTCCCATTTACAGCAATCCATAGGTTGCACTGACAAAATTCCCTGTTGTTTCACACAAGAATAATGTGGTCCCCTAGTCTCCTAACATACACAGCCTCAAACATCAACGCCTCAAACTAAATCTACCAAATTCTCTTTCATCTATTTCAGAAGAAGGTTCTTTTTTTGTGCCTTCTGATTCAATAGTTTAAAATCAAATCGACACATGAAACAATATCACTAAACAAGCAAAGGGTTGTAAAGAGCCAAAAAGTGTGAAGTGTAAGGTCAGTCTTGGCCATCGATAGCCTCAAAAGCATAGATCAGCATTAAGGCATCACATGTCTGTGCCTGTGGGAAAAAAAAAAACTCCCCACAGGGTGACCACAACATCAGCCACAGGCTGCAAATGGTCTACAACTGTGGAAGATCAGAGTACTTCAAAGTCTAGCCACCCAAATCTGACGTATATCTCCCATTTAAAAATCTAAGCTTTATCTAGATATACATTCCTTATTTGGACATAGGCAGAACATTGATATGTATTGATATCTGTTTTGAGGCTAAGCCTGGGATAATGTTTTACTTCTGATCTCTCAAAGCAGTTTCCAATATTCCATCTTTGATGCAATCTAATCAGAAATTCCAGGAAAGCGCAATCGGAGTTGAGCAGTGAAGCTTAGTGGAAAGGATGGGCTCCTGCAGTCACTCCATTCAGCAGCTGAGTGTTCCCATGCCAATAGAGACATGCATACCAAGCTCGTTTCTCTTCAGAGAGTCTAATAGGGCTGCTCAACAGTTCAAATTCACCATGTCCGAACAACATCAACTGGTGGCCTTCAAGCTTCTGAGCAGCAGCGCTGCTGATTGAGCTTCACTTTATGCTTGATGCCATCATAGAGCTCAAAGTTGTAGTTCTCCAGGGTGGTGGAGGAGCGAGAGGTCAAGCCGCCATAGGAGCAGGTGCAGTACAGCAGCAGGCCAGCACAAACAGCGCCCAGGAGGACACCCAGAGAGCTCATCACGATGATGGTCAGCAGAATGGGGTCCAGTGTGTACAGCCAGGAGCTCTCCTTGTCCGGCACCCGTGTCACTGGAGGCTCTGAGGACGGCTCTGCAGTGCTGAATTCGGGAAACTGGAAACCTGGAACAAAAGTGAAACAGAGGCGCTATTACTAGAAAGCCACAGTCTAGAAGAGTGTTCTAGAATAATGAAGTCCAGGCCTCAGGACCTTCAACACACCTGATTATTAAGCTCTATGAAATGATTATTTCTTTTTAATATAATAAACAACAAACCAAAAAATTATGTAGAAACAGAAGGCATTGTGAAATCCTCACCACTACAGCTTCCCCAGTCATCTTAGACTCTGTTCATCATGAAAACACTGATTCCAAACTTTTGAATGGAGCATTATTCCAGACAGATATTGTAAAGACTTTGTAAAGTTCTAGATATTGTAAATCCTGAGTTTTGTTTTTATTATTGTAGTTTTATCAGTGTGCAAGAAACCACTTAGGCAAGTCTGTTACAGATAAACTAACAACTCTAAAATATATCAACCCTACAACATATCTCATTAGACCTATTCATGAGAGATACATGCTGGGTGTTAAGGCAGAAATGCCCTCAAAGAAGTGAATTAACCATTCTTTCATACGTGAACACACCACAGCACACAGTGTGAACAGGAAGAAAGTCTTTCTCTGTATGTAACCCATTCACCAAACGAAACAGTGGGCAGCCAGGAACACAGTGCCCAGGGAGCAGTGTGTGGGGACGGTACCTTGCTCAAGGGTACCTCAGAGGTGCCACTAGCAGTCCTGGGATTCGAACCTACAACTTTCTGACCTACAGCTGTCATCAACACCAACATTCCATATAAATACTCAGAAAACACATTTTTTACTGGTGGAATAGTAAATAAAATGGCTATATTTGTTTTGTAGACATAGTTATATCTGGTTCCATTCACCACCACTGTAAAGAAATTAATTTCTCTTCAATGAAATAAAAGTTTCTCTTCATTGAACCATGTCTCATCACTCTGAATGTCTTTGTTTACATCTCAACCACAGGATTATGCAAATATATCTGTGTAATTTAACAGTGTGAAGTAGGTTCACTGCTCATCAGTGAGGTAGAGGTTAACATAACTGGTTAGCTACATTAGCCTACATTAACCTATGTAGTGCCCAGCATGTTTTGGATGGTAGACTACATTAAGGGTAAGGGGAAAACAAAGCACACCTGTACACAATGTAAATAGTGGTGGCTTAGCTTCGGCCTTAGCAAAAAGCCTTGTATGGTGCAGGTTAAAGCAGGAATTATCCATTTTGTGGAGGCTCTTCTGTGGCATTAATTAATGCTGACAGCGATTTAATGCTTTTCAAAACTCATTCTACCGAACGTCTGCTGTATTTTTATAACATGCTTGTTTCTACCCACTTAGCGACAGCAGATGAATCTCAGGTGATTGACATCAGGGGAGGAGGGTGCGAGGGCCAGAGTGAGAGACTTAATTATGTTTCATTAGGGTGAAGAAAAAAACGAGGGAAAGAGACGAGAGATGTCGATAGAGAGAGACGGAAGGGAAAGAGGCGAGAGCGAGAGCGGGGAGAGGACTGACAATACATATAGATGAACAGATTTGGAGCCAGTAATTAACTTGTCCCTGTCTTTATTTTTTTTAAAGACACAAAACAAAGATGTCTCTATGGATGTGATGGATGGCAAATGTGTGATAGGAGGATGGAGAGGGAGCAATGGGCTGATAAGAGCGACATCTCAGTTCCCGTGAAGGCCTACATGAGGGTGCGAACAATGAGCAGACACACACACACACACACACACACACACACACGCACACACACTCAGAGTACATTACTGTACGCTTGTGCTCAGGCGTAGACTGTCAGGGCAAAATCCCCATATTCCTTTACTAGCAGTTTGCATAGTGAGAAAACTACACTGACGGAAGTAATGCACAGATGACTCATCATTTCAAGATAAATGAAACATTATACTGACATAGTTATTGTTATATATCGGTAGTTTTAGGTAAAAGAGTTCTTTCCAAGACTGTATGACTGTGTATGAATATATAATACAGTGGCATATTCTATATAGCAGCATATTCTTCATAGCAGCATACAGTGTTTAAGCAGCTGGGTTCAGCCTGAGACAAACTAGGAAAATGTGTGGCATTAATAATTTACTGTGTTCATTTAAACAATTTAATAAAAGTGTTTATTTCGACAGCTCTTAGATCAATTAATGTATATGGCTGTATGTAAAAGTGTGGGTGCTATGGTTAAATTGCTTTTTGTCAAAACACCACAGAGAACACACAGTGTAAAACTTGGCACTAGCGTACCTGCATCTATTTGGTCTCTGCTGTTTAGGAGACGGCTACCTCTAGGGTCCATTCGTTTAACTGTGGAGGGAGAAACGACTCAGTGAAACAAAGAATTCTCACATGTATAATGAATTCTGAGAATAAGTATTACTATGGATACATGAAGAAGAGTTACTCATACTGAGTGAGCAAATACATGAGCATGCACACTCTCTCACTAACAGCCCGCAGTGAAAACACATACACACATTCAGTGACTACATAAATATCATTGTTGATAAGTACACCTGTATGTAGAAAAATAACATTTTATTGTCATATTTGAAAAGCACATATCCAGTTCATCAAGCAAAAAATAATCTGTTCACATTTGCTTTTTAAACAGCACATTTTTTTTTAAGATTGAGGTATAGCATGGCCACAGTTATCGGGTACATTCATACAAGGATGGCTCATTTCCCATGTCATCATCATCATCATCTTAAACATGAATCTGAATACATCGCCACAGGAACCACCTACACAAGCTGTGTGGTGTAACAAAAAAGCCCAACACATCAAACATCGTTAGGTGGATTTAAAGGTAACACTGCTGCCTTTGTCTGTGATGTGTCTGACCGGAGCCTTCTGAGTCCAAAACGAAATAAGGCAGAGAAATCGAGGCGAAAGCCCATGAAGGTGTGGGCCGACTGGCTCCATTGTCAGCGATCTGTTCTACACGGTCGAGATAAAGAGTCGACGCCTCCAAGGATGCGCCCACTTCGCCTGTTTGACAAGCCCTGAGATGCCCGTGTCCAAAGGCAAAACATGAGTCATTCTGCATCTTGGAATTAACAGCAAGGGTTTGATCTAAGGCTCCATCAGTACAGCATTTGGCCAGGAAAAGCAGCCGATGTAATCACCTTTCAGGATCGCCAGTCATATCAGCCGCTGTATCACAATTTAAATAAAGCTCTTGGATTAAAACAAACATATGTAGCTTAATATTAGTACTGGAGCTTATTTTCCACTTTGGCTGAGCCCTAATTTGATCATTAAACCCAAAGTGAGGAGGGTAAAAAAGCGGGGGAGATCTTTCCTGGTGAGGTCTTTTGGGGATCCATTTTTGACAACAAGTCTTGAACTGAGCCTGACAAAAATCAGCCAGCATAATCATATTTACCAAATGCCCGTTCATACCAGTCAAGCACTCTTTACCAAATGATCAGTTATCGGACGTTTCAGCACCTTAAAAAAACTGGTATTGGTGACAATTTTTTATATCAGTTGAGCCCTGGTTTGCTCATCAAATCCAATTCTATCTGTTCAAGGGAGGGATGTGGAAAAAGGGAAATGTGTCACTTTTTGAAACTTTTCCCCAGTGAGGCCATCTGGGGAGAAGAGAAAAAGATGGCCTGCTTGGCATCGTGCTGTTCTGGGCGTTAAGTAGCTGCATGTCCCTGGAGAAAGCTTTCGCTCATTAATGTGGTCTCTGGGGAAGAGCGAGATGGAGGGGTGGGAGAGAACACTTCTAGCACCTTAAATAAATGCTATCTCGTCCATTAACTAATTAAAAATATTGAGAGCTTGGAAAAAATGTGTGGGAAGAGGAAGGGGTATTGGAGAGAAAGAGATGGAGACAGAGAGAGATTGGTTGATTTAAAAGCACATTGCAAGCCAGTGCCAAAACATCTCTTACCGCCTCTCTGTATACTGGAAATGGCACTAAAAAGCCCACAAAGAGTCAAAGGTCTCTCTCTCTGTTTCTCTCTCACTCTCCTCTCCCACCCCCTCTGTTCTCCCCCTCATGACAGCTTGTTTCTATAGCAACACCCAACAGGTGATGATTAAAGGTTTAGACTTAGTTTGGAGTTTAAACCCTCTCATCAGGGCTTAGCTTTATAGACCATGTGCCCACAGTTTGTAAGCCCAACACAGTAATATATCTATATTGATCGTAATGCTTATGCTGAAATACCTGAGACAATAGGTATTTTTTGGGGCACTTGCTATTATTTGGGGGAGGGGTCATTTTCAGCACAAGAAAGACAAACATGTTAATATCATAAAAGACAATGAGTGTAAATACTAGATAGTGAAGTGACATATTTTTGCTAGAGAGATTTTTAGGATGCCCCATCTCTGTGCTCTGACACTGTAAATGTGCTTTTACCTTACCCTTAAGTAAGATGAGTGTCATATGTTTTTATATGAGTGACATGACAGTGTAATGCCACAAAAATATTTCTCATTTTGA
>JBBIGA010000083.1:27332271-27348404 GCA_037576975.1 Alestes dentex | reverse complement strand
TCAGACCCCTCCATGATTTCTAAGTGGGAGAACTTGCAAAATCGCAGGGTATTCAAATACTTATGTTCCTCACTGTACTATGGCTTCATTGAGAAATCTAATTTTACTTTATAAAAAAAACTTTATAAAAAATGGCTTAATTGAAAATATTTCTTCTCACTCAAGTTTTGGCAGAAAAACTCTATTCAGAGATCAACAAATGAAGCATTTGAAAACTGTAACAGGCATTCAGGAGGCGAATTCTTTTCTTTGAATTTGTCTGTGTTTAACAGTAAAGCATACATCTGTTTCTTATTTACTACGCTGTGCCGTTGTAACAGCTATAAACATACATGTGTCCATAACATGCTGGTTTCCTTTCTTTCAGTGATGAACAAAAAATGTGCCAATTGTGCTCCCTTTTCATGACTATGCAGCCTAGCTTTTCATATTAGATATTTTTTTATGATCAGTTTTAAACAAGGAATCGTGACACTTACTATGGTGTACACTTACTGGCCACTTTACTGGAAACAGACAGGCTATGGTCTGTAACTGTAAACCTGCGAAAAGCAACTATGTGGTAGGTGTATCAGATAAAATGGCCAAATGGTATAGCTCCATAAATGTGTACCTTAGCTACCTAATAGACTGCCGTCTCAGTGTATACATGAACCAGTGTGGAAGGGATGTTGATTTTAGGCCATTTGATCAATGCAAAATGCAAAATTCAAAAGAAAGTCCTCCTCTCACACTGAACTAAAGCTAACATTCTCTCAGTGCAGATGCAAGCCTCGCAACTCCACAGCACCAAACAGTCCCAGAAAATGGACAAATTATTTCAAGCAGCAGACCCAGGATCAGGCTTCCTTACCTGGACAGAGGACCTGAAACATTGTGCTGCAAGAAATGAAACTGATCCTGGATCTGCTCAACAACTGAAGTGCAGAAAGCAGGAAGCACAAACATTCATTGGAGAAGCAGGAATTAGGAGAGGCAGAAACAGGTTAAACTCACCGGTCATATCTGGAGGGAAGGCAGCAAAGGGTTCTAAGAGAGGAAAGAAGGGAGAGAGAGAAAAAAGAGAAGGAGGTTTATTTCACAGCAGAGAAATGAACTGTAAATAGGAATTAGCATGAATACAGGGTTAGGATGCGTAATCAGTATCAGAGAACTCAGGGGAAATGAAGGCATATCCGAAAAGTACAGCTGTTGGGGGTTTCTGTAAGCCTCATCTACTGACAGAATTCACAACCAAATATGGTCTATGCTTATGGTTTTAGAAACGTTATTATGCATCAGTTAAGTATCAACGTACTTGCATATCTTACATTTGTCATCCAATATTTTACAGCGCTCCCACATGCACAATTGCCTGGGTCTTATAGCTTCAGTGGCGTTTTTCAATGGCATTCACTGGATTTTTTTTAGCTGTCAGGCAGGGTTGTGGATGCCAAAACTAAAGAAGTTATTGTTTATTTATCTACTTATTTTCACACAGTAACAATTACACGCTTTTAAAAGGCTTTTGCTAATGAAGTGTGTTGTACTTTTAGGCTACAAATTTTGTGGCTAAAACCAACATATGGATTAAGACACAGGCTCATGCAACCAGACAAGTGATATATGATATATCCAGCAAAGAGCTACTGGAGATTCAGCCATGTGTGCATGTGTGTCTATAACGGGCTGTTTATGAACTAAAAGGGTGTTTTATAACATAGCACGCTTTAGAGGAAGTTCAGGCAATTCAGGCAAACGTATTATTAACAGCTTAGTTGTTGAACTCAATGTTGTGGTATCAGACAAAAAAAGTATTGTGCCACCCCAATCCTCCAGTTTTATAATTATTCAAGCCAGGTTTCTGACTAATTGGGCCGACCACTTGACCTAAAACATCTCAAACGGAGCAAAGCGATAGATGTGGTTTCCATTGTCTACACCATTTGTTTACCCTAAATTGGATCTTTGTTTAATTCTCCAAGACACCAAATAATTGCTCCTTTGTGAGCACTTTGATTCCCGAGACTGTTGATTAAGTTGCGTGACATGCGCTCTGTAAGTTTGTGAGGTTGTGTTGAGGGGAAGAAACAGAGCGTTCACAAGAGCAAAGATTTGGCTGGCTTTAAGCGCAACAATTAGGCATGAACAGACGAAGAAGATGAAGTAGAAGGCGTGAATGGTGCTCAGGGAGGGTTTTTTTCCAAGCTTGGCACTGCTCTGCATGCGCATCCAACTGCAGCAGTCGATAAGAGTGCTCCCAGCATGCTTTGGGTGGGGGTGTGGAAGGATCACAACAAGAGTGCGGTTGCACATCAGCTCAGGAGCTTCTGAACTTTTGGACATGAACTTAATTTCTGAGGCCAGACAGCTGCAGCTGTTCCGAGCTACAATGACTGAATTTGATGACATATGCTGCCAGTCAACACCCATACCTTGGTTATTATTGAATAAACCAATAAAGATGAACGTGTGACAATTTTTTAAATGTCTGGAGCAGCAGGGTATAGGTGAGCAGTCTGAGAAACGTGAACCCCTGTGCGTGAACCCCTTTAAGGCCCTAACCCAAAAAGCCCAGGACCTATACAGGGCCACTTGGGCCATCAAGCAGCTTTGATTTTGGAGAACACTGTTTACAAATACAGAAAGAAAGGGGAACAGAGAATAATGAAATATAGATTAGCACCAGGAGGCCCACTGGGCCTTGTGGCCCAGTTTTCATTCTATATTTTGTGTTTGATCACAAGTAATGTGCCAGTCATTTCTTTTCCCTCTTCTTTCATGTTTTTATGTTTTATTTTATTTTGAGAAGCATAGGAAGGTTGCTGCTGTGTATTGGCTGAAAAAATACAGACAAAGATAGCAAAAGAGGCCAGAACCAGAAAATGAAGAGTGAGGGCAAGAGAGAGCAGGTCTGCGGCAGATCCACAATAGCAGGCAGATCCACAATAACTTAAGGACAGATAGGAAACACTATAGGGAAAGCACACGATTTATAAAAGAGGCACTACATTAAGCCTATTCTTAGCCTGAAAGTTATCCTCCAACAAATCAGATTCATCTCAGTCATCAGATATGATGAGTGTGGGTGGTGGAAAAGGCTGATAGACAGGGAAAGATCAGTAAAGGTGTTCCAAGACTTACGGGTACATTCCTCCAGCGGCGTGCTTGAGCTCATATGGATGTTATCAATCCAGATGTGGCCAGTGGTGGCTTTCTCAAAGACACCTTCAATAACCACCTGCCAGAAAGAGAAGTTTAAATGAATTTGCAGGATTGAAATATTATATACTCCAGAATTACAATATAAATGGCATTTTGTATCTTTTTTATTTATCTTATCTGAAAAGCTATTTCCCAGTCGTTTTTTCCCGGTCTAAATGAAATCACCAGAGGAAAGATCTATCTTGTTTACTTTGAACATGAAGGCAACTTTGACCAACACATTTTATACAATGGTAACACTTCTAATGGTCAAAATGGAATATTATCATTGTATGCTATTGGTTGTACAGAACTCTGATTAGACTTGGAATTATCCTTATGCAATCACTGGCCATTTAAATAACTACTGTTCTTAACATGATGCCTCTAGATTAAAGAAATGTATCTAACAATAACTAACTGGCCCTTACCAAAGTACATTCTTAACCATTATTCACTCAAGTAATACATTAATGCTTTAATAATGTTTTTATTCCCTGTTCTTGATATGACACCTCTAGGTTGAAAGAACTTCATTTTGTTAATAATGACTGAAAGCTAGCGGGACACAACCTGGTCCACATGAGGATACAGTTCTGAATGAAGCAAGTCCAACGTACCTGAAATTCTTTGGGGGATCGAGGTATGATGGTGCGCCCCTCCTTCCAGATGGGTTCCTGATTGCCATGGAGGGCCCAGAGAAGGGTTTCCTCCTGGAGAGGATTACGTAGCAGGACACGCAGGGTTCCCTCATCCTCCAGTTGGTAGGAGAACTTCAGGCAGAGAGGCCCAGTCTCTGGGCCCACCTCAGGGCTAAAGAGTCTGGCTTTCTTCCCTTGTGTTTTAAGGCTGGCCTCGATGTACAGATAGTTTCCCAAACCTCGAGGAAAACAGACATGACAGTGGTGGGTCAAAGATGAGTAAACAAATGGACATGTACAAGACCTGCAAATAATTTAAACATGTAAATAACTATTGGAACAATACAAAAATACCAATTAAACTACAAGGTTGGCTCAGGAATCCAGGAATTGCTATTAATCTTGCTACACCAGATGGCGTGCATTAAGAAATTCCATCAGCTTTAAGACTGCAACCAAAACCAATTAAGGGATTTGATGGTTGCTTATGAAAAGGTAAAATCTGTAGACTGTAAAGCTTTATATAACAGGTAAGTGGCCTCTCAGGGCCACCATCCACTCGCTGAACAAGGTTTATCAAATGTGGCACCTCGTGTGCAGTGTGGATTGGTGGAAACATATCAACACTTTCAACAAGACAGAACCACCTCCTTGCGTTACACTTCAGAACAGCAGAAGACGTCATTTCAACACACTTAGGGGTACGTAGCTTTGAACTGACTGAAATTTCCTAGCTGCAGAAATGCAAGCACTTAGTGGCAAATCACTCAATTGGCTCATGAACTTTAATGGTGCAGCACACAATCTAATGGGAGTAATTCATTGAGAGTGGAGGGAAGGAACTCCTGCTTCGCAGGTGACATTTTAACTGTCTGCTTTATGTCAGCTTAGGTGCATACGACATGCATCCGAACCAGCATGAGGGTGACATGGCCAACTGGGCCTGTGACAGCCTGCCCCTGAGCTTTTCTTAACTGTGAGCGTACACAATGTGATTCTCCTGCCAGAGCTTTCCGAACAAAGTGCCATGCTGTGTTTGTTGGAAAAAGTCAAGTGTGTCATTGTGGCAAAGCCAGCATCTTATCATTAGCATTAATGCTTTGCACGAGCAGTGGCATCCCACAGGGCTCTGCCTTAGGCCCCTCTAGTGATTTGAGTGTCTGTTTGCTATGCCTAATGCCCCCCTAATGTTTTGCGCTTTGCTAAGCAGGCGGCTTGTAACTGTGTGAGTCCTCAATGCATTTGTTGTTGCAGTATTAATCTGCTCCTTGTGCACAAAAGCTAAAAAGAAAGGGAAAGAGAAGGAAGGAGATGGCAAACTTGTCAGCAAGGCTAAGTCATAATCCCGCCCCACCCCCACCCTTTAAGGTGTTGAAAAAGTATGAATTCTCACATCCTTATTTTCGTCTTCAGTCCTCCGTGACCAGTGAGGTCAAGTGGTTCTGAGGCAAAGTAAACTACACTTAGATGAGCATTAATGACCTGCAGCTTTGTTGGGCCAGATGTCTACACACCTTTGTTAACCACGAAGCTCATCTATAATGCCTCCAGCTGTCGTTGTAGCTTGTTGAATCTTTCAGAGGGCAAGTCAGAAGTATCTAAACTGCTGAATTTTAATCAGGGTTAGGATAACAGTCCCCTTAACTTCTTAGTGGAGAGGAACGCAGACCAAAAGGAGCAATATCTTTTATTAATATGACAAAAGTGCTGTCTTTGGATCTCAAGTACGTATAAAGAGAAATGGAGAATTATTTCTTCAAGAAGGCTTTAAGAACACGGTGGTCTACTTAGAGAAGCCTAGGAGGGGGCTGAAGGGTTGGAAAGGCATGGTCAGGAATTTGGCTGTTCCACAGGAATACAGAGCTTTGAAGTCAATAAAAGACCCTGGGCCTTTACCCTTTCCCCTGCAACGCACAAGAGCAGCTACAGAGAGCGGAACGAGTGAGAATGAAATGAGAATGGAGTCTTTTTTTTCCTTTTAGAAAATCTGTAGCACAGAGTAGGATGGTAGAAATTCACAAAGATACTTTGCAAGCTGTAGGCAAACGTTTAGACATGAAAAAATACACATCCTCTACAGAAGATGCATATTTTAAGTATTGTTTATTTACTGAACTGGAAAAATACACAAAAAATATGGCCTGTGCATGTGTTTCATTGTAAACTAAACTTGGAAATGAAGTATAAATTGTGCATGGAAATGGTAGAAAATAAAATATTTCAATTAGGAGTGTTGAATGAATGTGTTAATTTAGATCAATTAATCACAGGAAAAATAACAAGTTAAATAAATTCACGCTGATTAATCGCTCCACGTGACTTTAACCCGGTACGGTTCTTCCCGCAGATGCTCTTTAAAATGAAGGACACAGACAAGAACGCGCTGCCTGGCCCAGTGAGTGGAAAGCTTACGTTTAAAAATGGACAGATGGAACGGTTGATAGGAGTATCGTTCTCTGTAATTCATGCAGTAAGGAATTTTTGTATCATTGGAGTACATCAGGTCCAAAATATCCCCTTAACGCAAAGAGTTTAAGAGCGAACCCAGCAGTGCAAGCCAACACAGCCTGATCCCAGCGCCAGCAGCCAGCCACACTGGACCAGGCACTCAGACCCAAACTGAGCATGTCTATCTGTGATCCACTAACTAACTCCCTGACAAAATTATCTCTGTTGCCGAGTTTATTTTGAGATGCCTTGTATGCTGGACGCCAGAACTATTATATAAGGGTGTGATGTGTCCCTGCGCCCCCAACCGGAGAAAACACTATGCTATGTCTATCACCCGCAAAACCCCCACCCCCATTCCAGACACCCCAACAATGCTTCTGACATCTGTGCATGTATGTACACTGTCTTAAACTGCACCTTATAGACGGACTTAGTTCTATCATTGTTCTTGCTAAAGCAATTTTAATTGATATTTGGTCATATTTTATTGCTGTGACCATTACTGAACAGTGCAAAACCAGTTATTAAATAAAAGAGACATTGAAAGTCTGTAATGATGATTATTCACTCACTCATATGCCAAATTTCATTTAAATTTTTAAATACTTTTACATAAAAAATGTGTGCAATTAATTTGGATTAATTAATCAGAGAGCTTGTAATTAATTAGATTAATTCTTTTAATTGTGTGACACCCCTAGGTTCAATATGTTCCTTTTAGAGGATGCATACTTACTTTCAGTAGAAAATCAACAAAATAAGTCACTGGAATAGGAGTGAAAATGGATGGATATTTTGTGCCCATTAATAGTTTGAGAGGATTACAATTTTTTTATCTGTTGGCAAAAACCCTACATACCAAACTGAAAATTTGCATTTTTCACGCAAATATCTGAGTGAATACTACAAACCTGTTGTTCATACAAAGGAAGATGGGAAATGTCTGGTGTAGGTATTTTGTCTTATTTAACTAAGAAGGCTGGTAATCACACATGGAACATTTTAAGGCATCCACAAACTTTTCACATACAGTGCATTTTAACCAATAAGTGTTGTTATATTCGAATGATCAATGAGAAAACCAACTTCTTTGTCTGTAGGGAGGATCTTTGTTCTTTGCATATGTCACGATATGCTCCTGCTTTGCGACATGTCATGAAGCAGAAAGCGAGGGGTTGTGACGGGCTTGTCATAGGGAGGAGAAATGAAGTATGCCTAGCATCCGTTCCTCTTCTTCCTCTCTCACATTCCATGGCACTCACTGACATGTGGTGTGCAGACTGTAGGGCAAGTCAGAGGGAGTTTTGAGTGCAGGTGCAGAAACACAGATCTGAGATCAGTCAAGTGGTGAACACTGGAAACTGATTCCAGGTCCGATAGTCGATATGACTCTTCAGGGCGAGTTAAAGCAGTGGCAAGAGGGAATGGAAGGCCTCAAAAAAGGTAACTCTTTCATTTTATATTAGCGAGGGCGAGATTGTTTTTTTGTACAAGTACATGTGTGTATAAATATGCTAATGCAAGCCCACAGGCATGCTAATTTATGAGCTTTGTTTTGTGTAGGCGTGTGCGTGGGTATATTTGTGTGTGGTTGAGTTTGTGAATGTCTGTGTGTGTGTGTGCGTGTGAAACTTACTGTTGGAGCCTATGGAGAGGTCCTGACTTTGGCCCAGGACTGTGCTTCTGCTGGAACTGTGTAGAGCCCAGCTAAGGTCAGCATCCGGGTCATCAGTCCATCCACACAAACCCTGCTCAAAATCACACAGCACCGCTGGGGGAGAGGTGCTGGAGCCTGCAGGGTGGGAGAGATAGAAGAGAAAGGAGAGAGAGAGAGAATCAATATTCCAAAAAAAAAACTCTGGGAAAGATTTGGAGCACCTCATGTCACTCGACTAATATATTCACATCAATATTTATCACTGCGTAGGTGAACACTCCCAAACAACTAGCAATTCGGCATGCTAACAGCGGAGCTAGCCTTTACTTACTGACCTTTTGGCTTCATCTTCCATGCTGAGAAAGGCTAACTGAACCATTCTGAGCATAACCTGGTTGAAGCCTCACTGTGGCAGATCGATTCAAAGACTGGGGCGTAGGTAGCGCAAGATGTGTGTGTGTGTGTGTGTATATATATATATACATATATATATATATATATATATATAAATATGGCTTGAATTATATTACATTGAAGACATACATGTTTAGCTTTCACACTATCTACCCCATCACACAAAATAGATACACCTTTTGTACAAATGTACAAAACAGTCATGCATTTAGCTGTTAATTAGACTGATATCAGAAGGCATCAGCTTGAAAAGGTTCTTTATGCAATATTCCACTACGCCACAGTCCCTTACAAATTTATGATGGGTTTTGACTTGCAAGTGTTATTTGGAAACTTACTTGGGTGAAGAAAATATTTTTTGTTTTGACTGAGCAATACAGATTAAAACTATAGGTGACGTCTGTATGATCTCTTCATCAAAAATGCCAACTAGCTTGTGCATTGGCATGATTTGATAATGCTGTAATCTCTCACTGGTAGCTCAGAAAATGTGTATTCCTTCAGTCAGTACCACATATTATACCCCACTATATAAAAGTAAAGTGGCCCCTTATAGTCATGTGTGAACACACCACAGCACAGCACAGTGTGAACAGTGTGAAATTCTTTCTTTGCATTTAACCCATTCACCAAGTGAAGCAGTGGGCTGCCACCAACGAGGGGCACCTGGGGAGCACTAACCACTAGGACACCAGCTACCCCAAATCAAATTCAAATCAGAATAAATGTATATGGTGTCCCCCATTCAAATCATTTATTCTGATTTGAACTTGATGAACACGTATTGCTGTCCAGTTTCATGGAAACCGAATGAAAAAATGGAAAAAGCCCAAAGAGCGGAATCATAAATATAAATTCAATGTAAATGCAGCTCATTACCTGAATATGTAATGATTTACGTCCTTATGTAATTCTGTAGTTTATGTAATTATGTAGTTCTGTAGTCAGTAGTTTCAGCACAAGTGTTTAAAGTGTTAATTGATATGAGATGGATGGAAAGACATTATTGCCTATGTAGGAAATTTAACAGATGCTACTCATTTGTTGTCGCAGTTCCAGATGCTATGATAATGCAGAGTGAATTCATACTGGGCACTGCAATAAATAATTTGGCTTCACAGAGGATCCAAATATCTCCCAAGTGACACAACAAAACTGGAGAGACTGATTGCCAGTAAGTGCTAGTAGTCGTTCTTCTCACCAGAGCTGAGCTTCTGGGCGGTACTGCTCTCTGCAGGGGGGGCATGAGTGGACGTGGACGTCTCTGCGGCAAGTGTCGACGTTTCTGTAAAATTAAGGCAAGGTTAATTTCATGTTGTGCGTAAAGGAGTAGTCTATTCTAATAACAAGTCAAGTAGTCCAGCCGCTACCCTAAAATGCTGTTTATGCATCCTTAATGCAGCACATTTATATTGAAATGTCAGTATGTACAGACTTTACCCAAACATTAAATGCAAATGCAATTAATCTGGACATTATTTCAGTCTGCAAGTCAAACAACTCCCTTGGTTCATTTCGTTTTAGTGCGTAATCTCTCAAACTCTTAGTTTAGTGGCTTATTTTAGCTGCTTGAATCATATTCATCATTCTATTCTAATCATTCTATTGCTAATGTAGTCTTCCAGGTCCAAACCCCAAAATTGGTCAAATTATAGCAATGATGAATCAGACATGCACCAGTAATCAATAACAACTGGATGTCTTCTATTATTCAGACACATACACAGTAGGGTGACATCATTTAGGACAACAAGAACCAATATGGAACTTTGTGTCATCAGGGTGATGGGGTGCATGAAGTCAAAGTGGCAAACCACACAACCTTCAGAAACACACACACACAAACATGCGCACACACACACACACACACACACATACACACACACACACACACACACACTTGCAAATATGTCTTATTTTTATTTTGGTCTCAACAGGATTATTTTTTATACATATATATATTTAACATATTTAAACATAGCCATTTGAATTAAGCAGCCTTTAATTTGTGAAACCGATCCCTTAATTTTACCTTAAAATTAGATTGAAGGCATAAGTGTAAAACCCCTTAATCTTAAAGGGGCAAATTAGAAAAAGGAAAATGGAAAAAAAGGAAAAATTCAGTAGTTTTACCCCTTAATCACTTCCACCCATAACTTTCCTTAAATTTCCTGTAGAGAGGGAAAAAAAAAACTTTTTTAAAGGGGTCAAATTAAGACATTTGGTATCATAGTGCTTCTTGGTAGTAATAAAAACTAAAACAACAAAAAAGACTCGTCTTGGAGAAAAAAAACTTTAATAGCATAATAGCATGACAACATGAGTGAGATCAGAGTTTCAGTGTGTCAGAAAAGTAGGTTAGCAGTGTAGCATCCAGCAGCATTAGTGCACCTATACAGATTTGCACAGAAAAGGCTTCTTCTCGAACATTACTAGATATTGCACCAACACCAACTCAGGCAGTAGATACGCTCCCCGTTAATACAGGAGCTGAATGGTATTAGGAGTTTGAAATGCTCTGTGTATCAACATATTCCATACATCTGTATCTCTCCTTAAAACAATTCCAGCAACACTAAAGATACCCAGCAGGTTATCAATATATATAAAAAAAAAAACATTATAAAACATCCATAACTGCTGTCTGTGTTTAAGGCGGTTTCACACAAGGTTTTGTTAGTTCATATTTTGCTTTTGGGAGGAAAACAACTATCCAAATAAAAAAATTAAACACAAAGACAAAACCATTGGTCCAGTTAGGTTTCACACGGCTTCGTTACAAGCGCAAGTCTAAAAGTATGAAACCATCCGACGGGCGCACAGCTCCAGTCCCGGAGCCCAATATGGAGCCCACGATTCCAACACACCTTAAACTTTAGTAACTGCGAGAACAGCCAAACTGTGCTGGACATCAGACCTCCAGGACTAGAGCTGCTCTCCAAACTGCTACACTAGAGTATAAATATTAAGAAAAGCGAAATGTAGTTCAGATGAAGGTAGAAATGGTTGCCTAGTCCAGTGTTTCCCAATCCTAGTCCTAGAGAAATAATTTGGTGTTTTTATTTCTGCTCCAACACGCCCCATCCAACCAACCAGCTCATAGAGAAGCCCCTCCTGAGCTGAGGTGGGCGGGTTAAAACAGGCAAAATACTGAAATGTGCAAGACAGGGGTCCACCAGGATCAGGGCTGAGAGCTACTGTTCTAGTCAGATGATTTCAGATGAGCACGATTGTAGTAAACCAAACCTCAATTTACATGATTTTAAGCAAACCGTCTCTCGCTTCACCTCCGAGAGTGGAATCAACTCTCCCAGGGCTGCAGACGAACCTCGAAAATAAAGCAATATTAGGTTGGAAAAATCCCTAAAACCTGCACAAGCTTGTATCTGAACACCTCTGCGACACATCCAAAAGGCGTCAGAACGTGTTCTTTATAGCGATGTCCCAGAAGAAACACCACCGATTCCCCTAAAAACCGACTTAAAAACGTCTTTTAAGTATGGTGACAGTTTGAAGAACCTTCCCAAAGCTTAAAGAACCTCAACGTGACAAAGTTTCCATCCTTAATTGAACCAAAAGTCAAGAACAATTTAGGAACCTTTCTGAGAACGTGTTATCAATGGACTCGGACACCGTGTCAGTAACTTTTAAGGATTCCTCACTGAGCCCCTCTCTCACCAATGTGCACCATTTTACAGACCGGACAGTCACAGCTTGGAGGTTCTCATCACGTTTTTAACCGTTTTGGTATTTTTACGTGTGAGCAACGAAGACTCGGTTCTGACGGTGTTCTCTAGGGACTTGCACAAAGCTTCCAGAAGAAGTCGGTGTGAGAACATTGCTGGAATGTTACATTCCTTATATACTGCGGTCAGACTCCACAACACTACCGCGAGGAGAGGAGGGGACTCAGTTCTGACATCATGTGCATTACAACAGTGTCGACTCACCGAAGGCAGAATACAGTAAACGTTCGCTACTGTCTTAAAGTTCCAGTGTTTAGAAACCTCTTCTCTGAAGTAGTCTCGCACATAAATTAAATTTTTTTGCACCATATGAGGTATAAAACGTTCCGAAATGGCACTCTGTGACACGTACATCTTCCAAAGACAGTGGGGCTCCCCCATTAGGGATAAAGGGGGCAAATAATAATACTACTAATAATGATAATAATAATAACGATCATTATTATTATTGTAAAAGAAGAAGAAAAGAGGCAAAAACAACATATTGCAGAGTACACTCCAGTCTTCCTCCAGAGAAAAAGAATCTGAGACATGACAAGGCATGTGGTATATTAAGTGCATACTAAGTTTGGTATCAAGTAGAGAATTCGCTCTAGCCTGCGATATAAATAAAACGCTCCAAATTGCATAGTCTACTCCGTTTCAGCAGCAAGAGCACAGGGGAAAAAAACTCAGGATATTCTCTCTGCCTGAAAATGGGCCATATGTTTTATTTTTCTAGTGATTAATTGGTTTAACTTGGAATGTTTAAAAAGGTCCAGAGACGTTATTTTTTTTGTCCGATGCTAACTGGACTCCGGGACTCCTCCGAGTCGTTGTTCCCATTTTTGTTTAAAGAAAAATTCAGTTTGTTTTTCACTCCCCGACCTAGATTTTACTGTCTGGTCCCAACACGCGGCTGCCCTTTCAATCGCAGAAAGAAGTCCGAACACAAATAAACCGCAGGGCGATGCGGCCGTTCCAGTGTGTGTGCGCTTCTCAGGCATTTTTAAACGTCGGGGTGAAATTTCTCCCAACCTCTGTGTTCCCTTCTTTAAGGCTTAGAGAGTCACTCGTCCCGACCAGCTCTGGTCTCGTCCAGTAGGATCGTGGGATAAAGCAGACGAGACCAGTTCCTGCGTTCTGGCTCTCATCACGTTTTTTTTTTTTTGACCACGTGCAGGCTTTGTCTTTCAAAGTCATCGATTCAGTTCAGCAGCTTCTCTCCGTTTACTGTTGACCGCGGTGAAAACGTCATTTCTGACAATATAAGAGTTGCTACACCTTTTAAAAGCGAATATGGTTCGGGAAGGCTCGAGCACGTCTTCATTCAAGCTCCAGGTCCAGAGTGTGCGAGTGCGTTAGGAGCGGTGAGCCACGTTGTGAGCCATCCAGTTTACTTTGGTGGTCCAGCTCTCCCGAAGAGCCTCGTCGAACTTCTGCCGGAACTGTTTCAGAGCCTCTTCGTCCGTCTTTCCCAGCGCAAGAGAATCCTGTAAAACACACACAGACAGGCGTGGACACACACTTCTTATCAAACATGTGAGTTTTACTAAGGTTACCATTATTCTTCCTCTTCCTAAACCTAAATCTTAAAACCAGCGGTGTCGAAAGAACGCGTCAGTTTCGATCAATTAATCACGGAAAAAATGACGCGTTAAAAAATTAGCGCTGATTGTTCGCATGCTGTGGTGACTCTTTAAGTGAGGGGCGTCGGAAGCATTTTTAGAGTGGGGGGGGGGGGCATGGAACATACTGTTGGGGGGGGGGGCTGGAACGGAAACGGTATGATACCTGTAACGAAGTGTTTTTTTTTTTTTCAAGAAGTGTTGGGGGGGGTTCTGGCACCCATGTTGGAGAACGTCCGGTCTAAAACACCACCTGAACGTAAAGCGTTTAGGAGCGAACCGGCGGTCCGAGCCGAAACAATCCGATCCCAGCGCCAGCGGCCGCCACACTGGACCCGGCACTCAGACCCAAACTGACCCGACTACCCGTGACCCACTAACTCCCTCCCTGACAGAACGGGCTCTTACAGCAGAGGCCCCCAACCTCCGGTCTCGGTCCAGGAGTCATTTGGTACCGCACGGAAAGACAGAATAACATTTTTATTGATAATCAGAGTCTGAAAGATCTTTTATTAAAAAAAAACCAAAAACAAAAAATGCTCGTCTCAGTTACGGGATACAGTACATCAAAAATTTAGCCCACAAGCCATCAAACATGAGTAAAAACAAAAACTGTTTTTTTGTTTTTAGTTGTATCTGTACCGGTCCGTGAAAATATTGTTTTACATGAAACTGGTCTTTGTCCGCCGCCCCAACCTTTTTCAGGTTAATTTAATGTGGCAGCCGTGCTGGAGGTGGGCTTCTTATCCGCGGCCCACCCTGCAGGTGATGATAAAGTTGCCACGCTACAAATTTTAGTGCACAGTTTCGGAATATTTGCTGGGTTTAACATATTGAAAGGGGAAAAAAAAGAAAAATGTCACCTAAACATTCTGCTCCTCCGATATAAAACAAACGCATCAAACATTCAAATGTTGGTTTGAATGATCTACCAAATCAAAGCACTGATCCATCGCCTTTGTTTTTTCTTTTTAAGCATTCGACTCCAAAATTTGACTCCAAACATTTGACTCCCTGTGTTTAAAACAATCTTTACAAACAAAGTGAGTTCTTTCAACACGTACCTTTAAATATTGAATATCTTTGACAGAGGTGAGCTCCGGAAGACCAGCAGTGAGCATCAACGCGAAGAGAGTGATGAACAAATTTCCGTTCTTCCTCAGGATCAGATAAGCATCTTCGCAGTACTGTCTGAAACTACACACACGACACAGTTTTCCACATCTAGAGTACTGTCCAGCTCTGAAAAGCCTTGTAAACCTGCCTGAATCTAAGTGAACTTTTTTTATACGATTTATAGAAAAAAAGGATAAACAGAATACATGGAAAGTCTGGGCCTGGCCTGTACCTTTTTACAGCCACCTATGTTTCCAAAAAGTCCGTGTTTTATTTTAGAAAACAATTAAACAATTAAAAATGACATCCTTATGCACAACAGCAACACTTTTAAGAAGGAATAGTGGTTAGGGAGTTGCCCCTGCGACTGCTAGTGGCACCACTGAGGTACCCTTGAGCAAAATACTGTCCCCACACACTGCTCCCCGGCGCCCTCTGTCGGTGGCAGCCCACTACTTCACTTGGTGAACGGGTTAAATGGGTTAAATGTGGAGAAAGAATTTCACACGGTGTAGTGGTGTGTTCACGTATGACAAAAGGGTCAATTCACTTCACTTAATCTGATAAAATATGTGAGAAATACCTGCCGAATTTCTCGGTGTTGCCCGTTTTGCCTTGCTGAATGACGTGGATAAAGTCATGCGTGAGGATGAAAGGTACCCGTTCTCTCTTGATCCCAAACTTCGACTTGAAGTTCCCCAGGATATGACCGAAGTCTATGTGGAACAGCTGAAAACCACAAACACACCAAGCTGCAGACATGGACCACGGAACGATCTTCAGACACGTGCCTTTCACAAACCCATCACGGCGTAAAACCGAGGTCTATACTCTCACACAGATCCATCGTGTCAATACTGTTGCACAAAAATATAATCTGGGACCTTCTGAAAACGATTAAATAGTATTAAAATGAATAAATTACACACTTGTGTGTATCATAATACTACGTAAGCCAGTGTGGGACGATAACGCCTGGCTCATAAATGCAGTAGACAAGATCACGTTGTACATTTTTTGTTGAGAGAGTCCATTTACCAGAACTCCTTTACATACACAAACACACAAAAACCCCATCAGCTTCACCAGCAGTGTCTTATATCTCAAATACTGACCTGGCCAGTGCTGCAGACCATGATGTTGTCACTATGGCGATCACCAATGCCCAAAACGTAAGTAGCAACACAGTAGCCGGCGCAGGACAGCGTGAATTCCGCGATCGCTTTCTCCAGAGCATCACTGCAGCCACAAAACACACAACCACCATCACCACCACCATCAAACCGCCATCAGATCCAACACGGAACATTCAGTCAGT
>JBBIGA010000083.1:27295967-27327260 GCA_037576975.1 Alestes dentex | reverse complement strand
AACTCCTACTCCATTTCTCTTTCCATCTACACCATGGTAGAACAACTTAAACCCTTCTCCTAATCTTCTGGCCTTGCATCTCAGGAATGAGATGGGTACATATGGTCATATGCCTGTGTTTGGGTGAAGGTAAGGATTACATTTAATCCACCAAAATTCATTCACAAGCTCCATGATTGCTTTTTAGTGAGAGTGTAAACCGTTGAAAATCCAACCAAAATCGTATTTACCTTATGCTGACTGTCCAGTTGCCTGAGAAACTGTAATCATGGGAGCACATATACAGTAAGATTGCTGTAAGCCTGCCAAGATATGAACATGCGTATGGACCATACGTTAATTACATGGAGGAAAAATTGGGCGGCTATCCAGCACCTCCATACCAAGTCAACCCCACTAGTGGTTCTCATATTTATGAGGAGTGTGGCCCTGTAGGGATAAGCTGTTCACGTGTTGAGCCATTGCTTAACCTATCAGCATAGCTTCGTCAACAAGGTCAAAATCTGCCTGACAACGACAGGGATAAAGTAAATTGAATAATTTAGGCAGCCAATGTTATGTCTCAGCTAGTGACGGGTCATGAAATTATAACGACCACATCCTGCGTCCCTCTCGCACACAGTAGTAAGTGTGCTTGTATGTTAGTGTGTGTGTGTGTGTGTGTGTGTGTGTGTGTGTGCATGTTTGGGCAGGTCAGTCATCCCGAGCAGACTGTTAAGGGACGTGAAGTCTCTAAGTCTTTAAGTATTGATGATCTCGGCGAAGGCTTAGGTCAATCTGGACTGAAAGACAGCCATGAGGGGGAAGAGGAAGAAGAAAGCATGAAAAGCTACAAAAAAGGTGGGTTGATAGAGATGGCAAGGGGTTTTGGTCACTTCTATGCCAGGGACAGAGCTGTGCTCTCACCAAAATGAATGCCACCAAAAGACATGCAGAATGAAAGGGTCTGGTCAAGATATGTTATTGGGAAACACTGTAAACAGCTGGAATAATCTCCAAAATAAAACCCTAGTTTTACATTCAATGTCCTAATACCAGACCTAAACACATGTTTATAGAATTATTATAATAGAGTTATTCCACAGTCCTCCAACCAGACCTAAACACAGGGATTTTAATCTTCAAAATAATCCCACAGCTCTACTCCAACTGCTCTTCTAACTAGAATTAAATGCATTTACTAATCTTCAAAATTATCTCATCGTTCAACATCAGCTGACCCACTAACCAAACCTGAACACAGTCTTATTAGCCTCCAAAATTATTCCATAGTTCCAAACCAACTGTCCTACTAAACAGACCTAAACACAGTTTTTAATCTCCAATATAATCCCGTGGTTCTGCAGTAGTTGTTCTTCCAACCACACCTAAACAGAGATTAATTAACTTTGCGGATTTAACATCACTGAGGAAGTACTCAGGGCGCCATTTCCATCGGATTCCGCCAGTCACCTCACCTATTATGTAAGAGGGTTAATATGAACTTCTGGCGAACTTGAAGTAGGCTTCAGCAGACCTCGCTCATGGAGTTGCCCAAAATTCATAGCAAAACAGACAAAGTTCCCTCTCATTAGTGTTTGAAAGTGAGTGTGAAAGTTAAAGAACATACATGCAAAGTCCGTGAGACCAGAGGGCACAGGCCTGGAGATCTCTTCACAGACCCTCACTCTTCCACCTTGGCTCAGATAAAGACGTTAACAATAAGAGCCAGTTGCAGCTGGCCGCTTGCCAGTTTCCAGAAGATGAGAAGGCATATGGAAACCGTGCTGTATATGTATACGCTCATGTACCATATACTGAAGCATTCATTTCTAAACAGTGCTTTTTACTACCCCCAACCCCCAAAAAAAGAGCTTTCTGTCACAAAGCATAAAAAATGACAAGGCCTTTCTCCATTTCCCTCCTTATACTCCCCCCTCCCCTCCCCTCCTGTCTCTGGCACGGGCACCAAGGAGAGGAACCAAATTGCTTTGTATGCTGTTTCTTTCTGCAGCCGCCAAGCTTGTGTGACAGATATATTGCTTGCCGTGTAAGATGGATTTATAGGAATTTCAATCATAAACAGGATGCGTAGCAGTTTTTGGGGGGCCCGTGGGATTTTTCCCCCTATTTATGTGTGCAAAAATGTTTATGTATGCGGCCTCGGCTGTTATGGGTTATGTATGGGTTATATATTTATGTGTGTTAGATATAAATGAGGGACGTGTGTGTCTGTGTGTACAGAGAGAGGCTCAGGGTCCAGACAATTAATTGGCCCTAGCAAGTTTGATCTACAGCTGTGGCCAAAAACAGAATAGCATCCTGACATTGTCTATCCTAGCCTTGGCAGTTTCACATTCACGAGGGGACAGTCATCTTGTCTAACACAGAACCATCTTAGGTTCCCCTGTGGATATCAGAACACCCCCCATTGTGGATATCAAACGTAACAATCCAAATGTACCTTAAAAATAAGGCTCTTTAAATGGTTGTTGGCCATCAAAAAGTTAAGTATATACCTTAGGGTTATGTATAAAGTATGTCTGGTTACTAGAAGGTTTAAACCTCCATAGTACCCTGTGTGGAAGCTCTTCAAGCTATGGAACTCAAACTGGACCTCCAGAACCTCTTTCTTCTATTCCTGTGTATCAAGTTGGGTCAGAGCAAAAATGCAAACGGCTTAGAGATCCCTAAGGACTGGATAGAGAACTAGTTGGTAACCAAAAATGTTTCTTTTGGTTTTCAAGCTGTGGGTCATCACCCACTGGTGGTGTCTATGAGCGGGTCATGAAGAAGCAAGAGGCTAAATGAAGTGTGTTTTAGATCACTACCTTTTATACTAGCTGCAAGTACCATCACACATGTACATCAAGCTTCAAGTCTACATGCAAATACAAATGTACAAAATACCCCTTTTTATTGCTTTTGACTGTCTTTTTCCCATGGGGTCCAAGTAGAGTATGCTTAGACAAAATAACATGCGTAATAAACTTTCATTATAATTAATAATTGCATAAATGGCTATTAATGGCTAGCAATGTTTTATTACAGAATTAAATTTGTTCTGATAACTTATGAGAGGATGTAACATTTGCCATGGCATGTTTATAGCTTGGTTATGTCAGTGTTACATAATAGGGTTGCCAGAACATGTTTATATTCAATACTGAATGTGTTAAACTGAATTCTACACCAGTATCACCAAGTATTGTAATGCTTCATATTTTATCATGATACAATATTGCACTTGTTGACTGAAAAAACAAGCAAAACTGGACTGAAAGTGTTCTGGTATACTGCCCAACAAACAGGATTTCCACTGACATCCATGTACACAAACAACAGATTTGTAATATTTTGGGCTTTGGTATCCAGTGGGTTCACTACTAGTGGCCAGTAGTAGAAGGACTTACAGCTGTAGAACTGCTTTACCTTGACTTGTTTTGTCAAAGTAAGTGCCCTTTCTTTTGCATCTATATGTGTGTGTGTATATATATATATATATATATATATATATATATATATATATATATTCCTCTATATGTCTTTGCGTATATGTTGTTCCCTATATTTATTAAGTTTTATGTATGCTTATTTGTAAAAGCAAACACAAAAAAACCCCCAAAAATGTAAAAAAAAAAACCCAAAAAACAAAAATGCTCCCATTCTCCTTAGCTAAAAGCATTAAAAGGGCTTCCCCCTTAATTAGATACACTTGAAAACCACAGCATTTCCCTCAAGAGGACCATAGCAACCCTGCGTGTCCATTTTATGATGCATAGGCCCACTTAGACTTTAATGGAAATGTTTTGGCTTTGGGGCAAAGACTAAGCCTGTTTTAAATACTGGTCCAGCCTGTAGGTCAGGATGCACAACCAAGCATTCACGCTCAACTCATTTTAAGATAGGAAGATTTATCTTTTAATCAAAAGCTAACCCGCTTGAAAAAGACAACTGGTAATCTCAGTACATTTATTACAGCACTAACCCCCCGGTGTGAAGAGGGGTTAAGCTTTATTTTTCTGAGGTTATGATTAAACTGCACCCGGCACTAATATTGCAGGATTAGGGCTCCTGAGACATGGCAACCCGTGGGGGGAACAAAAAGCAAATGGAAATTTTAAAGTAAATGAAACAAGATATTTCTGCAAATATAGGCTCTGAGGTCTAAATGTTCACTGGGGACAATGACAACAGAGATTAGCAGCTATGCTAATTCTAGTCTAATGGAACAGCTTCTGTCAGGCACCTGATGTCTACGTTGGCCGTTTGGGCACAGTAATTTGATTTCAGCCACATAATCACTTGAAAAGATGTATGTCCTTCTAAAGCAATTGCTTATTTAAGCTACTAGAAACAATGGCTGAGCTTTGTGATTGGATTGGCACGGTATACCTGCACCTGCCTCCAAAACAGATTGGTTTTGTGGTAATCTGCCAAAAGCTAGCCACCTGGGAAGATCAATTAATCTAAAATAAAAACAAGTTTTCGAAGCATGAGGTTCCTTCTTACCTTGAAAAGAATTATGGGTTTTGTATTTACCATCATCCTTTATGATCAAATGGGAGTTATGAGAAAACAGTTTGACAAGCCCGGAAGTCATATATCTATCATACACTCTGATTCCCCATTTCAACAACAAGTACACACAGAGACCATCCTCTCCCATGTTTGGGATCTCTGCAAGCCCAGGTGTGGGTGTGTGTGTGACCGGTCATGCAGGTGTGTTTACGGCAGCTAGTGCAAAGGCATGACGAATGGCCTTTACAGATAAGGGTGCACAAAGGCCTCTATTGTTCCCAGGTTACCAGATAACCATCCTTCAACCTGTTCCCATGTCACTTTCTCTGTCCATAGATCAATGAGGAGGTCACCTGAGACTGAAGTCACTATTCCCATTGGTCATTAAAGTCCCTCCCACCAGTGGCCCATGTCAATTAAGTCCAGTGCCCAAACCTCCTCAGGGACCATTCTAGCCTCTTATCTCAATCCATTATTGGAATCTTTGTATTCTAATATGGTTAAATTTAGCTGAAAACTACATTCACGACAACAAAGCTGTGCTTCAAAGCAAGACCAAACTAAGCGCCATCAAAATGTGGCAATAATAGAACTACTTGTTAATAAAAATTAGATTTGTTTATAGTGTATTGGTAAATGTGTCCATCATGCAGTAAACACCCAGTGTTGATCCAGAGGATAAGTGGAAACAAGAAGTATTCTTCCTCCCAAAACCAGGGCAACAAAGTATTTTTATTCTCAAAATAATTTCCATGATTTTCAGTGTAATGATGAGAGGTTCTGTAGCTTCCCCCAAGCCTGTGGTTTCTGGAATTAAAGAGCTTTCTTTGGGTTATGGATTTGTTTTTATTAATTTGTTTTTTTGGTTTATGGATGTTGTTTTAATCATGAGGTTCTTCAGATTCCACATAGGTTGTGGTGTCCAGAGAAACGAAAGCAAGGTTCTTCCTACCTCAAGATTCTTTATTTGTCACATGCATAGTCATACAGGTACAACATGCAGTGAAATGTGTCCTGAGCCGCTCCTTTAGACTGTGTAGGCATCATTTAGACTATTTAAAATTTGAATATAAAATCTGAATATCTGAGACATAAATAAAATAATAAATAAAAATAGAAATAAGAAATAAGTACAAGTACCTTGTGGTTCTTGCCATGGCGGTAGATCATCCAGTCTTCTCCATTGGTGCTGACCTCTAGCTTGAAGGTGGTGACATAGTAAGACTTCTGTGTCTCTTTTGAAATTGCTCCTTGGGTGGCAATACCAGTCAGAACTTTGAGGAAGTGTAGGTCCACCTGAGAAAGAGAAATAGTAGAAACTGAGAGAGTCTGAACGGTATGAACTAAGTTTTGGGGCTTGCTTCTGAAGGTTTCAGGGTTTTATCTAAACTAACAAAGTATCATAAAGCACAGTTAGTATGAAAACTTGTCTGTTTATACATCTTTTAAGACCAAGAAAATGAAACAATCTACTTTGTCCAGTCCACTACAGAGGATTCGGTCTGCTGGCTCACGCCAGCAAACACACTACAGCTTTCATTATAAAGCTTCATCTGTGATTTATCGTTGGGGTGTCCTGAAGGAGAATAACCCCAGCACAAGGTGATTCAGCCTCTGATCCATCAAAAACACAAGACAAGTGTTTTCAGGCCGGAATGTAATCGCCATTCTGGAGAGGATGGGGAAAGAAAGCACGACGGAAGGAGGGGATCTAAAATCGATGGCGCAGTAGAAGATTGCTAACCACGGATTCCTGAGGAGTGCCCTCATCCATCATGAGGTGGTTACCGTCATAGCAGGCCTTCCACGCATCATCACTCCCCGCCGAGACAACAAACACAGCGCTCATGGAGCGTGCCGTCTACCGAGGGGTGAGACAGAGTGCTCCTAAGAGGGTTGGTTGCGAGTGTGTGCGTGGGTGTGTGTGTGGTGCTGATAGAACAGTGGTGCTAAACCAGTGGGCCATGACCCAAAAGTTGGTCATCAGCAGCCACAAAGTGGGTCATGGGTGTATTCTTCATCATACAGAACATTTTAATTTTCAACTTTTTACAACAAGTTTAGATGCAATTTTACTTCAAAAGGCACCTGCCACTTATGTCATTGGTAGGTTGTCACAAAACAGCAAAAATTAAAAGTAAATTAGTCAAATAATTGAAAACACTAATTGACACACAGCAGTTTTTTGACAAAATGGGCTTGAAACAAATGATACTATATGATAATAACTACAGTCTTTAAAATAAAGGTGCTATAGGAATGATGCCATGGAAGAATGTTTCAGTGGTGGATTCTTTAAAGAATATTTTTGTAAATGAGATGTGTGAGAGCAAATAACCTTTGAAAGAACCTTTATGTAACATAATTGTTCTATACTTGGAATGCCAAACCCTGGTCCTGGAGCTCTACCATCCCAGAGAGTTCCAACACCCCTGACTGTATTCGGTTTCTTCTGAAGACCCTCATTACCTGGATCAGGTGTGTTCTATACGGGTTTGAGTTTAGAGTTTGGGTAGTAGATCAAGTCAGAATCAGAATCAGAAAACTTTATTGATCCTGGAGGAAATTGCTTAAAATCCAGGATGGAGTAACCCTGCTCTATAGCAATTTGAGGTTTCTCTTAGAACTGTATGTCCAAGACTAGAACAAAAGAGGTACACAATGAATTAGAGAAGACCAGAAATCAGTACAGTTTGTGTGGAGTTGCCATATAGAAACAAAGCACTTGCTTCTGGGTTCTGACTTCATGACAAAGGACAAAGTGGGTACTGAGACAAGACCAGCTCACAACCACTGGGACACATCCCCACCTGAATGTACTCTTTGTTGCTGTCTTCTGCAGGCGTCCAGGCATTGTCCTCATTATTGAGGCGGGCTAGCCGAGGGTGCCAGCGGCCGTCATAGAAGCTGGAGGAGGCTGTGATCTGCTCGTCGGATATCTTCCCCGACTCCATTCCGAAGGGGGTACTGCAATGGAAGGCTGAGAAAGTGGAAGTGAGAGACAGAAAGAAGAGAGAGAGATAACAAACTTTTCAAAATTTCCATTACAACACAAGAAGCAGCGACTGAACAAGCAACTCAAAAGGTGCCTCTGTTGGGTTGTTGGATGAGGAAGAGATTGTGTTACCATTGGATAACGAGGAACAATGTAAACAGACAGAGAGAAAAAGAGGGAGGAAAAGGTTGGAAAATGGGAACAAGATAGAGATAGGGCAAGACAGACAGATAACAGCTTATAAACGGCTAGATAAAGGGATTGAGAGGACAGAGGTACTCATCCTCTCAACTTACACTTATCTTGCCTCAGTGGCAGTTCTAATAAGACAGTCCATTAATAAACAATGAATGGCTCTGATGCAAATCTTCATCATGCTTACTGTCGCTGACTTCCTTGTGGGTCATATTGTAGCGGGCAGAAAAGCCATCCTTGGCTACGGCCATATCAGTGTGGAAGGACAGAGAAAGGAGCCCAGTTGAAGATACAATCTCTGGAGGGATCTTGGTGCCGCAATATCGTCCAATCAGAGGTGCCACTGTCAGAGGAAGTCACAGGAAAAACACAGATCAGAAAGATGAAGTAAGGACACCTGCTTATAATGCTGGAGTACTAGAAGGGCTTCCAATGAAGAATTCATTGTGGTCAATTAAATTACTGCATTTACAGTGAATTTGGACAGGTTGGCTCCACATGAAAGCCTGAAAGATCAAAGACTTAAACACTAGGTTGTTACAGTAAAAAAGACCTTATTGATTTGGGCGTAAAGTCTGACAGTATTAGCCTGTGTGGTGTTCACAAACCATTACACTTCACAGACTTGCCAGGCCTTAATCTTTAAAATAAATACTATAAAACCAAGGTAAGATGTCTCCTTCTGTACTTAAAGCTAAACCTTCAGCATTAGCTAGAAAATAATCGCTAAATTACCAATGGTGGCGTGGCACAAATCTGGGACATAATTTCCATTAGCATTTGGGCCATTAATGGCCCATATGGGATGAGGGTACAAGGAAATGCCAGGACCCACATATGTTATGATATTTATAGCTTTTCTGAATAAAAATGTCAATTTTTAACCCTAAACAGTAACAACTATTAGTGTTATTTTTATTAGGTTTTATTATATAGATACTACCGTGAACAGGCAGCATCTCAGCCACCTCTAAACCATCACTGCTAACCACTAGTTTAATCACTAGATTTATTACAAATGTTGGGGAACCACATCTGGCCCACTTCTGGGCCCTCATTCTATATGGTAAATGGGCCACAGGTAAATGCTGAATGTTTCTCCTTTTTTGGGTAATAAAAACATTACTGTTTGGGTTTAAGAGGTCTTTATAGAACTGAATAAAAAATGCAAGGTTCAATGAGGATCTTTTACTTTGATAGCAACTTGATAGTAATGCTAAATATTAGCAGTGTAAATTTATGATAATTAGAAGCTTGCTAGATTATAAGCGATTAAAAATAAGACCTGGCAAGGACAGGTTTGATGTTGTGTCCATTTTAAAAATATGCTGATGACTGGCTTAGAAGATTCTGTTGACAGCAGTACAGCCTGAAAGCCGAAGACTCAACAGGGATATTCCCCACTCTTGAGAATGGCTGACGAGACATAGCATGATTCTCTGCTCTCAATCCAACCCAGTGCCCTGGATTAGGGGGGCTTTTCTTAGACTTCTTTTACAATGTCTGTCTGCCAGAGCCTTTGATTCACAGCCCCTACACCTCACAGGCTTATTGTTTTGTTGTTGTTTTGAGGGGGCCGGTAAAGGGTATGAGAAGTCCTACAAAGAGAAAATGTCTCAAGAAAGACTTTGCCCATTGGGGAACTATACTGAAGAATCTGGAATACTTCATGAGCTTTGAGATCGAGGAATATAAAACTAAAGGCTCTTAAAAGGGTTCTTTGGAGAAATCACTTTCCGTTCCGTAAAAAAACCATTGCTGGTTCACAGAACTATATCTTAGCAGGAGAAAATTTCCTAAATCTTACAATATCGTTTCATTTTAAGATTGCTGTAAGAAAAATGAATGACCACTGAGATGTGCACCAGCACTCAATGTGACCCTGGTTAAGGATAAGCAGTTAAGATAATGAATGGAGTAATGGATGTTAGGATATAGTTATATGCAAATTACTTGCTTACATTTTTTTTTTTTTAATGTTCACATTATCTACAGAAAACCCATTTACTGTTTATTTGCTGAACAGTTATTATGCATCTATTTTTTTTTCTTGAACAAATAAATATAAATAAAGTGACTGTTGTAGGAATACAGTCACAAGTGCTTGCAAGTGTTAGTGCATCTGGTGAAACACCTGTTTTATTTTAAAGCATATTTTGTTTTAACTTGCTTTTGTAATCCAGTGTTTTTTCAGCATCATAAGAGAGTGGAAGATCTAACCAGCAGGTGACTAAAATAGGTGTAAAAAATGAGATTTGCTACTAATGACATTAACTGTGACTTAACAATGTTGGAATGACACTGTAAAAACATACGGCATTTTGGCAAACTGCTGAGTGGGAGTGACTTCCCCGTCAGCGCTGATATAAAATGCTCCTGTGATCCTCCACCATAAACATCTGTGACAGCCCATAAATAAAATCTACACCTGAGAAACCTGCAAACACTCTGACCGCTTACATGCCTCAGCTGACACCAATTTCAGTGCCAATTTCAACACCAATCTACCTCTCTTTATCTACGGACTTCCATCGGAGAGATAAAACAATCGCTCTTCTTCCTAAAAAAGGAAGGAAGGAAGAAGCTCTTCAGATAAGCATGGACTGAGGAGGGCACCGACAAAGGGCTTGAAAGGGAACAGCGACAGATGAGGAGGTGGAGAAAACAGGAAATAAGTCATGGAGGAAGCCTCTGGCCTTTAGGAGGTGTCGGCGCGTGTTCTTGAGAAGCAGGAAAGGGCTCAGCGGCAGGCTGGCATTCTCAAGACCTCCAGTTTAAAGGAGCACTTCACGCTCGCTCAGAGGAGCGCCAAAGATTTGCTTCATATAAGAAGTGAGATGAAATGCAGTTGGAGATGCAGTGGAGAGGTGCTTGGTTTTTATTTTAAGCAAAATAAAACTTGATTACCTTATTTATTCTATTCCCCAGGGTTGGCCACATTTGATGTTATGGCATTAGATTGAAAAAGTGTGTGTGCAATTAAGTGTGCAGAAATGTGGAACAGGGGTGTCCAAACATCCCCCTGTTCTACCAAAACAACATCGTTTGAGACCATTTTCAGCTCCCTGGCTGTCAGAGGTGCTCACCCTGTGGTAGGCCATCCCACACTTCCAGCCAGTCATATTTGCAGTCGCCCTCGGCCATCAGCAAGGGGTCATTCTCCAAGTCAAAGGTTTTGAATGTGAGGGTGACCTCGGTCTGGGGCGGGGCGATTATGATGTAGAAGCATTCCAGGTTGTGGGGGTACTTGTCGGGGAAGTCAGGCGACTCAATCACACCGGTGGGAGCGCTGAAGTTCCGGAAACAGTGTTCTGAACCTGCGGCACACAGAAAAAAAATGATGAAACATGATATGCTAATCTGGTGAACCTCTGGAGAGCCCATGAAAGTAAATAAAACACTGAAAGCCTTTGATGTCTCTTCACAGCTCATTTAAAGGTATGCACACTTCAGGTGGAAAAATACAACATTACCATTGCACAAATTATTAGAAAATGATGTTGTTGTTTTTTTTAAGAGATACACAGTTTACATGTTTAATACAGAGCAAAATACATGGGCTGATTTCACTTATTTATATTTTCATCACTGTATGCTACACTGTAAAAAACTAAAGCAAAATATCAGATATATATATACAACCATGGAAAAAAAGAAGAGGCAGCATAATTTTTTTTCTGGTTGTTGCTTTTGCAATTTGTGGAAGTGTGTCTGTGTAAAATGTGCATGTCACTATTGTTTGGTACCCTACTGACCACACTTGATGCAAAATTCCAAACAAAACAATATTTGGAGAATATTTAAAATGAATACATATAAATAATTTGTTATACCCTAATGTATATTAGGGCATTACCGACTCCAGAACGCCGGTACTGGTACTGTACTTTAACACCGACTTGCAGGTTGTGCAGGTCACCGTGCTGTTCGTGTGTCTGGAGTGAAGGATCTACACACATGTGATGTGTGTCTGTGTTCTCTGCTGCATGTCTCTCGTCTTGTTGTGTTTAGATTCCTTTCGCGCCAACAGTACCGCCCTTTTTATGAAGGTACTATAATAATAGGTTAAACTAAACTTTGATCAAGACACTGTGCAGAGAAACACACATATAAGACCAAGAGTAGCACAGAGGAGCAGCAGGCTATATCCCATACAGCTCCCTACTCCCTCCACAGTGCCGGCATCAAGGGGGGCATTCAAAGGCATTGCCCCCTCCCCCACCCGCGCGCGTTGCCACGCCCCCCTACACACTTTAGTGTCGCTCATATGAATATAGTTCACGATCGATAGTGCCCCCCCCCCATAGTCAGCTAGATGCCAGCCCGGTAGATCCGCTCTGACGCCGGCCCTGTCCCTACATAGTGCACTAATTAAAATACAGGCTCCTCTATCCAAACTGGCGACTGGTGTGATTCAGTCATGTGTGCAGAATTCTGATTATGGAACACTGTTCCATTTCTTTGAGGGGACTTACATTACTCAAGTTGTGACAGTGGTCTGTAAGGTCCAATGGGCTGCTAAAGATAGAGAACACCACTGTAAAAACTGTATTTGGTTAAATTAGATGTTAATAATTATGTTGTATTGGTTTCTGGCAAACCAACACATTCAATTTTCTTTTGCACCAAAACCCGAAACACATGCTGGACACAATGTCTCCTACACAGTTCGGCCATGTGTGAATATTTAAAAGTTCTTTACGATATGATGTAGCCTAAACAAGCACTCTCAATTCTTTATAAACATTTCAGAAATTTCTGCAAACATCTGGGATGGAGTTTTCAGTGCAGTTCACTATTATTCACATGTGTTTCACAGGTGCCCTGAGGAACAAGAACAGTTGCACAAGCGAGGCCTGAGCCTGGAGCACTTGGGCCCACATTGCCACCCATCAGGCAGCGTGCCTGCTGAATGCAGAGCGTAACAGGGAGAAAAACTTAATGGCCGCAAGAGAGAGAGACAGAGAGGCGGGAGAGAGAGAGGGAAACAGGCAAGCTTAATGAGAGAGAACGGGAGATCAAGAGGGAGAGATAAACAACAAAACAAACAAGCCTAAGTGGGAGGCGGCAAGAGCCCATGGCTCATCTGCCATGCAGATTTATGCATGCCGAGTTGCTCACCTTGAGCTCTGGCAGCTGTGCGCCCCACCTTAAACTTCCCGACGCGCTTTGCTCTCACCTGAAGTCGTGGCACAGGTCCTGAGTCATTGTGAGTGCAGTTGTGGACGTGCACATCAATGAATGAAAGCCATGGTGGTAGATGACCAAGCAGGGTCAGCTCTCTTCTCTCTCCCTCTCTGTCTCCCTCTCTCACTCTCTTTCTTTCTCAGACACTGTATATTCCCTTTCCCCACCAATCCAAATGAGTTTTGCACTCATGATGTGAAAATGTATGAAGGGGTACATTTCTGAGGCAGAGTGAGCCATTATGTCCAAATAAAGCAAAATTGGAATTGTGATTTTCTCAGAAGTGGCCTAGCCTAGCAAAATTACATAAGGTGCTAATGATTCCACCATTAGAAAGACACTGAAAACAAATGGTATCTATGGGAGAGCTGCGAGATGAAAATTATACTACCAAGAGGAATATAAAGGCTTGTCCCACCTTTGCCAAAAATTCCTTGATGATCTCCAAGCTTTTTTTGGAAGTTAAATAAAGCTAACACAATATTCCACAATAAACATGGTGATGGTAGTGTCATGATGTGGGACTGCTTTGAAGCCTTGGGGCCTGGATGACTAGCAATAACTGATACAAACATGAATTCCTCTCACTAACATAAACTCCTGTATGTAAATGTCTGGTCTTCAGGCTTTGGCCTGAAGCAGCAAGACTATAATCCAAAGCATAAGAATGAGTCCAATTCTAAATAGCTTAAAAGAGACAAAATTAAGTGGCCCTGTTGATGTCCTGACTTGAACAACCTTGCTGTGTTGGATCTTCAATGGGCTGTTGATGTCCAAAAGCTCTCCATTGCAGTTGAAGTAAAGCCACCATCCAGTGAAGCCTGTGGGTCAACCACTCTTCCTCTACAGAGATGTGAAAGACTGATCTCTGGTAATTGATTGTAATTGATGTTACTCCATTGTAACTCCAGCACCAAACTTAAGAAGCAAACTTCAGGCCCCAAGCACATTCCGTATTGTCAAATTTGCTAGAAGCATTTCCTAAGTGCCTGCATAAGTGGTTTCCTATCGCTAAATTAGAAACGTTCTACATTCTGACACCAGTAACAACCTACCTCTACTTTTTTCAGAAGAAATGTGAGTCAGGGTCAAAGAATAACCAGGGCCTTAGGGTTTTGAAACCCATCCATACAGCTATCCATGTACAAAGGTCACTTTGTATATGTGCTGATAGCAACCAGGTCACCTATTCCTGACCTACATACTGAAGACATACCATAGTGAAGATAAACTTTCACAAAAATACACACAATTTCCCTTGCGTAGAAACACTATCAACAGATTTGTGCCTGAAAAAGAGCTTGCAAGGCCCCGTTATGCTATAAACACATACCCCACTCACCCCTACACAAATACACGCACACAGAACTGTGAGCCCACTCTTGCCTCATTTTACATTATTCTCCATGTTCTCCTTCTGCACCCACAAACAGTAATATTAATAGCTCAGCATAAGCATGTGTGGAGGCAGGTAGTGGCAGCAGCTCTACGGCACAATTCGTGCTGGAGGAATGCATAACAATCTTCCAGCTGCTAAACATCAGCAAGAAGCCCTTCACATGACTCACACAGCACAGTGAGTGTAATCACTGGCACTGGCACCCACAAACCATTCACATTAGATATCACAAGGCCCAGGAGAGTAAGACATGTATCAGAACTCTGTTTATTATGGTTCAAGCAGCTTTATGGATACAGAAAAGCAAAGGAGTAGCAATTTCGCTTCCTGATACAGCGAGTGCATCTGGGATGTGATAATCGCTGAAATGCCACATTTCTGTGGGAAAATGTAAAATTTTTAACTGAAACTGACTACACACACAAAATCCAAGGTCATTTCAAAAGACAGAATGCCTGTGCAGAAAAGAGACATGCACAAGTACATGTATATACATAGTCACATTTTAACATTAACATTATCTTTATAATACATTGTTGTATTTTCGCTGGGAACTATATCTGGACATTGCATGTGTGTGTGTGCGTGTGTGTGATTCAGGGTTTGTGTGTATGATTGGGGGTGTGGTGGTTTGACTACCATTGGGACTTCTCCCTTGCTTGGTTTTTTTTTACTGGGTCAGAATCGTGTCTGACTGTGATCCCCTCCAGAAGTGGGCCGTCCTGTCAGAGCCTTCTTCCATTACCCCGTTTCCTCCCACTCTTTGACCTTGCCATGCGTGCCACGGCTGCGAGACAGACCCACACACACAGCAGGGGAGCCCTATGCATGAGTGACTCGTAACCGCTTATTAGTTCACGTTTGTGAACACGCTGAAAACCATCTCCTTTTGCTCCTTGGGCTTCCCTTCCTTTTCCTGTCACCAAGAGCGATTGCTCGGCACACAGGAGGTGTGGCCACAGGATGGTTCAGTTTGTTGCTGGGTAGAAACGTATCAGATTGGCATCAAACTTTGTGTGCCAACAGAAAAGACAGCACAGAGAAAGGTGAGAGAGTTTTAAAGAGCTTAGCTATAAGCTTAGCATCAGCTGACCAATAGCAATGCACCTTCAGAGCAATGCTAATGCTGCACTGTACCTCACTAAAAGCCTCCAAATTGGCTCTTGCCTTCTTTGGTTCCTTTCTTTAAACTACTATCATGCTGTACAAGAAAATCCTTCTTTTATTGTGCAATGAACCAAATCAAGCCATATCACCCCCTATGTTTCCTGTAGTGAATTGCAATCTGTCGGACTGACCATTCCGACCATTATAGAGATTTTATAACATTATATAGCATTTTTAAGTGACTATCCTTCATCAAGTAACATTCATAACACTTTTCATAACCAACCATGTTACTGGCTAATTGTAGAGTGTGGAGCTTCCTCCATGCATGTTTCTTCTCCTTAGCTCCTCCCTTTGCCATGTCTATCAGGGAAACCTAACAGGTCTACACTGAAATTGTCACTCCTGAGCTTTTCACTTTCATGCCCGGATCACCTTTAGGATGACGAAAGCCAAATTAGTGGCTTGCTGCCAACGTCACACCAGGAGGGTTTTTTTTGCAGCTGAAACAGTGTAAACTATGTCGAATAGGAAACATTTTTCAGTCTAAAAACTGCTTGAGCTCAGACCTGATTCCAGTGTCAAGGTTCTCTATCTTTACTGACCATCATAAAAACAGTTAGCAGGATGTATTAATTTAGCAGAGACGAAGTAATAAAAAGTTCTGAAACATGCTTTTGCCAAATGAATAGCTGAAGAGCATTCACTCCCAACATGGATGTCTGACCCAGAAGAGAATGTGACACATATAGCAGAGTACAACATGGCACACTTCTGACATCCCTAGGGTCTGTGATCATGCCTTTAATTGAGCAAGAAGACTTGGTGGAACAAAAGGCTACAAACTTAAAGTCCAATCTTCTGCATATAGAGTCAATACAACCAATGCTTCTTTGGCTTCAGAAACCACACTAGCAAGTCTAAGTGAGATTATTTAAAGAATGGTCAAACGGCCAAGATGTATCTGGTTTTCAAAATTTGATTCTTTAGTTTAAAACATGGTCTGAGAGAGATGCTTCATTTACTTGTTGGCTGCATGAACATCAGAGCTTTAGTGTAAAACAAAAGAAGCAACTTCACATGCCAAACATGTATCGACTGATTGAATACACTAATAGAAAGGGGAACATTATGTAAACATGTTTTATTTTTTTCACCAAACGATCGCTGTCTGCTGCTAGATATGGAGAAAGGGAATTTCCAAAGTCAAATTTCCTCCAGTGTAAAAAGAGGTGGGCAGGTAATTAAAGCTGTGGCTCTGAATACCGGTTGTTTTCAGGATGGGAGGAGAGGGTGAGAGTAGGAATCTCAAGGCTGTTGTTAAAGTGGCAGTAAATTCCACAGGGCGACCAGGATGGCCTCCAGACTGCCCCGCCACAGGTGGGTGGGGCGGGGCTGATGCCGCCCAGGGCGACGGAGACCTCTGGCCCTAATTGGCTCTTCCTGTTCTTCCAGTGAGTGCGTTATGAGCCGAAGGCATCTTGGTGGGAAGTCTTCCTCCGCTAACCATGGCAACAGCGTCACAGGCACGTGTGTGTGGTAGGGGGTTAAAATCTGGTGTGACTGAACTGGGGCAGAAAAAGGAGAGCAGTAAGGGAGGGCAGGATTCTCTGCTGACTCTCGATGAACAGGAACTGGGGAACCCTGGAAGGCACGGGGGTGTTTCAGAGTACTCCCCAGTGGAAGAAAGAAGGCTTTTCAGAGGAGAGGGATGGGTAATGGGGGTCACAAATAAACAAGACTAGTCAGGCTAATGGGTCACAGGTTAAGCCCTTTTAATGCTTTTAATTACTGGCTCCCCTCTTCCAATCACTTAGGACAGTGGTTCTCAACCCCCCTGAGGGCCCCTAATTTTGCTTCATTTTGCTGCAAGATGGACTGGAGTAAAAATCCAAACTGTCTGGTGCTCCCTGAGGACAGGTTTGAGAACTATTGACTTAGGAGGCATCCAGAGCTTCAAATATGATAAAACTGAGCTTCTGTCAACTTAGTTTTAGTTAATATTATAATTCTAGATCTTTCTTTTATATATCTGAGCTACTGTGCACATCAAGGATCACCATCTACAGTATGGTGCAAAAGTCTAGGCACCTATGCCATTTTCCTCCACATTTCTTGTCTGCTAGCAAAGTTAGCAGTAAAAAGTATCAAGATTAGTTTTGTTTGTAAAAAGTTAGTTGATATTTTGTGTGCTGGTGAGAAGAACACAGGTTCAGTTCCAGATTTCTCCTTGGTTCCTCCAGCTGTTGTCTGGATTTGTGAAATTCTGTCAGTAGCTCCTGATTTACTTTAATGAAGGACTGATTGAAAAATGCTCTCCTACTGTTTAATATATAATTTTATTTAACATATTTAGTAATGTTAATGTGATAAAAACCCACTGCTCATCTAAACAGTTTTTAAATAATATTTTCACAGGTGCCTAAGACTTGTACAGCACTGAATATCATCCTGTGCTCTGTAGGTGTTAATTACATTTTTATCAGAGAAGACAAAGCCCCTTGTCATCTTCTAAAACAGCCCCTCTGTTGGTTCTCGAAACATCTCATCAGTTCTTTTGTGATATCCTTTGGTGACCTTTTGTAAATTTAAGCTCTTGGTTCAATGCCATTGTCTACACATAACTGATAAGCATCCGTTACCTACTGTCTTAGGACTCAAGCTAGCCAGGTTTATGAGGTTTGCACGAGCAAGGCATCCAACCCTAACTAGTTACAAGCAACAAATTTGCACAAACCCTAGCAACAAGAAAGTTACAGCTCTGTAAAAAAAAAAAAGAGCCCACTGTAATTTATATTTAAATCAGCATCTCTATGAGTATGACAACCATTCCATGCCAGTGTCTGTTAAATTCCTACACAAGCACCTCATTCTGCTTTATGAGGTACTGCTTATGTGCTCCTGAATCAAATCTTATTTCATGAGGAAAGGTATAAAAAAACAACTGCTGTAATCAACACTCTCCTCTTGCAATGTGACTAGTTAGATGGTGAAACACAACTAGAAGAACGTCAAAAGTAATTGTTGCCATTTTGTTTAAGAGTGAACAAGAGATTTGTTTTCTTTGAATTATTTAAGTTCTGGAAACACTGCATCATTTCTTTTTTTGATGTATTTTCATTTCCTTTAAAATATGCTTTAAAGAACAATATTTTTATTTGGAAATTAAGAGAAATATTGTCAGCTGTTCTTAGAAATTAAGGCAAATCCTTTCTGTTCAATACTTGCACATATAAAAGATAAAACCAAAGAAACTGAACAATTTTGCAGTGGTGTCTTATTTTTTCCAGAGCTGTATAAACGGACCAATCAGAACTTTAGAGCAGGGTAGCAGTGGATCCTAATCACACCTGGTTCAACCCACCAGTTAATTCCCTAGTTTAGCAAATGTGTTTGAGGGGAACTACTAAACTGTGATCCCAGGCAGGGGAGCAAAACCCCTGGAATCAACGTACATTAGCTAGCATTATATTGCGTGATGGTGAGAGGGGAGCCAATTATGCTTTCTTCACTGCAGCACTGCCAGTGATCTCATGATATTGGGGCCGATGCTTAGATAGTCGTACCTCTTCACACCAGAGCTGACTGTGACACCGCATGATTTACACAAAAGATCAGGCATCCAAAAACTGGAGAATTAAACATCCGCAATGGTGATCACTATTTTCTCATATTAAATCATACTCCAGCCATCCAACTGAACTGAAAAAAGAAGCAAACAGGATTACTCATTCCTCCGGGAGTCTGTGGGTGGGCTGATCCAGCTGGGGTACGTTGATTTCCTGCCGGTCAGTGAGATCTAGCAAGGATTTTTTGTTCCTGTACATGGGAAGTACAGAGGAGACACACCTCTCAGTGGCGTGTTTACAAAAGATCCCAATCTCAATCGAAGTGACGCCTCCTCTCTTAAATAAAGGCAGTTGCACAGATAAACGTGTTCACGCTCGTAAGTTCGGACTACACTCTGCTGTAAACAAATAACAAATCTCTCTCTCTCTCTCTCTCTCTCTCTCTCTCTCTCTCTCTATGGGAGAATGGGGTGGGGGGCCAGGCAGCCTCCAAAGTTTTTCCTCGCAGCCTGTAAACTGTGGCTTTTGTGGAACTATGTGGCCTCCAAACCTGACATGTGAAAGCAAACAGCAGTGAAGCACAGAGAAGCTTCAGCGCGAACAAAGCACTTGCGACATATGCCAACCATACACACCAACACAAACACTCACACGCAATTCACTTTACCACTAACCTAAAAGCGCAGAGAGGCCTTTCCCGCAACCACAGAAAAGACATTCATCTTTGACAGTCATTCTTTATTGGAACAGTAACAGTAAGCATTATGAGAATTATATCACCGTAGGTTAGAGGTAATGTCTAGAAACAAAGGAAATGTCAGTGACATCACTTTTCCAGGGAATCACTGAGGAGTCATTCCTGTATTTTCAGTCGTTTTGTGCAAATCACGGAGTAACAGCAACGGCAGTTTCATGCTGGCTTCAGAGATTCAGTGATTCAGAGATTCCAACCAGCTCTACTTTAGTCATGCACAGTGTTGGCATTTAAGTGAATTGCAGTACATGTATTGTAGTAATTTTATATTATTCTCTTGGCATCTGCCATGGTATAAATGCTCTCCTCTTTTCTTTCTGGCTGTCTTTTTTAATCTTTTCACTGCAGAAAACCCTAAAAAATCTGAAGTACTTAATGCTTCATATATAATTATAGGAAAACTAGTATAACTAAAGTTAGTTAAAGTTGCCAGCTAAATAAAGTTGCAGACATATTTCCCTATAATGTACTTAAACTTAATTTGGATTGGCAATTATGCTAGCTGAAACATTTATACACTACATACTAGACACTTATTCAAGTTGTTTTGTGACTTTATTTTAAGTACCGTATTTACTGTAGCACTTCAGTTCAAGACTTTTCTGTAATGAAAGGCTCATTATTTGAAGGCATGTGTAATTGAACCTGTATTCAATTACACATGTGCGAGTATCACCATCAATACTAATACCGTATTGGTATCAGAGCCAATATTGGCCCTTAAATGCAGTATCATGTCAGTGCAACACTCTCAGTTGATAACAATGTAACTACACTCCCATGACTGGACTTATGGTGCCCTGCTCTTAAAAAGCAAATTCAGCCCAGTCACTCAACTCATGCTCCAGTGCCACCTCTCTGGTCTTTTGCATCAGCAGGCTCCAGGCAGCATGTGCTTCACAACAAATGTGACCACTACAGAACAATCCCAGCAGCAAACTCCAAGCGGCCTAGCAGGGCCCTCCAGCCAGCTCCTCCAGTTGCCTTATCCCCAAGGACAGGAGATCAGAGTCCAATTAAGTGGGCATTCCTGGCATGCTTGCGGAGGGATGAAAAGAGTTAAGCATTTAGCCATCACCCCCCCTCCTTCCACTGCCCCCTCCCTTTTCCCCTAAACTCAGTTTATGTTTTTTCACCCTCTCCCTTGATGTTTAATTGGTCTCCGAGCATTGCGATAATTCTGAGGGAACGTTTTAGGAGCACGTCTTGACGACTGTGCTACAGGCTGGGGATCCTGTGACCTTCTGGAACAGAAATGAAAAGGTTGCATAGGCTCATCCTACTAACAAGGGTCTTGGAGTAATGAGGGGTGCCCGGCAAATCACAGGGAAAAAAACAACAGCCGAGATACTCTTGACCCTCAAAAATCCTTCTCCAATCAATGCCCCATCAGACGTGGCAGCACTTGACACACAAGTACGGTTGTGGTTGTGGGAATCTTGAAGAAAACAACTAAACAGAATGTCAAGCTGCATCTTCTGGGGCAGGGGATACATGGCCCTATGTGGTCTTAACATCTTTAACCAAAGGTCAGAGTGTGGTGTTAATAAATACATTTCTTTCCCACAAGTACACTCTACAGGGGTGAAAGTGTTTGCCTCCAAGCATGCTGAAGTGTCCACCTATAAAGAATGTGGTGGTGTTTCACACATCTCGGAAGAAGCATGTGCTAGCCTTCACAAGTGTAGTATCCTGACAGGGGGAGGCCTAGTTTGTGGGTGAGAATTACCCACAACTAATACAACTGAAACAAACTTTGCCGCCACTAACTCGACCAAACTGTCCAATTGATCTTCCCACGTTTTGTGTGGCCTTCCCTTAAATGTGCACCAATAAAAGATGTGCATTTTGCATTTCACAACGCACAGGGCAAATAAACAGTGCAAGTTTAATACATAACACATGAAGAGACTGCATCTGTTTTGTTCCTGAAATAGTGCAAAAGGCTCAGTACACTGAGTGTCTTAATTCTGCAGTACAGGGAGTGTACTCGTAAAAAGGTCAGTCACTAGTTGACCTTGTTGTGCATAATGAAGCAAACAGGGGCAAATCCTTAACACACAATTCACCAGTGTCAACAAGCCACAAATTCTCCCAAATGAACAAGCCTCACAAGACTCCCCAGTCTGCAACTCACTGACCACATAGCGGGTTCTAATCGAGGAAAATCTGAAAACAAGGAAGAAGTTCACTCACCAGTCTTGTGGATCTCATAGCGCAGTGAGAAGCCAGCGCCCTGGTGAGCATAATCAGACACAAACTTGATGTGGAGGACAGGGCCAGAAGAGATGATGGCAGGAGGGGCGATGTTGCTGCAGTGCTTCCCCAGCAGGTCGGCTGAGTCAGAGCTGCCATCTCTTATCTCTATGAAGTCATATCTGAAGAAAAAAAAACAAAGACACACTGCTGGTTACTATGAGTGCTGATTCAAGATTCAAGACATTGTGCTGTGCATTCAGAACTGATACTTTTTATTCAAAAATGTAATGGCTCAATGTTCATAGCACCTGATTCCAGGCAGAATGACATTAGCTGACATTTATTTCACTGAGGGTAGAGCAGATTTGTCCTACATACAAGTGAAAAGAGCAATAAAACCAACCATGAAGCAGTTGACAGCCAAATCAAGCTTTGCCATAACAAAGCTTTCCAGAAAACAAAGCAAGGTAGGACTTTGTTTTAAATAATACATGGAAAATGCATACGATGTTTCAGGAAAACCAGAACAAACAAGCGTTTTGTTTACCAAGAATGTCTAGGGCCGACGGTTATGTGACAAGCTCAGAGAGTAAGCAGCACGACAGCACAAGCTGAGACTGCTCAAAATGTGCAGCAATTTCATTTGAATTCAGGGGAATTTACGAGAAGCTTATTTGGAAGTGACCCAGGGTCACCTGTGACCTCTGAGTAACCTGTTGCCTTCCCACAACAAACACAAATTCCTGCTTTTCACTTCAGAAGCTGAAGACAAAACCCAGCTGTCTCGGTGATCTCATTCTGTCTGCTGCTACGCCATCCCAAAATATCCATTCTGGTGTCTAAATGACAGGTTGAAATCTCTCAGAAATCTAATAAGAGGCACAAATAAGATGTAATGTTGCCTTGTCACAAATGAATTCATTTGAAGAATGCTTAAAGCAGCTTTTGGCAGTTCTTGACCCACTGAAGCTCCAAACTCCTAAACCCAAACTAGCAAACAGCTGCCTTGCTTCTAGCCTGATGCTTTAAAACCTCTCCTGGACCTGAAGACCAGCCAGTGAGGGCCACAAATGTATTCATAATGGCACAGGCTGCAGAGTGCTAAATGCAGAGGCTAGTATACATCCTCTTGTCTTTGGTAGCTTGATTTGCTTTTTCGCTCTAATCCATGTATCCTTTCATTTATAGTACTTATCTTTATAATAGTTGACAACCTTTAGAGGCCTCAGTTCCTAATAACAACTATCATTGTCCATTATTAAGGCAGGCTAACCGTTAAACCTACCATTGGCAACACCTTTTGAGGATGTTTCTGATTTAAGGTCTTTGGTCTGTTAGAGGAAAACATTTTCATTATGACACTCCTGATTGAAACTACACCAGTCAGTAACCTTGGTCCTAGAGATCTATCTTCTAACCAACCACACAATGTGCCACTTTCTTCAGTAAATAAACTTCTTGATAACAAACTGAGCATACAGATTCTGCTATGCAGACTGAGATTCTTCATTTCTCACAGTCCTTCTTCCATAACATTTTGCCACAAGGCACTTCCTTCATGGCCCTGTGGTCAGTGCTCTGACAAGACCAAAACTGGATAAAGTCATAATGAGACACCTTCTGTCTGGGTGCATAACTGCCGGCTCCACGTCACCCAAGGAATGTGTGTGTGTGTGTGTCTGTGTGTGTGTGGGTAAACCTGACACTGCATTAGGCCTCTCCGTCTGACATAGCGGCACAGGTGTGGCAGTGGTCTGCCCACTCCGGATCCCCGGCCGGCTGCATGCTTAGAGAGTTCAGGTGGGCCGGTGCAAATTTAGACCTGGAACTAATCAACTTTCAAGATGTTCTACCTCAAAGTGGATAGGATACTGAATATAAACACACACACACACACACACACACACACACACACACACACACACACACACACACACACATACACTCTACATTTATAGTTCATACTTCTCCCCCTGGGGCCCATCTGCAGAACTGCTTCATAATTTCCTTTCTGGACCTGCTCTAAAATAACAGTACACAGTACTATTATATATAGAGAGTACTGTGCAAATGTCTTGAGACACCCCTCATTTCTTCATATTTAACTTCCAAAGAGCCAGACTTGTATTTTTAATGTGGTCTTGAGGAAAAGCTCTCCAGGCTTCCTTCCTGATGGACATTCAAAGTTTTTGGCTCTCATTTTCATTCCAGTCCCTGAACCTGACCAGTTACCTGTTTTATGTTTGCTGATCCACACAGTGTCCTACGTATGAATCATTCAAGTAGAATAAAGCACATCTAACTTAAGGCCTGAACCAGTGAAGAAACAGGTACAGATGACTCCAAATGATCAGGCTGTGAATCATTATACTGGTGCTGCTGAACACTGAGTGGGTGTAACTCCTTTATCTAGTCATTTGCTCCTATTTCTTTAAATCAATCTACTCAATATGGCATTATTCTGCATCAATAAGGTGATTCAAAGAAATTATTAAATAAATTATTAAATAAATTAAAGAAAGTGTTAAATACATTTGTATATTTACTCACTATGCTTTAATCAAGCTGATGTACTCTCCCCACTACCATGTAACATAACCTGTATGCTTAGATGCTTAGACTGATAATTAATGAATATTTTATATTGTGGGTTTGGAGAATCTGTTAGCATGAGTTATCAATCGCTACCATGGATGAACATTATGAATATAAGCCAGATAAATAAACGTCAGGCTGTGTTTGTAGTGTTGATGGTGGCTAACTGGTGGGGTATCTTGTTAAGAAACATGATCTTACCGTGAGTCATTGGTGTACTACTGAGTCAGTATCTCTGTGACCAGCCCAAGAAAGATTTCAGGGGATCTGGTCACTGTAGGTCCCCATGCACCAGTGCAATTTACCCCCTACTAGTCCCATACTTCTGGCTCTGTAGTAACTAAAGTGATTTTGCCTGGAGCAATACAACTACTCCAAAAACCTCCAAAAAACTAAAAGTGGTTGTATTATTTGCATTTGTTACATTTGTAGGCTCCCTTGAATACCTTAATTCATCAAAACCTCAAAAGATGCTCTGGAACATCTGGGGATTGGCCAGAATGCTCAAAGCAGACAGAAAGAACAAACCATTTCATTTACATATCACAACCTTCATTGACTAACTAGTGATATCCCGTTCAGCAACAACACACACTCCCATACTCTCTCTCTCTCTCTCTCTCTCTCTCTCTCTCTCTCTCACACACACACACACACACACACACAAAACCTATGGAAACAATCGCTTACTCCTATCCACAACAGAAACATTCACAAACATTCACAAAAGATCCACATCTAGCAGGGGCCATTAGATAAAAAAACAGGAAGAATGTACAGGAAGAATTTTTACTGCGTGATGAATTCAATGCTCGCTTTCTTCAACTGAACTTTGAGTCTTTCACTTTTTGTCTTACTGGCCGTTTAGGATTCAAGCAGGCATGCTACTCTCTATTCAAAAAGAATGTCTATTAAACCTGGTTCTGTTTTCTTCTCTTGACACCAAAGAAAAAATGGTATTATAAAATTGATCTGCACAAATGCTGAAACTACAGAAAGAAAGCTATTTCTTTTGATTTAATTTATTTATTTTGAACTGTTGCTTCTAGACAGCATCCAGCATACATTATAGGTAATTTTATTATTACACATCAATACTGTTCAAATTAAACATTAAGACTGTACTGCATGGACAATATCAGTATATCAGTGTGGATGAGTGTCACACTGCATGAGGCCATGCCTTAAACAGTATATTCTTTTTAACAAGCGGTCCCTCATCTGATATAAATATAAGTGACAGCATGTTACATTCAGCTTTTCGGTGACCTGAGAAGCCTGTTGATACGTCCTGCCTATGGTGGGTTTACTAGCCTAGTTTGTTCATTGTAAAGGAGTGTGTATTGTGTTAGCAATTTAAATCAGTTTTATTAATTGATCATTTAAAACAAGCTGTTAATTTACTCGTACAGTGTGGCCTACAGCTAAGTAAAGATTACAGTGTTCTAGTTCCATCAAACTTCTTAGGCTTAGGACTCTGGAAGTATTCTGGAAGAAAATACTATTTAATACATTTAAGCAGCACTCCTACTTTGTTTTAACTCAAGGTTGTACAATGACAGCAGCATGTAAACTCACACTTTGTGGTTTCTGTGGACCTTCGTTGAGCAACAGTGATGTGGGTGCACAAAATATCAGTTTTACAAAATCTGACAGTTTATCTTAAACTATCTGTTGTAACATCACAACCCCTCTCCGTTCCTGTCTCGCTCTGCACTCTGTTTATTTCAGCACATATTATTTTCTGCATGCTGGAAGCACTTTCAAAGAAGCGCTTAAACTAAGTACACATCCTCTAAAAAGAACAAACACAAATATTAGTGCATGATTTCTAATTATTTGTTTGACATGTCAGAATAATACTAAGGTCAAAACATTTGCGCATGCATTTTTTCCCAATGTGTTCAATTCTCAAACGAAAACCCCCCAAAAAACAAGAGAATTAAAACGTGTAGAAATATGTTCTTTGTAGAGCATGTATACCTGTTTTCACATAGAAAATCACTAAGAAATGACCAGGGATGTGCACTGAACTTTTGGACTGAACTAATCTTTAAGCCTAGTCCAAAATTACTTACACTCAAAATCATCGAACACTCTGAAAATCCACAGGGGGTATTGTCATATAAGGGCAGACTGTGTGTTCATCATGACTTCATAAGCCTTCATTAGAGAATTGGGGCATTCAGTTCAATTCGGTTCAGGTTTATTCATTGCACTGTAGAAACAGCATGTGAGTGATTGCACTGTTTATGTTCTTCCGTTAATTGTATGTTCTTTAAATTTTACAGAAAGAAGCAGCAGGAGAGGGAGTTTATGAAGTAAGTTTTATTTCTCTTTTATGAGTCTGAGCATAGAAAGCAGCACCAATCAACAGATTAGCCCTCTTTTTGCTCCAGAATACTTTGGTCAGCTCAACTGGGTCAAGTGCTTAAGAACATCCCAGTCATGTGTAATAATGATAATTTTAGGATGACTTGGTGTCATAGTATAGTAGGGGCTGAAAACAGTCGGGGCAATGGGTATGAGAGGCTAGGAAATGGCATTATGACTGTTTGCAACTCTGAAGACACTGACATGTTTCTAAATGGTCATAACTCCTCTTTGAGGCAACATAGATGTGCATAACTTTGAGATGTACTATGCATTTTGCAACAGTTTCAAGTGCAGTTCGGAAGTATTTTGTCTACATATTATAGAAAAAAATGGGTGCCGCGCAGTTTATGAGTAGAGTGCTTTGGTGGAAAAGCATTTAATTTATTTACTGAGATTTTTGTTTTAGCTTAAATTTAAATATTTGTTTCTGGCCTGTAGAGGATGCATCAAATCAGCTAAACATATGCGTTGACAAGGCGTATGCAAACCTTTGAGCTCCTCTGCATGTGGTCTATAGCTACTGTATGATGACTTCATTCTTGGTTTAATAATAACTCGAACGAACAGCGAGGCTCTGCCTTTCCGTATCTGCTCGTGCAGCAAGATCCTGCTGTTAAAACACCAGAAAACATTTTAGTCCTTTCATGCACAGTCTTTACTTACACAGGCATTTCAATGACCTTTTAATTAAAAGTCATTTGTAGAAAAATAAAATACAGAAGTGAAAATAATTTATGCACGTATCAGTTCACTGCAGAAATGTTCTTTTCTTTCAACCATTTTTACTGCATGTTGATTAGGTTAGACCCATAATCCCTAACACAGTTTTTGCATTTGATGCAATTTCTTGATGATTTTTTAAACTGTTATGACATTGCTTGACTATGATAAGCCTATCAGAGCTCTGCTTTTTAGTTTCACTGCACTTAAAAGATGCCACACAACTTTCTTTGAGAGAAGCCATGTATTGACTTTTGGTTCCTTAGAGAGCCATGTTTGAAAAAGATCTGAGGAAGCCTTTTAACAGCTTAAATAAGCTTCGGATAATGTAAAGTGTCCTTGCCCCGTTAGGTTAAGCCACTGAGTTTTCAAAGTACATGAAACCTCCATCACTCTGGTTTCTGTTGCAGTAAATAGAGCAAGGCAGAGCAAAAAAAAAAAAAAAAAGAAAACAGTTAAAATCTACTACTTACAATTTCATTTCTGTTTTTTTTCTATATGCGCTTTGAATTCATGATTTGTTGCAGGCAAAAGCATTGAATTAACATAGATCTCTGTTTGATTTGCATTGATATTGCTCATTGTATTGACCATTGATTCAGTGATGGACAATCAACCGTCAATCCATCATTGAATCAGCAACACCCGCTGATAGAAATACCACTGATCTGACGTCAGTCCCGAGGCTGATTTAATGTTGAAAAAATGTGCACTGCAATCAGTGCAGTGTTTAAAGACTAAGGTCAGTGCAGCATCAGTGAGAATCAAACCACCAATCTTCTGTATGCAGGGTGGTTGTTGATAAACACTATGAATAGCCATGGATGAGAACTGAAAATGATGGTACAGTGAGTAATGCAGTCACACCGCATACAGGAGATTGCAGGTTTGATTCCCACGGAAGCAGCACCGCCCGGAAGAAATAAAATCCTTATATGAGTCTCCAGACATTGGACTGAATGTTGAATGAAACAATCGGTATCAATGCAAATTCAGTTCTACGCCAGTTCAGTGTTTTTGCTTCACGTTAAATCACAGGTTTTTTTTTTTGGTTTTTTTTTTTTTATCTGGGTTTACAGCTTGCTAAGAGTCTCTTTCCCATACATATGGTTTGACCAGTATGGCTTCTTTGGAAATGCCACTCACACATGCCACATCCTCCACTTCTCTCTCCTCCTCTCTCTTTCTCAGGGACTTACGCATCGTGCTGAGGACACCTATGAGACCATCCAAATGAAAAAAAATAAACCATGAGACCAACATAATAAATAACTGTATAAAGAATGCTTTATAATGTTAGACATTAAGATTTTTATTGCTGATGTCAGAACTAACATTGCATTTTGTTATGTGTTTTTTTAACATAATTAAAAAAAAACCCAGGCTGTTACATAGTGTCAAATTTCATTAGGATCATTAGAAATGGTTGGAAATCACCTGCAGTTCCATTCCATTAAGGTTGAAAATTAAAAATGGAAACATTTGGGAACATTGTTTTCATTCTCCAATAAATCTATAGTTATCTATAAAGATTTTCCTTTAGCTTAACTGTTCAGGCTATTTTTGTGGAATGTACATATGAATTTTCATATAGGTAATAATCAGAAACAGATTGCTACAGGGCCTTCATTCTGATAGCTTTATCTTTAATTAAAGTTACAGTAACTATTTAATATGTCCTATTATTAACTATTGCCTTACATTCTGTATATGCATACACACTTTAAATAACAAAGGCTTTATCTTTAATTAAAGTTACATTTATCTATTTAATATGTCCTACTATAAACTATTGCCTTATATTCTGTACATATATACATACCTTCAATAATTGTAATACAAGCTTGTATAGTACTCTCCTTATTGTAAAACTGTTCTGCTGGTCACATTAAAACTGTTTCCCAGAAACGACTGTTTCGCACTACTATTTATAAAGTGTTTCTGACTTTGGCTGCCACAGCAACCCACCCCTTACTCTCATCACACAGTGTCCGATGCACTTCCTGTTTTGTGGCCATGTGGGCCGCCTGACCGTAAAAGAGAGAATTCATCTATAACTGAAAGTACACACAAACTCCCAGTCGCCCTCCAGCAGGCGTGAATAACTAACCCCACATATCAGCATTTCCGTTTCTGGTTTTAAAAGCTTGTAACAGCTGATGACACGGTCTGCTTTACCGAGCAGGACATCTGATGACATTTGAGCACTACTGGACAAAGCACACAAATCCAGTACCTGAGTGAAAGTATTTCTGTTTTTTTATTGAAAGTATTTGCTTTTCAATGTACTGAAGATTTTTTTTTTAATTCTCAGTGTTTACTATATAAAAAAAAATACATTGTCATTTTTGGCAATGTTTTCAAAGTGACAATCAACTTAGAGTGGGGATAATGACCAAAACTGAAGAGGGCAGATATTCACCTATAGGGTCATACCTATGTGAGCATGACTGGAAAGAAAAACTATGGCTAAAGGCGTAAAATCGGGGAGAATTTTCTTAGTCACATACAACATATGCAAGTCTGACCCAGCCCTGCATGTGTTAAACAGATCTCAGAGGCAATGGTGTGACATGTTACAGCGGACGTGCTCGGGGAGTGAGGCGAGGTGCAGTTGCAAGTTCCCTTTTGATGGGTTTTATTACAAAAACACAGACGCCACGTACAGAACACAAAAGGGCACAAGGGCCTAAAACACAAAGCATACTTGGAACAGAAGGACAGGAGGAACGGGTAGCGTGAGGGATGGTGTGAGGGTTGACCAGCAACTAATACAAAACTCTTAGAACTTAAATACATACAAGACACGGACGGAAACCAATCATTCAACACAACCACTCAAACTAAACACAGGACAGCCGACGGAATGGAACTCAGATGCACAAACTAAAATGAGAACAAAACTAAGACATGACACATGTCCCCTGTTTGGAGGACGATGAAGTTTGCTATATTTGACAGAAAGGGGGAACTTTAAATCTATATTTTCCTTAATGTATTTACTCCCCCAACACCCAACATACATTTGAAAAGCCATCATCTTTCAGGATCTACTGCAAACTGAGCTCCACTTTTCTAATGTTCAAGACTGGCACAGATTTGACAGTGAGATAAAGTCCTCCTGGAATCTCCTTGACATCTTTTCTTTGATCTCATGACATTTTCCATTGAAGTCGAGGAAAAGTGGCTAGGAAAAGACATAGGACATCATTTTTTGACAATTCACCTGCAGCTAAAGTGTGAGCAAAAGGAGCGCTTTCTGGCAGAAAAAAAAAAAACTTCAGTGTTCTTGGTAATTATCTCTGCGTCTGACTGGACTTAAATATACAAGAAAATACTACATTTTCACAAAGACAGGACTTTCTCACATGTTGGTTCTGGATTAATCAATTTTTATTTCATTTCAGTACTTGAATCTTTCTTTTATCCATGAGCTCCCTTGAGGAGGAAGAGCTTATTGGTTTGAAGTATCTTGTTTTAATAACATATAATAATTTTAATGATATGTTATGACAAGACTGATGAACAGTTATAATGACTAATAAACCATGTTGTAGGCTGTAGGATGGCCGCTAGCTTATATGCTTATTGCAGTCATGGCCTGACCTAGTTCCTAGTTTGGTAAAGATTGCGGTTAAGTGCGGATATGAGTGCATAGCTATAAGCACATTGATTTTGCAGTATGAATTTGGTTAGA